>JAUCMS010000044.1:1597304-1613121 GCA_032357445.1 Enteromius radiatus | reverse complement strand
CACAGTATATACAAATATATTATGTAAAGAAAAACGTTTATTTTGGATGCGATTAATCGCGATTAATCATTGCCCAGAACTAATTTGTATCGGTGTCGGCCTTCAAAATCCTTTACGTGATCCGGGCCATGTGATCAGGCTAGTTTATAAAACGTCGTTAAAATCCAAATGAATTATAAACTGTGTTTCATAAACAGCTTTTTATGAACTTGAGCTAACATAAACATAACATAAACTAAGTCAAACAAGACTATAGAATACCCTTAAAGAGACAAAGATTAATGACATCTATAGCAAATGTAGCTTTTGTTCATTGATGATGTTAATGCGTTAACTAATGATGTCTTACTGTAAAGAGATACCTCTTGGTCTTTTAGTTTCTTTTGCACGTTAATCTGTATAAAATTTTTAACTTCATAAATGTTTTGTGCATTGTATTTAAATGTTCATAAACCGTTGTTATACTGTATTATGACATCACTTTTTTGCAACTAAATTTCGTGATAATACCATATAACGTGATAAAAGCATTAGCAATTAATCGCAACATGAACAATTGATACCAGCATATGTTTATATTTGAGTTCAGACATTTCGCTTTGTTGCGAAACAGCGACCTGAATTGCTACATTTTATTCTTAGTTTGGGTTCACTTTCACAATGCAACATTTCAAAGCATACCAAAATGTCCTGGCAGAAAATGTCCCCTACCTTATCAGCTGTAATGCATATTGCTAAGAAACAAAAGCACCAAATGAGACCGGTGTGAAAACACTCTTAGTCTACCATCTAGACACTGTGACAAACTAAACTGGAAAAACCAAACAAAAATTACTCAACTTTGTAATCACAAACAAGCTAATTTTGTCCAGAATCAGAGTGCACCTTTTCTACTTCTGACTAGCAATGGCACTAACAAATCAAGCTCTGTGGCTGTGACATATTTAAAGGCAGGGAAGGCGATTCGGTTTTTTTTGTTATGTTATGTTATCACATCCCAATAGTTAACTCGACTAAATGTATTTATATACCAAGTTCTGGCATGAAACTCTAGATGGCGCAGTCCAATAGCTCTAACTCATTATGATATCTTTATCACATATCACCGCTGATTGGCTCTCTTTTGCATCGGTAGCCAATGAGCTCCCTGCACTTCAGAAACCCTCCACCTTCCCCAGCTCCACCTGTATAGATTTGGGTGATCATGTATGCAATGGGGGTTAGAGCAAGACTAAATACATTAAAACATTGTCGTGGACTGTACATTACATTATGCAGAGAGTTGTCATGACAGAAAGGTATTTATGTGGAAGGCGTAGGACAATAAAATGTTTGTATGCTCACATCCCCTGGTCTGCGGCTATGATAAGCTGCTCTACCTGTCTGTTAAAGGAGACATACTATGCCCCTTTTTACAATATGCAGTCCCCAGAATGTGTCTGTGAAGTTTCAGCTCAAAATGCAATGTTAGCATGTTCTGCTTAAACTCTCACCATGGCATTTGGCACTGTTGTCCCTTGTGAAATCAAAATGACTTGGGTAGAAAATGACAGATTAAGGGGTGGTATTATTCTAATGGGATCACAAGGGGAGCGAGATCAGGACCGACTGTATTCTGCTGCTGTGTGAACGAGGCCATGAGGTCATCTGACAGCGCTGCATTTAACCCTCCATCAGTGTTAGTTTGCTTCTGGTCTGTCTGCGTGTGTTCATGTGTTTTAGAGGAGGCGTGGCTTTAGAGACTGATTTTGCAGGGAGGGTGGGATCTTATGCTTTCAAGTTACAAAATAAAAGTAAAAGTTTATATTAAAAGGTTTCAGTATTTTCTTTTCTTTTTCCGCCAAAATATTTTTTAATTAATATATAAATGATTTTAAAAATAACCTCCCACTTGAGAAAATCCAAAAATAAAAAAAAAACATTTTAATAGAAGAGGGTAATCTATACTGCTGTCTGTTATTCATTTTCATTTATTTGTCTTTTTGATGTGTACGTGACGCATTTTTTAGCTGTGTCTGCTGAGCTAGCTGGAAATATTAACATTCTTAAAATATTAAAATTAACATTTAAATAACGCTATGTTTTGGGTGAAAATAAAGTTATTTAGAAGCACTTTTAAACCTTTAAATAACAATCACCACAACAAATCGGACATTTTCAAGTTCTTAGATAGAATATCAAAACAATTTTTGTTGTAAGAAACTTTGTTTTGCAGTTCGACATTGTAGAATATGTTTTTGCAACATTTAATTACTGTTAATCATAAGAAACAAATTGGACATTTTTATGTTAAAAAATAAACGTTCAAAAAACGTTCGATTTTTGGTCAAAATAAAGTTACTAGAAAATTGTAAGAAATGTTTTTGCAACCTTTACATAACATTTTA
This sequence comes from Enteromius radiatus, assembly GCA_032357445.1. Taxonomy (NCBI): domain Eukaryota; kingdom Metazoa; phylum Chordata; class Actinopteri; order Cypriniformes; family Cyprinidae; genus Enteromius; species Enteromius radiatus. Next base: position 1,610,734 of record JAUCMS010000044.1, on the reverse strand, counting down.
ATCATGAAAAATAGACAATTTATTTATTTATTTTATTATTATTTTTTTTTTTAAACCATTTTTTGCCTAATAGGACAGTCTAGATCTGACAGGAATAGAACATTTTGGAAACATTTCAAACATTTTATGTTCTTTTTAAATTTGTATTATTCTTAATATTCATATGTTTGATGAATGTCACATAAGAAGTTTAATATGTCATTAGTTATTTTTGGTATATTCCTTTTGAAACATCTGATTAAACATATGGTCTTGGGTATTAAACTCCTGAGCTGAAAATAGGCCCCACTCTGGCCCTGTTTAACAGTATCCATTTATTCATTTAAATAAAAAGTAATATATTTAAAAGATATTTATTTCATACCAAGTGTAGTTCAAATTAACCTATTTACTGACAGATAACTCAAGATTTTAATCAAACCAAATATTACTTTATTTGGAGTATTACTTGTGCACAATGCATATTTCTCTTTAAAAAGCCTAAAATGCGTGTTTTTGTCACTTTGAATGAGAATTGTAATAAGTACATACATATGAAAATGTACTTGTAGCATACTATGCATGAAATAAATGTACTTTAAGTATATTTATTTTTGACTAGGGCTTCAATATGTCCAGTACAAATAAAACTAAACTTGTCTTAAATACTGATTTTATTCAAATAATTTGTATTTAATTATATTTATTTAATCTATTTTGGGGTGAAATGTGAATAAGTTCTTTACAGGCGTAACAAAACTTGACACGTTTCACATCCTCCACTGAGATTTCCCTTTTCCACAGTACTTCTCTCAATTTAGCTAACAACTTGTTTGTCGTTTCACATTTATTCATAACACAGATCATACTATCCCTTTCATGATGCTGTGAGCCTTCAAGTGAAGATGATATGAGTAATTCAGCTATAGGTCTGCAGCTTTGTAATTACTGACTGACGCCACACTGAGGTAAACAACCATCGCAAGGGAACTTTCTTCAGTTTAACGTCTGTGAACAGATGTAGAGGATCTTACCTGACAGGTTGACTTTGGTCACCGGCGGCTGACTGCTGACTGGTGATCTTCTGTTAACGAAACAGGAAAATAAACACATTAGTAAGATAATAATAATTCAATCACCAACTGAACAAACTGTACTGAGTAACATTTTTTTAAGTAAAGTCCAAGTAACTGTATTTTTAGCTACAATGAGCAAGCAAATTAAACAAAAAACATTAATGAATAAACATTATCATTATAAGAAGGAAAGTCAGTACAGTAGGTTAGTATCCATCTAGTCATATTAAGTGAGTTCTGCCCTCTTGTGGTGTTTTTTCACATTGCATTTTAGGAAGCTAATGTAAATGTCACTTACTTGCTGGAGGGACACTGGACATTTGTCAGGACGCTGAAATTATTCCTAACTGTGCGAAGACTTGCAAGCACCTATTGCACAAAAAGACAGCAACAAAGATGTGAAAGGACTCGTAACAGTCCACACGTGTCAAATTATTCACATTTTGGTCTTAGTTTTCCAATCCAGAAAGCAAGAGCAAAATGTACCTGAGCAAAAGGAGTGACAATCAGGTCTTCACCGTGTCTGAGAACCGAAAAAGAAAGAAACAACAAAAAAATCATGCATAATACGAAACCAAAATTAGGATAATCAGTGGGTTAGTAATTTAGTTCATGCACTTTGCTACTTGTCAATATACTGAGCCATATCGCAAGACTATCTCTCTCTCATAGGATATGGCATGCATTGTTTCTGCATTGCCTCTGTAGTTTCTCTCCTGCAAAGAGTTGAATGATTTATTGCAGAAGTGCTCAGTTCTGTTGGTGTAGATGGAGTTTAGTGTCAAACCTGTTTAAGCACAGCTGCCTGTAGGTGTCTGATGAACCTTGATTCAGGTGTGTACTGATTGAGCTAAACTCTGCTGGAAGTTATGTTAGACTGAAACAGTTTGTCAAGGTCTGTTTCTCTAAAAATGATTATGAGAAAAAACATCAAATGTACTATGAGAACAAATCATATACAAAGCACACTGTAAACAGCAGATACAATTTCTGAGCCTTCCATGTGCTTGAGTTCTCCTAAACATAAATGCCCTGCTAAGGCCAGAAATGTAAAAAAAAAAAAAAATCAACATTTTTTTATTTAATTCTGATTTCATTTGTATGTATCAATGGATCCTAAAGACATGTGTAATGGGCATCCTTCATGAATAATAAAAAAAAGAAGAAATGTAAGTAAGGAATAATTGACAAAGGGCCGTGGAATAATTCGAAAAATCCCGAGGTGGTGATGCGGTCTCAAGAGATCGATAAGATGATATATTTCAAGGTATTTGTTTGGTTTTTGTACTTAAAACGCTATTGTGAGTAGGATTATTTCCTTATTTATTATTTATTATTTTCCGCATCTTTTCCAATTCTAAAATATAACTTTAGACCTAGTAAAGAAGGCTTGAGCTGCTGAGAGCAGACTAATGCAGTTAACTGAGTGAGTGTGTGTGTGTGTGTGTGTGTGAGAGAGAGAGAGAGTGCATGTGAATTACGAGTCTCTCCAAAGTGTTCGGCTAAAGCGGTGAAACTTTAAATTCATTTTCTTCACTATCAGCACCACTGTTACCTCGCTTGTGAGAAGTCAAGTTGTTGTTAAGGATAAAGTCTTCGCTAACAATATTAGCGCATATGTTAATGTGTGCGTGTCTCTGAGAGACAGAGTATGTGCTTGCAGGACATAATTAAATATAATTTTGTGGTAAAACATGAAAATGAACTGTCGTTTTTACCGTATTGATTATTATATATATATATATTTTTTTTTGCCAGTATCGTTGTGGGTTTTGGTTATTTTGCTGTTGTAAGACCTCTGAAATAATAGAAACCATTTGCCGAAGTCATATGTTTGTCGTGGTTCCTTGAAAATAACTGCACACCTTAGAACGTTCATCAGCCAATCAGATTCAAGCTTTCAACGGCCCCATAGTATACAATTAAATAAAAGTGAATTAAATGAAAACCAATAAACTAATAATAAACACAAATATATATTAAACAAATAAAAGCTAAAATAAGTAAACAAAAAAATAACTATATACATACATACATACACACTACTGTCCCATCTGGGACTACATGAAGAAAAAAAAGATTAAATCCAGAAGAACTGTGGAAATGCTTAAAGAAACCTACCTACAAAGCTACAGTATTGCCAAAAGTACTTTCAAAAATAATGTCATAAATTGATTTTGTATCTCAATTAGGTTTTATTATTAACTAAACCATGTGCGTGTGTATATTATATTTATATTTATTTATTTGTTATTTTATATATATATATATATATATATATATATATATATATATATGTGTGTGTGTAACGAAGGGGACTGACAAGGGCGGATCCATGTGCAAGCTTTTTATTCGTGGTCAGACAAGGTCAAATACTGGGGGACAACGAGGACAGGGTGGAACCAAAGTCTGTGAAAACAGGCAGGGATCGGGGCAGGCAGAAGACAATCAACACACCAGGTAAACAGTCCAAGATAAACAGACAGAAAAACAAACACGGGTTGGAACGCTCAGAATTGTAACACATGGGAAAACAAGACCTCACGATGAGTGGGTGTTTGGCTGAGGTTTATATGTGTGTGTAATCAGTAAATGAGTGTGGTAACGAGCTGCAGGTGTGTGTGTGTGAATGAGGTGCAGGTGTAGATCTGATCAGTCCCAGGGATGCAGCATGATGGGTAATGCAGTTCTTGAGCCGGAGCACAGATCTGGCTGGAGTGCCCTCTGGTGGAGACAATGAGGGACTCCAGCTGGATATCATGACTATATATATATAATGACAACAAATATATTGTAAAACATTTTGTAAAATGTGATATTGTGATATTTATTTCATAATTTCATCTATAGTATTTTCAGTTTCAGTCACAAGCTCCCCTAATTCTGGCTAAAATGAAAGGAAAAGCATGCATGGATACACATGGATGATCCACTTGAAAAAGCACATCGCCCTTTGGCTTGCTATTTTCAACAAACTGATATTCGCAGCAGGACTGAGCACTTTTGATTTATTGTACCAGCATCGGTCAATTATAATGTCAGTAAAGGTGTGAAGAAGTGCTGGGTTACTCACAGCTGCTCTCCAACAAGCGAGGAGTTGCGAGAGGTGGATTTGGGAGAGAGGTCGTAGTCGCTGTCCGAGCGGTAAAGGAAAGACTCCCTCCGCTGACCGTGACTGGCCATGTTGGGATGAAGGACCAAACCAGAGCCCGGTGAGGCCTGCAGGTCCAGTGGACTACAGCCGATCGAGGGGCCATTCTCCACCTCCAAACTACACAGAGACACAGAAAAATAACACACATAATGAAAACAACTGAGGTTCATACATATATTATTCAAATCTGCCCAAATGACATGTCAAAATGAAACAAATTTGTGGTTGTCATTTAAAAAAAATGGTCTGAAATTGTCCTGCTGTCTAAGTGAATGGTTCATACTAAGAATAAACTAGAAAAACTTTAGCAAAGAGAAAACAGCAGCAGAAGACAGATTATGAGAGATGAAGAGGACAAAACAAAAGAAGTGTCAGGCTGTCCAAAATGCAATACAAAGCTGATCTACAGTAGAAGAGACCTGAAACACAAGCCTGACTTAGTCAGTGTGTCTCCAGCACTGAATGAAGACATTAGTTACAGAAAAGATGGACGTTTAAAATAGACATGCAATAAAAAAAAACATTGAGAAGAAAATGCTGCAGTCAATGCAAGAGCTAATGGAAAACAACATTGAACAGAGATGAAAAGATCTCTGGAGAACTGGTCAAAATTGATGCTTTGAAGTGAAGGTCATTGAGCTGCCTGCATCAGTGAGAAAGCAAAGGAAATCATATGACAAAGACAATTTCCCTTCAATAGAAATAAACACTGAAAACCATTTTCTGTCTTTTCATACCTGGGAGAGTAATATGCACACACACACACGTCACACATATGCCATATGATGTCAACCCCATCAGATTTTCCTCAATAAATGACATCCACAGTCAGTATGAAACCATTCTATCATTTCAATTCAGTTTAATCAGTGCTGAAAACTAGATGCACCACTGTTTAACAGGTTGGGATCAAGTTTGCTTGATGAGTCTTTTATGCTTATCAAGGTTGTGTTTATTTGATCAAAAATACTGAAAAAATAGTATTATTCCAAAATATTATTACAATTTCTAATATTGGTTTCTTATTTTAATATACTTTAAATTTGAATTTATTTCTGTGAATTACCAGCATCATTACTCCAGTATTCGGGGTCACATGATCCTTCCGAAATTACTCTAATATGTTGTGCTGCTTAATGTTTTTTTAGAACCTGTGATGAATACAAAGTTAAAAAGAAAAGCATTTATACAAAATACAAATCTTTTCTAACAATGATTCTTTACTATTACTTGTTATCCATTTAAAGTAAAAGTATTACTGTAATGTACTGGCCCCAAAATGTGTTCATTGGAGTGTATATTGTAACAAAAATATATATTTTGAACAAACGCTGTTCTTTTTTTAACTATTTATTTATCAAAGAATCATAAAAACATATCACAGGTCCCAAAAAATATTTAGCAGCACAACTATTTGCAACACTGAGCATAAATCCTCATATTAGAAAGATTTCTGAGTATCATGTGACACTGAAGATTGGATTAATGATGCTAAAAAAATCACTTTCCATTCACAGGAATAAATAACATTAAAATTTCAAACTTTTATTTTAAATTGCAATAATATTTTACAAAATGACATTATACAGTAGATGAGCATAAGAAACATCTTCAAAAAGTATTAAAAATCTTACTAATCCCAAACGTTTGAACGGCAGCCTGTCACACTCATAATACAGTAAACTGTAAGGAAAAATCTCAGATACCTGATCTCGAGATACAGACCATATATACACACACACACACAGACATCTGCCTCCACAGAGCGAAGGTTTGTTACAGCAGCATCTCAGAGATCTCAAATTAATGAATTAGTGGAAGTCATTACCTTCTGTACATGACATCATTAACTTTGCTAGTTAGTTTCTACACTAATGTAGTGGTTAGGTAGCAAGGAAAAGCACAGAAAAAACACTAAAGTAACTAAAGTCCAGCAACTGATATTTTAGAGCTATTTGGCATTAGTCAAATGTACTTAGACTGTAAAGGCTAAAAAGAGAATTCCCATGTAGCACAGTGGGAATAAGGGGAAACTGGATTTTCCATGTACATGACAGAATATTGCTCAACCGACCTAAACAGGCTGAGCCTTACTTCTGTTCACGGTTATATTACTCTAGCTACAGTAAGTGTACATGGGAATGATGGCATGATCACAGCGACTAGAGAAATGTTTTTTGGCTTAAATCTAAAGTTGTGCTCATGACCTCTGACTAGGGAAGCGCTGCCTTGAATCAAGTGTATATAGGTCAATAGGGACTAAATAAAGTACTTTTAAAGAAGAGCAAGCACTATCTAACGAGTTTGTGACCATGAGATCCACCGATTAACTGGCATTGCAGCTCAAAATCTAAAGTCATAATAAAATTAATTCATACGATTGTAAATGACCAAAAAGACTGAATACAGAGGAAACCTTTAGAAACCACTAGATTTTATTGTTTGACCAGATATATCAAAATACTTCACATGATAGTGAACATTATTGTCGTATCTGGTCGTTTTCTATGGAGTATGGAAATGTATGGCTTTTCTTAGAAAATGAAATAAATGGGAAATTGGTAGCAGCCTCGCTTACTTAAAGTTAACATTTGTGCTAATATTTTATTGCTTAGATATCATATAAAGTGTCTACTAATCCATTGTCTGTTTTGGGTTGACATAATGACCAGGAAGAATGCAAAACAACTATAAAAGAGCGAGAAGGCATCTCAGCTGATAGAAAAACAGCCACTGAGTGACACGGTTAAGAGGAACTGGGGGAAATGACATTGGGCGTTGTGCCAGAGGGTTGCGAAGGGTGTCTAACGACATTTTCAGATTGGTATATAAAGCTGACAAAGCCCTTGGTAGAAGAGCCTAGCAACTATCACCACCTCTTACATCTGTGTGTGTGTGTGTGTGGTAATAGGCTGGTTTTGCAAGAGTCTAGTTACTGGTGGAAATGCAGCATCATCATAAGTGGCGTCTGGTGGGCAGAAACTCTACGGGGAATCTGAGAACATAACAGCGTTGGGGTTTGTTTTTTTGTATGTTTTCTGAAAATGTGAATAGTGGCTGCTCAGAAAAACTCACCACTGTGTTGCTGGGGTGTTGTTGATGGTTGCTAAGGTTCTTATCGGAACAATAATGCATTCAATCTCTGAAAACAGGCCTACTACTCTAAGGTTGTTAAACAATGATAAATACTTCTTTCTTCTGCTCATTTAGTGGATCGAAAGTACTGTAAAAATAGTAATACTTTGAAAATCACTATTTAAAATTGCAATTTCTATTTTTGCATTACATGCAAAGCTGAAATTTCAGCATCATTACTCCAGTCACATGCTCCTTCAGAAATCATTCTGATTCCTGGTCCTTTTAATTAATGTCTTTAAATCAATACATTACAATATTTATTCATAAAGCACATTTAAAAAATGTTTTCCTTCAAATCAAAGTAAATTATGTTTTGACTTCAAATGCGACAATGCAATTCCTCTCGAGAACCAAAGCCTTAAAAATGGCAACAGTCTATAAGTTTTTGTCCACTCATTTTTCGAGGTAAAAATACAGTTTCATAAAAAGCAAACCACATGCTTTGAGGTATTGTTCATGTCTGAAGGTAAGAATCCACTTAAATGTAATACATAAATTTGTTCACAATTTATTTTATGGTCCAATTCTTATCATTATTTACTAACAATTAACTATGACTTTGCCTCAATAAACTCCTAATTTACTGTTTACTGTTAAAGTACTAATATGTACCTTTAAGGTTTCAAAATGAAAATTTTGAAAAGATCACCCCAGTGACGGCTTTTATCCCTTTATTTCTGACAGCGTAAAGTAGGTGTTGAGAACACTTTTTTGAAAATAGGCCCATTTTCCAACTCACCTAAAGCTAAAAAGTTGACTTTTACCATTTTTGAATCCACTCAGCTGACCTCGGGGTCTGGTGGTAGCATTTTTAGCATAGCTTAGCATAGATCATTGAATCGGATTAGACCATTAGCATCACACTCAAAAATGACCAAAGTTTAAAACTTATTTAAAACTTGACTCTTCTGCAGATACACTGTGTACTTTCAAAAAAAGTGGCATGTTTCTTTAATATGTGCTAATATACAACCAATATTGTAGTAATGTGCATGCTAGTTAATAGTCAGAATAGGGCCTTAGAATAAAGTGTTACCAGCAGCACTTAAATATCATACAAATTTCCCTTAGACGTGGTTTAACAGCAGCATGTGTGGCCATCTTGATCCTGGTGGCAAATTTATTCATGTTTTGATTTTAATAAAAACTCAATTCAGTAGCCTATAGAGACCAATTCTCACTATTATTAGCATGCCTATTAATAACACATTGGCTCTTTATTAGTACTTATAAAGCACATATTCTGCATATTTAATCCTAAACCTAACAACAACTAACTATTAGTTAGCAGCAAATTAGTAGTTTACTGAGGCAAAAGTCACAGTTAATGTTTTTTTCAATAGCAAGAATTGAACCTTAAAATAAAGTATGACCGAACTCACAGTAAGACTCAATTAAAGCAGGGATCCAGCCAGACACTGAGTCTTACCAGGTATGAGACACAGCTACTGTGAAGCGTCTGCGTTGGCGGACTGTTTTATTCACCACCAGCTTTCTGAACATGCCCGGGCAGTTCTGAGGTGCGTTTCTTGCAGCAGCTGTGAGCTCTTTGACATCAGACTGACAGCCCGTGTCCAAACCCATCTCCATCCTCTGACTGACAGGGCAGATGTCAGCATCTTGTTTTAAATCCATGAGGAAGTGTCATATGCAGTGGTGTGTTAAAGCCTTGAATCCTGCGGTCTGGCTTTAGAAGTGTGTGTGTTGAGGTTCTGTGTAGGTTTCACACTCATTCTCTGTCACTATCTGCTTCAGTCCTACCCTTTCCCCTCTATCCTCCCCTCTCGCCTACTCGTCAGGCCTCTGGCCGGCACACCCTCCCCTCCCAAGAGTCGCCCTGCTGGAATGTTCTTGGGAGTTTCTGCTTGGCCAAGTTTAGATGAAGCCTGAACCTGATACAGATAGACAGGTGCGGATGGAGAGCTGGCGTTAAGTGATACATTTCTTATTGGTAATACTTGGTATAAACAGCAATGTGTCTTGACGGACAATGTAAGATCTATTCACCCAAATGAATGTGGATTCAGTCAGATTAAATACTACAACTGCTGTTCAGTGTTACATATTGAGCCACATTATTTAATATTAATTCACAGGATTAAAGAGTTAACCAGTGACAAATACACACACACACACACACACACACACACACACACACACATACATATACAGTATGTACTGTATGTGACCTCCTGGACCACAAAATCAAGTCTTAAGTCGCAGGGGTATATTTGTAACAATAGCCCAAAATGCATTGTATGGGTCAAAATTATCAATTTTTCTTTTATGCCAAAAATCATTAGGATATTAAAAATATGTTCCATGAATATATTTTGTAAGAGTAGGATAGAGCATATAAAATTGCAAAATACATAAAAAATCATCAATCAGTATGTTGTACATATATATATATATATATATATATATAAATATGTATTAAAGTTCTGGATAGCCAATATTTAACCCAGCCTTTTTTAGAGTGTAATATATATATATATATATATATACATACAAACACACACACATTTATATACACCAATGAGCCATTACATTATCTAATAACCTGTAGGACCTCCTTAAGGCCACGAAACAGCAACTCCTCCAGTTCCCATACATTGCAGGGTGGTGGTGATTTAACGCAAACCCAGTTTTCTATTGGGTTCATCTCAGGTGAATCTGGAGGCCAAGGCATAACAGAAATGCACCATCATCTTCCTTGAAGAACTTTTTTTTTTTTTTTTCAGCAGTGTGGCATGGCACATTATCTTGTTCGTTTGCAGTGATGTTCAGACACCTGACAGCTGTCGGGAGTTGTGCTCTTGAGATAATGGGGCCTAATTGTCACAAGAAAACACTGCCCACAGCATAACGCCACTGCCGCCCGATACGTGTATCCATACGTCAGCGTGATGCACCAGGAATCTTGAGTCATCAGACCTGGCCATTTCCTTTCAATCATTCACAGTCTAGTCTCAATGATCTTGGACTCGTTTCACGCGCTGTCTGTGATGGTGTGCAGTTAGCAGTGGTGGGGGGGAGAACTGTTATAGCTGCTGGTGATTCAGTGAGCTGTGAACAATATGAGACAGTCTCTGACACACGGCTGGGCAAAGGTTTGTCATTTGGCCATCCGTGCACCTCTTTTCATACGTACTTGCTACAGCAACCCTTGAACAACACACAAGACACGCTGTTTCAGAGAATCATGAGCCACCACAACTTGCCCTTTGAAATCACCAGCTTTTCTCATTCTGACCTTGAGCGCTCCAGTGACCGAAGCCGGTCCTCCAGTGGTATCTATACTGCACCTGCGGCACCATTCAGCTGCCAGATGTGCTCATTGTTTTTATACCCCACTGACAAATATTTGTAGCAAGAAGAATTCATATTTTTCAGTTGCAGTTAGTGCAGAGTGCTATTTGGCATTTGACATCATTATTAGTTCTATTCTGCATCTAAGACTCTGGAAGTGATATTTTGGTATTTCATTGGTCAAATAAAATACAAAGCACTTAAAAAGTAGAACTTTGAATCATCTTTGAGAGTTTATGTGCTGACGGGGTATTCTGGTGTTGTATTTAACACTGAGCTCACCTATCAGGCGGCACTGGTGTGATATCTATACGCGGTGGAGTAATGAAGCCCAATGACGTGGGTCTGGAAACGTGATCTTCTAGAGGACTGCGGGCCCTCTCCGCCTGTCTCCATGACAACGGTGGCAACACAAGGGTTCCTGAGTGGCGTCTGGGGCCTCGCCAGAGATCCACACCCAACGTGGCTCCTGAAGAAGTACATGCTGAGAGGTCCTTGCTTTCCTAACATCATAAAAACAGAGAAGAAATTCACTATACATTATACACTATACACTTTTTAGCTTATTTCCATTAAAAGAATGGCTTGCATTTGCTTCAAGCAATGATATAAACATCTTTCAGTGAAAATTGTGATGATCACATTTAAAAATAACAATTACAATTACAATTACAAGTGTGTTCATGCATACACTTGACAACTGAGTGAATATGAAATCAACACCGACAAAACACAAACACTTTATAAAGGGGAGGCAATGGGATAAACAAGGGGGCGGAGCTGATTAGTTGCTATGGGGATTAACAGGCTAGGTGGAGACACAGCAGAGTGGAGACACGTCATAATAAAAGTCCATAAACACTGACAGACAACGTAACAAAACATTTTAATAACGTGCTTGGCTTCTGAATGGTCAACTACCCTTTCCCTAAAACCAACTGATATACAATCCAATTAATTCCTGATGGATAAAATGAATAAGTCCTATTTTACATTATTTCCTCTTGTTGAATATCCAGTTTCACACAAAACAGAACAGATAGCCAAAAAGTCTCTTATGTTCACCAAAGATGTATTTATTTGATCAAAAATACAGTAGTAACAGTAATATTGTGAAATATTACTATAATTTAAAAAGCCAGTTGTCTATGTTAACTGTGATGAATTGTGATATATTACAATGTATTTATTCTTTTGATGCAAAGCTGAATTTTCAGCATCATCACTCCTGTCTTCAGTGTCACATGACACTTCTGAAATCGTTCTAATGTGATTTGCTGCTCAGTTATTATCGATTATTATTGGTGCTCAAATATTAATAACAGTTCTTATTATTATCATGATGAAAGGTCCCGAAGACTGGAACAATTTGTGTTTGTTAACATTAGTTAATGCACAGTGAACTAACATGAATAAACACTGAATAATGCAATGTTCATTGCTTGTTCATGTTAGTTAATACATGAACTAATGTTAACAAATGACACCTTATTGTAAAGTGTTACAAATATTTATAAAAGTGTGGGAACTTGTACAGTCAGCTCAAGCCATAAACTGTGTTCTTATCTTTGTTCAGGCTGATGTCAGTGAAGTAGCTTTGGATGATATACAGAGCTCTAGGGATTTACACTACGTGACTGATGTAAAGCCCTGCTCAGTCTATACCGCTCCAGCATGTTGACTCTATCCCCTGACACTTCTTTATAGATACAGCGCGTTTAACGGCTGGCTCACTCAGCGTGATTGCATATCAATGTCAGTGGAGCCGCTGGACAACATCCTTTCTTAACAGCCTATAGCAGAAGACCCAATATATCACCACAAAATATGTTTATAGCTCAATCAGATTTGCCCAGAAGAGAGGAGAGTTACCAGGAATTCCTCGAGCACGGCCTATAGATCGGGATAACTGATGAGAATCCAGATATTGAGAAGGGAGAGAGGAAACAGCTACTGCTTCTGTTTGACGGCTAGAGTTTCAGTCTGAGTTTAGGATCGGCTATAATTCTGGCAAATCTATTGACACTTTGATGGAGAGCCGTATCAGAAAGCAACGGCAGTAATTGGGTGAATCTCATGAAACCTGTCTAGAACAAGTCTGGGTTATATTTCATCCCAAAGCCAGAGGAAACTAATTTAAAAAATGTGATTTTACAAGAAGTAAACTCTATTACAGGACCATTAAGGGTCATTTTCATTCCAGATTCTCATTACTGTAATGCATCTGGATGTTTTAGTTTACAGTATTTTTTATTTAATGGTCAGTAACTGTTTTATTGTGTATATTATGTATTATTTAAATTCTGAAATACTTATACATAATACTAATATTTATTGTACTATAATTTTTTAAAACAGTAATATTGTGATATATTATTAAAATTTAAAGACAAGGAGTTTTCTATGGGAATATATTTTAAAATGTAATTTGGTGCAAAGCTTAATTTCAGCATCATTGCTCCAGTTTTCTGAAATTATTAGTAATTATTATTGGTGTTCAAACATCATTTATCATTATTATGAAAAAAGTTCTTGCTGCTTTTGAAGACATGGATTTTTGGTGAAAAACTTTTCCGGACAAATAATCTTCCTGGATAAATAATTATTTGAATTGTTTTAAAATAATTGTTTTTCCAAGACCGGCAAGCTGCACTAGATTTATTAAAGGTGCCATAGAATGGAAAACTGAATTGTCCTTGGCATGGTTGAATAATAAGAGTTCAGTACATGGACATAACATACTGTGAGTCTCAAACACCATCGTTTCCTAC
>JAUCMS010000044.1:1580995-1592976 GCA_032357445.1 Enteromius radiatus | reverse complement strand
TTATCTCATTTCACTATGTACTGTAACATGTATATTGTTGAAATGACAAATAAAGCAACCTTGAACCTTGAACCTTGTTCAGATTTTTAGCAACCACTTCTTATAATATAAATGAGCAAAACAATGACTATAAGCAGTTATTAACATACCCATGACAAAAAAATCAAAAAACCAAATAAATAAATAAATGTGTTTTGTACTTTTTCTTGCCAGTAACTGGACACGATGAAGGTGACAGTATAATCTGGCTCAAAGACAAATGATCTAATGTGCTTGCACAAGCACTACTGATGTGTGACAGTACTGGAACTGCAATTAGAAAATAGATGTTTTAGACTTTAGGCTAGGTCATAGTGCCCGCCTGAATACTATAAACAGTCTATCTGACAACAATCCCTCTCTTTCCAATTTGCACCAGCCGTGGAAGCCTGGGGGAAAACACTGGTGTAGGAAGTATTTAAAAAAAGAATACAATCATATTTCATTTTAGGAGTAAGAAACCATTATTACACTGGTAAAGAAACAGAGAGAAAAGACATATCTGCAGACAAAATAAACCATCTATCACAGCAAACACCAGTCTCAGTTCCAATCAAAGAGACCCATTCATTATTTTTACGCTCTGTCATGCCGCAAGCAGGAAATAAAGCTTTATGAAAAGATGCACATATCTGCCTCTTAATCGCACATTATCGATGCGAATGCTCTTGATGAATTTTAATAGCATCACAGCTGCCTGATCATCACCTGTTAATAATACATGTGAGACTTGTTGTGACAACAGTATGCATATTTAATCATTGTGTCCGGGATTACACAAGCTTACCATTTGGCAAATATATAAAACAAGTTAACTGATAAATTAATAATAAAGTAAATAAATAAATCATAAAAACAACAGTGATCAAAGAATAAAGTTTGCTTCCAGTTTGTAAATGAAGTTCACCCAAAAATGAAAATTCTGTTATTTCCTCACCCTCGAGTTGCTTTAAACCTGTATGAATTTCTTCTGTTGAACACACTGATATTTTAAGAATGCTGGTTGACAGTGAACATTAAACTGGTTTTCTTTTTCTCTCCATATTATGGAAGTCAATTAGCTGTTAGCTGTTTGGTTTTCATTTTTGGGTAAACTATTCATTTAAGCATCAATAGTTGCAATATACTTTAAAATAAGATATAAGGCAATCAATCACCACCTTGCCTATAAAAATGATAATAACCAGCAGAATTACAATGAAGTTTAAGTATGCATACACTATAAGTCAAATCTTTGGAAATATTTATGTGTTTGAAAGAGTTCTTATTTGATTCTCATCAAAAAGACAGCACAAAAGTAATGCAAAATATTATTGCATTTAAATATAATAATTGTAACATTTTTAAACGTTCTCTTTTTTAAATGTATTTTCAAACGCCATTTATTCCTGTGACGGCCAAGCTGAATTTTCTATAGCCATTATTCCAGATTTTAGTGTTACATGATTTTTTTTTAGAAATATGCTAATATGGTAGCCTGGGCCCGCCCACACTTCCTGTGATGCTACATTGAATTTCGCGAGCAGTCAGTCTGGCCAATCTGACGTTTTAGAGCATTTCTGTTCCCAAAAAAATGGGAACCAATGAGAAACGTGCTCCCCCCCACCCCCGGCACCAGAGAGGCGGGTGTAGCGCGATGACGCAGTAGTTCTGCGATCGGAAAACACAACGGCTTTCAAAGCTGGCGTGTACCGAGCAGCAACAATCGTTCGACTCTGCTGTTGTAGCTGTTTTGAGAAATTTTCATGACATGTTTACGGAGCAGAATTAATTAAAGCAAGTAAAGACATTTTCCTACTGCTTTAATGAAGCTAGCTACAATTGTTTACGGTGTTGCTATGCATACGTCATCGGAATGAGTGTTCTGATTGGTTGTAGATTCGTCCAGTAGTATACAGAGGCATTTGATGGACACAGGTTAAGCCCACCTCCCAGAAGGCGGATAGTAAGGCAGCTTGGCCAGACTAAGCTCCTATGAGCTTTATATTCACGGAAGCCGGGCTAGTAATTAGCATTAACTAAGAGTAATAAATGCTGTAGAAGTATAGTTAGAAGTTTCACGTTAGCTAATGTTGTTAACTAATTAATCTTATTGTAAAATGTTACCCTTTTTCAATTTGCCACTGTGGCAAACTAATTCAGAGTTAACCAATGAACAGACATTAGTTTTAATTAGCATTTTTAGTATAAATCAAGCACATTTTTTACACAGTCTGACAACAACTCTAACAAAAAGTCTGAAAGTTTTTCCTTTTTTTTCCCCAGATTCTTTCCTATTAAAACTGCTATGGATGCTGAAACGCAGACAATCAAACCTGATCCAATTGTTTTATGACGGACGAAAGTTTCGAAGGCAGTGTGTAAACGTGATTGACACACCATGAGAAAATTTCAGACTGAGGGCGCAATAAAACATTTTCTGCACTTTCTCTGACAATAGCTCTGTAACATTTTAGCATCACAAAGCTTCACAGCATATACCTCTGACACTTTATTGGCTTGAACTAATAAGCGAACAGCCTAGCAACCGCATGATAAAAACACTGTCCTAGCACAGCAAGAACTCAAATTCTCAATCAAAACAGTGAACACTATGCAAATAATTTCTCAAAGTGCAAACAAAACAATTACTGAAATAGTACCATGTACAAGAAAATGCTATTTCAGCCTTCCTACTTCTAAATTTCTTATTTAATTTAATGTATTACTGTCTAATTCTTTGCAGTTCTTCGTGAAATAATTGATCAGCGTGTGTTTAAAATAAAAAGGGTAGGCAGACTTTCTACATCTCCCAGAGCGTCAGAAAAACTCAATCTCAGGCTCCACTCCTGGCTGAGAAAGTCTCAGTAAGTAATCAGATGCACTTGTTCTGGAGAAGGATTTTAATGGAGGGGGCTGCTGCCACAGACTCAGAGGTGGATGTTAATCATAGGCAGGAGAGGTGAGTGTCAAGCGTTTCATTGAGTGCTGGTGAAGAAATGTGAGAACCGCTTTTTGCAGACAATCAATACCAGTCTCATTATTTCCCTTCATTGTGCGTGTGTACTCGCAAATAGACTATAAACAAGTGAAGGTATTCAGGTTCTTCAAAGTACAGCAACATAATACAGAACTTGAGAGGGTGTTTTATGAATTCTCATGTCTTTAAACTTAATGAAATAATGCTCTTTAGACAAAAAAACATAGCATAACTTAAGTAAGAACATACCGAGTGTACCCTTCTTTAAAGGTCGTATGTGTAATTTCAGCGTGACTAATGCAGCAGATGGAGAAATAATGAACGTCAACCCAAACACTTCCTCCCAGCTAAAGCTCCACCAGCCGTTATTCAGACAAACCGGCCGCTCCGTGTCAATATCATGCCATTGGTTGAGATTGAAGTTTCAGGTTGTTTAAACAAACAGAGCGATGTCTTGAAAGCAT
The DNA here is from genome assembly GCA_032357445.1 of Enteromius radiatus. Classification (NCBI taxonomy): domain Eukaryota; kingdom Metazoa; phylum Chordata; class Actinopteri; order Cypriniformes; family Cyprinidae; genus Enteromius; species Enteromius radiatus. The sequence goes on along the minus strand of JAUCMS010000044.1, from coordinate 1,589,514 downwards.
CACTAAGCGACAGTGTTTTCACTCCTCTGACGAATCAATATACAGCTGTCTCTGCACAATAAATTCAACACAAAATGCTAACTGACCAGACTGACTTGAATGCAGTCCTATTGTCCATTGCTATACTGTCCTTTCTGTTTTCAGTTTGTTTTTGTATAGCTCCTTGCATAATACACACTGTTTCAAAGCAGCTTCACAGAAAATCAAGATGTTGATGATTATAATATTTTCAGTTCACCACTGATATATGAATATATAGTATATCTAACTATAAAGAGATGAACAATAATAGTTACTTTTTGTTAAGAATCAAAAGTTAGACAGTTGTAGCTTATGAGCTGCAACTGTCTAACTTTTGATTATATATATATATATATATACACACACACATATATGAAGAGATATGATTTGCTCTCAATAGCATTTAATGCTTTCTGCATTAAAATATATAGCCTATAGCATAATGTATGTTATGTGAACTCTCTCTCTATTACTTATTAAATATGGCTGGACGATAAAATATATATAAAAAAAAAAATTGGTTTTCTCTATCAAGAGATTTGCTATTTAGTAAATACTGCTTAACATGAATGCACCGAATGCATCTGGTTAAGGTTGGACATACTTACAGTAGTTGTATCATTTGTTTCTGATTATTAATTGTGAGCTATTCATTTGTTTTTTGGTGACATTGAGAATAGACCTTAGTCATGGTAGCACCATATTTAATTTCTGACAGGAATGAAAATGAGGCTGTGAAGGACAGAAGTACAGTGTGTTCAATGGATTGTACTCAGTCTGGGACAAAAAAACAGCCCTGGCATTTTTTGGTCCAAATGACGCATCACTACAATCAGAAGCAGTCTAGCTGGACAGCACCCATATATATATATATATATCTACAATACATGTATCTACATTTAAGTAAACCAGTCACTCATTCTTGACTAGCTGTTAATAGTCAGTTATGACTGGTTGAGGTAAATAACCAGAGGATTATCTACAAAAACTAGATGCACTGATCATGACGTCAGCAAATGGGCTGGTTATGATAACAACTGCTAATTTTTTTTAAGCAAGAGACTAGAAAGCATGAAAAAGAGTATGTTTAGTTGCTCTATTACAGGCTAAACTGAAAAAAGTAACAATAATCAGTAGGCATTTGAAATTAGAGGCAACCACTGCACAGTTCAAACAAAAATGCTACATACTTGTAGCACGAGCAGGCATTTTTATTTACATTAGATTGTACAACTACAAGATTTATAGCAAACAGAAAGATCTTGGTGAAATTATGATACAATTCATTTAAATGAACTCTCTGCCAGTAGGTGGCACTTATGAAGCAGCTGCAATATGGCTTTTTGTCTATGGCGCATTTCAATTGGGACCATGCTGTCAAAGAAGACAGAAGACAAACCAATGCATAGCTGTCTCTGTAAGATGGGCCAAAGTATCAAACCCAAAGTGTGTCGGCCCACCAGGGAAAAGCCCTATATGCCAGATGGCCCATCCACCCCTCATTGTACCTTTGTTGTACTTCCATTGTAGTCTTGCTTTATGGATTTCTAAAACGTGTGTGTTGTGAAAATTACATGATCTACAGAAGGACTTTCATACTGTATGTGCCATTGTACACTGACCAAAAATATAAACGCCAAACTTTGGTTCTTGCCCCAATTTTTCATGAGCTGAACTCAAAGATATGAGACTTTTCTATGTACATAAAAGGTGAACAGCTTTTTTTATTACACAGGTGCGCCACAATAAAAGGCTCACTAACACAGATTTAGACAGATTTGTGAACAATATGTGAGAGAAATAGGCCTTTTGTGTACATAGAAAAATTTCTTTGATTTCAGCTCATGAAAATTGGGGGCAAAAATAAAAGTGTTGAGTTTATAATTTTGGTTTTTATCTGTATTAAATTCAATATAGTTCACCTCCTTTTTTCACATTTCACTTTTATGTGGATTTTCACATTTCACTTTTAAACAGAAATGTTTAATTAATATTATGTAAATTAGACTTATTACCTAATTTGGTTATAACCAACCGCGTTCAGGTAATTAAAAACATCAAGAACACAAATTAATAACTCTGTTCTGTTCTTTTTTCCTCTGTTGAGGTTTTATGGTGCCTGTCATCTTTTCCCATGTTCCTCATAAATAGCTATTAATAATTTGTGTGTGCGTATGTGGGTCTGTGTGGGTGGTTAATTGGTTGTTTACGTTCTTGTAGCCTAGGGTTAGGGTCGATTGTTTTAGTTCTTTCTCTAGAAATCAAAGAACCTAGATGCTTCATAGGTGTGAAACATAAAAAGCGAGACTTTTTAAAACATCTACGCTGTATAAGTGGCATGAACCTCTGCGTGTATTAGGGGCAGGATAAAACAACTCACTGCATAGCATTATCTTCTGCTCGTGTTGAAACACAACAGTAAAATGTCTCACATCACTAGGTGTCACTGCTAAGACGCTCCGGCTCTTCCTCATGATCTCCGCTGACAGCTCAAGCTCAGAAGGTTCTTCTGTCTCTCGGGACTCTCCAGCGGCATACAAATCAACTTCAGCTGTGAACTGTAGCCAGAGGAAAAAAAATACATTAACATAATTTTCCATCAAACCCTCCACTGGGCCAGTTTACAAATTAAAAGTCACAGTTGTCTCAGTTTTGCTGTTAATTTCTTGTGCTCAAAAACAAAGAGAGTAAAGCAAAGAAATTATAAACAGTTGCTTATACTGTCTTAGCTCTAACGTCATCTAACTTTTCATTTAAAATGATGAAAATTCAATGAATATTGCAAGTTTGTTTAGATTAAATGATAAACAAATAAATATCAAACAAGCAGATACCACAACTTTATAGTGCAAAATGTATAGATTAATGATGATTGACCCTTTTTACACGTTGTCATTGTTATACAGTAGGGGGCACTATTACACATCTTCTGAAAGAGTACTGAATCTCCAGATCAAAACTGCTGAAGAAGAAGGATGATGTAAGCAGACGCATACTGTATGTAAAATAATGCAGTCATTGAACATTAAACACCATAAATCAACACTCTCTTGTGCTATCGAATGAAACTTTGACCCAGGAAGTGGTATAAGTTTTGGGGGTTTAATGGAATCAATTTATTTTATCTCAGTTTTGATCTGAATCACTAGTGTTTAAAGTGTTGAAATATTAGAATTCAGAGCCTGAGGCAATTCTCAATCATTCTCATGCATGGAGCTGGTGTGGAATGGACATGGGAAACTAAATGCAAACTACACACATCTTCTTGATCACGTGTGTGTGCACCTGAGATCAATAGAATAGAGTGTAGAATGCTCTGTTGATTACAAATGGGTATTTATTATTTAAGCTACTTAAAACGCAAACAGACCCAAATAAACATTTGTTTAACTCTTTTAAAAAAATCTTTTAAAAAAACAAACAAACGTGTCAACAATGTAACAATCAGTCTGACAGTAAACATAAAGCCACAAACTGGTTAATTCTGTCACTAGGGGAAAAAAATAGATTATTTTACCTGCCAAGTATGTCATATAATAGAATTAAACATTTTAGAAATTGCATTTCAAACATCAAATGCCAATTTGTTTTTTAAAGCATGTTTTCTGTATGTTTTGTTAACATTCTAAAACAAGAACAAAAATGTTCCATGAATTAGGCATACATTCATTTTTAATTAATTTAAAATGAATTTTAAATGTTTAAAATGTTCATTCATTTTTGGTTTATCTTAACTAGCTAAGCTAGTCAACCTTCTCTCAAATTTAAAATAGCTAGTCAGTTAGTTAGCTTGTCATTTTAGCAAGTTTATCTTACCTTAACGTTATTACAGGTATGAAGAAAATGGGCATATGTGGTTTTGAAAATATCTTGTCTGTTTTGTCCTAAAGTCTGTAGGGCCACTTTAAATTTCTTTACGTTGAATCATTCACTGTTGTGCTGATATTTAGGAAAAACAGCTCTTGTGTGATATTGCTTAACTAAATTGCTTTAGAAACAACAAAAAGTAAATTTCAACAGTGAGTTGAGATGCATTTGGAACCTTTCTTGCTATTTAATGCATTTTTTATTGTGTAATATCCAGTATAATTACTGTATAGTGCCTTACGAGATATACTTTGTAATATTTTGTAATAAAGATTATATAATTAATTATAATTAATAGAATTTACATTAAGATTTTAGCGTTAACTGCCATCATAGCATGTACAATTTGTTAATAATGTCAGCCTTTTCTTCGTAACAGATTTTTTAAGCTTGTTGAGGTTGGTCAGATGACGACAGTGAATCACAGTTTTCAAACAGTGCCACAACAATGTCTCATTGGCACTGAGATCAGAAGTCTGACTGGATCGCTGCATGGCTTTGTGTCTCTGAGCCACAGCAGATGGCTCTGTCCCTGGCCTTACAGATCCCTGTCCAGCCGAAACACTCAACTTTCTCCAAGCATCGGCTTTTAACCAATTAAGGAATGGAAATACATCTTCTGGCAAACTGTGTGTTAAAACCAATTTTGGTCCATCCGTTCATTTCTTTCAAAAGACATCTTGTAAAGTTTTAACTTACTGCAAGGATGGTGTTTTGTATGGTAAAAACATGAAAAAACTATTTAGTAAATGTATTAACACAACAGAAGTGTAACTGACCAGCCAAACACGCAAATAAACACTGGAGCAAATATTTATAGCTCCTGCCAAGAGAATCTGAACAACAAGATTGGACGCAAAACATTTGACGTCAGTAAAAAACCATAGGAAATGCTTTCTACTCCCTTTTAAAAGTTGATACGTCTATTTCCTTTATTGTCTTAGCTATGCACAGTTACTGGTTTAGTTGGATTTGATTACGTGGATTTGGCATAGCTTTTTCACTGCTGTTTGTCACCCTATCAGAAGACAGCTGACTTATTATTAGTCGCAACCCCACTGATTTATAGCCACATAATATGATATACATACTGTAGGTTTGAAGCTATTCGTAAGATAAAATTATAGATAAGCAAAAGCAATCACACAGGAGAAACACACTCTTCAAATAAACTAGTATTTTGAAAAACAAAGACTCTTCTGTGTGTTGTACTTTCTTGCTGTTGCAAGTTCAAGATGAGTCCAAGAAATGTATTCACCAAGAATTTCACTGTAAAACATGATTATTAAAAGATAGCCAGAGAGAGCTATTGGCTTCAACAAAAGCACAGTAGGTTTGCAAGTTATTATTAAAATGATTTCCAATATAGAGAAAATGAATAGGATTTTTAATTCTGGTCCAATTGTTCCAATCAATTATACTCAAGTAATAAATTAACTGTTGTATAAAGGTTGTCTTCAAGTGGCTAAGCTTCGAAACTGTTTTGACACCGAAGCAGAAATAATTTCAAATAATATAACCATTAAAGCATGGCCTCAGGAGACTTATTCATTATAAAATACCCATAGAGTTTAAGATTTGAGTAAATTCCCAAAAGGTTTTCAGGTCTGAAGATCTCACTTTTAAAATGAGGCTATACCGGAGTCCAGCTTTTCCAAAACTGTAGGAACGCTGTTTTGCAAAAACAGTTGTAAGCAGCGAATTAAAAGTTGTCTTACTTTAAGTCATTTTTAAGCCCCCTTTGAAGCTGACAAGAACCGCTTGTCTACTGCCAAGTATAAGAAATTCCTCAATTGGTTCCAATCCGGGTTACATTACATTATATTCAGTGGTTGACTGAGACTTTCACAAGTAAACTGACACGGTTTTCATGTGCATCATTACCGTTTAAACTGGAAAAAGTCAGGTTTTCATGGTTCAAACAGCCTTAATTCATGAATGATAAAACTGTTTGCCTTTTATTTGCCTTTGCACCCAAATAAATTACACTTGAAATGTAAGGTCGGAGGAGATAAATAATGAGGTCTTGATGGATTCTACCTCACAGTTTGTATGCACGAGGTGCATTGCCTCTTGCATTGACTAGCCAGTTTACATTTCAGCTCCACACTATCTCACTTCTGTTTTTTTCCTTCTCATCTTTCTCTAATTTGGTGGGGTTACTCAATCTGTTGGACACATTCTCCTAAGATAAAGACTGCTAATTTGCAACAGAACATGGGGTGTTGGGCTCAATTAGGTTGAAATCTATTTTACTTTGTTTTTAACAGCAGCTATGAACTGTAATCACGTCCAACTACCACCTAGTACTAAATACAACACTGAATATAAACAAACTTTTTTTCCCAAACTTTCGTCCACACTGACATGCCATTTTTATGATGTGTTTTGTGAAAATTATAATGCATGTTGTATGTATATATTACTACGATTGTAACAACATTGTGCCTGCTATTCACTTATAATGACTTATAATTATAAATGTTAATGTTTGAAAATGCAAACTTTTATAAACAGGTTTCAAAGTCCCTGTTTTTAAAAATGCATTATTGATAATAATATTAGTATCTCTGGGTAAACTAAAAAAATGCAAACTTATGAAAATAGTGACAACACGTGCATGCATATGACATGCTCAGTCTTTAAAGTAATAATGCAACTTACGTCATGCGACGTACATTGAGTCAAAAATCAGCCAAGAAGCCGGGACGTGGCGTTCTAGCCAAGCAGGTGATGGTACAAAAACCCATCAATCTGCTTCAGAGGACATGTGACAACCCCGGAAGGGGGTTTAGTTTTACATCACAGCACTTGTGGATATATATCCGATTTACTGAGCTTCAAAATAATGGGCACTATCCACCAGCATTACCAAGCTCGGAAGAGCCAGGATGAATATTTTTTTAAAAACTCTGCATCTGACTGAAAAAAGAAAGTCATATTCACCTAGGATGGCTTCAGGGTGAGTACAATATGGGGTAACTTTAATTTTTGGGTGAATTATTTATTTTACACTGCTTTTGACACTGAGTCAGAAATTTTCACATGCATTTTTCCATTTTTCGTATTCGCCATCCTTTTCTTTTAAAAATGCATTCTATGGATGTAAAAATGCAGAAAACCAAACCTGATCCGAATTTTTATGACAGACGGAAGTCTCTAAACGTGATTGACACAACATGAGGTCTTTTTTTTTTTTTTTTTACGTGTACGAATTACTGACAAAGTTTTGGTGCAATGGCCTTTAAGTATGTGAGCGCATAGTGACATACTGACATCGCCAGTTACTGACATGGCATGCATAATACAGGATTGTTTTTTTCCCACACATCTCACCATCTACATTATCGCTTTTAAGCTTTTCCCAAAAGTTCACGTCGACAAATATAAAAACACACAAAAGTGCTTGGAAAATCCATAGCTAAATACCAGAAATGCACTTCTTGCGTCCTTATTCCTGGCAAACAGGCATGTATTGTGTACTGAGTCAGACACAATATGTTATTTGAGCTGAAACAAAGACTCCATGGTGCTCACCAGCTCCACAATCTTATTACCAGAACCAGTGCTTGGTTATAACCTCATGCTGTACCTACAATGATGTTCCTATCCCACCATAAAAGTGTCCTGGCAAAAATGACAAATGTCGACTCTCACAGACTTGTGACTTTTTCAATAGGATCTGTTTATTTTTGTTCTGCCAAGCATTCCAAATCCACTGAAGCTACGAGAAGCAGGGTTTGTAATTTCTAAAACAATTACTTGCGTTAAATGAGTGTGACAATACAAATGGTTCGGTATTTTGTGCATTCCTAAAGGATTTCACTGAACCCTGCGAGACTGAAACGTTGTTCCAAAACAACACTACAGGTTTGTATGTAGTGGGATGCCTGTAACTATAGCAACATGGCTTTCATAACCTCACATGATGCCATGTCAAGACTTAAGAGAATAATTATGAAGTCAACATGGGTCAGTGATTATGAATTACTCAATATGTCCATTTCCAGCATGAAGAAATCTATTAGGCTGTTAAATCATGCAGAACCATGTTATATTCATTGTTACAACGAGGCACAGATCTGTTATTTTGTATAACTGTCATTGGGATACTTTGTGTTTTTGGCTATACTCATTTAATTAATTACTTCTGCTGAATACTGTGAGTTCAAATAACAGTATATTACAATACAGATCGACAGTTTAGGGCCAGAAAGAAAAAAATGAATTAGTACTTAACATGGATGCAGTGAATTAATTAAAATGGTTTTCGAAGTATCATGTGACACTGAAGACTGGAGTAATGATACTGAAAATCCAGCTTGGCATCACAAAATTAAATATGTTCAAATAGGAAACATTTTTTTGTCAATTATTCATAATTACATGCAACTAACCCTAATACCTAATTCATTAACCCTATAGTAAGTGCATGTTGTTAATTAATAATACTCCATACTTAAAGGAACACTCCACTTTTTTTGGAAATAGGCTCATTTTCCAACATCCCTAGAGCAATACAGATGTGTTTTACCGTTTTTGAATCCATTCAGGCGATCGCCGGGTCTGGTGGTCCCAAAATTAGCATAGCTTAGCATAAATCATTGAATCCGATTAGACCATTAGCATCG
>JAUCMS010000044.1:1559521-1577541 GCA_032357445.1 Enteromius radiatus | reverse complement strand
ATTTCTATCTATCTATCTATCTATCTATCTATCTATCTATCTATCTATCTATCTATCTATCTATCTATCTATCTATTCTCTATTCTCTCTATTTGTCCACTCGTCTGTCTGTTTATCTCTCTGTCCATGCGTCTATCTATCTGTCTGATTATATCTATCTGTCTGTCTGTAGTACCTAAACTAACCCGATCTTACCATCTGTCTGTATAACTTATCTTTTCATTTAGAAACTTTCAAAGAAACTTGTTTATTTTCACAAGTAATTGACTTGAAATTAGATTAAAAGCAACTATTCAAGGTCATAACTGGTAAAGTGTGTAGTCATGTTTCATGATCTTCCATCAAGCTTTTATCTCGATATGTAGTCCACGCTCTCCTCCGTACAGTAAGCCGTTTATACAGTATGTTGTGTTTGAGACACATCAATAAACTCACAAGATAAAAAAAGGAAGCCAAACTATCTGCAGTGTGTCAGAAAGTTACGCAAGGTCAGTGTATATATGAAATGAAATAAAACAGAACAAGTATAATGTGGTAAATGAATGAAATAAATAAATCAGAGGATCACTGGGCTGTTTCCAGGCAACGGTTGTGAGGTGCAGAGCTTGATGGCCACTGGAGGGCCCTTTCCTAACACCACAACCACTGTTTTTAGAAGAACTCAGAATTAAGCAATAGGATTTAGGAGAACTAATTCCTGAATGATTTGTTTTTCTGAATGCATGTGACTAAGCATTCAGATATGCTTACTCATTGATGTTTTCTGAAATTAGACATCATGTAGTCTCTCATGAATGATGCTCTTGTATTTCAAATGCTTGTCAGTTTGCCAGCCCTGCAGAGTGTTACAACCCAGTTTGCCTCTTTATTTAGGATATGTGCCATTACAACAATTCAGTGGATCAATATTTTGAAATAATGTATAATTGTGGGTATATATTTTACAGTCCTTCATTATCAAAAGCATGAATATGTTACAAGATGTTTCTTTTCTGCTTTTGGACACCTCTGAAGACCAGGCTTCCTCTCTTATAACCCTTCAGTCTGGCTGCTTTGATTGTGCTTAAAAATAGAGCAGAACTCCCCAGGGAAGGTCATTAGCGAGTGGCACCGCTGCCGTTAGGGCCAGTGTCTGCGGACCACTCATTTATTTATTTAAATCCAGGCACGAGAGAAGCGCGCAGAAGACGACACAGCTCAGCAGGACGAGTCTGTCTTCCTGTCTTCAGGCAGGTTGTCTGTGATATATTTTGTCATTGAAGCCCTCATCATTAAAGTACAGAATATATTTAAAACTTTATCTGCGTTCTTGCAATAACTTATGCCTGGGATCTTCCCTTGTATAGAGAAGTCCAACTATTTTAATGTTTATCTTATCTTATGTGGCCCACTTTTAAAGGCAATATGCAGTATGTAAAATAAAAAATTAAAGTATGCACTGGTTACTCTTTGCTATGCGGTTACACCCAATTGGCAGAGTTTGAATGAAGCTTTTAAGATTTAAAAAAAGGATGCAAAAACATATTATGTCTTAAAAATAGTAAATATGACTTGTACCGGTTTAATTAACTACTGTATGAATGAAGACATGCATTATGCCCATATTTTTAGTGACTATATTTAATATTTTGGGATGATGTGTTGTTTCTCTTTTCCATGCAATTTCAATTTATCGGGACCGAAGCTTTCAAGATTAAAAAGGGATGCAAAGGCATCATCAAATTATCATAAAAAAGGTCAATATGTCGGTTTGAATAACTACTGTATAAATTTCAGCACAGAGTTTAAATACAGGCAAAAAACAATAAACAACCTAAATTCCGGAAATGTTGGGATGTTTCTTAAATTTGTTAAAACGAGAAATTTTAACCTTTTATCCACTAAGTGAGCTCATTCCAAATTTGATGCCTTGTAGAGGTCTCAAAAAAGTTGGAATGAGGGCAAAAAAAAAAAAAAATTAAAAGATTCAGCTGGGAGAACATCTAGCAACTAATTAAGTTAAGCATTCAGTTCAAAAGGCAGCATCTGTGATGGTCTGGGGGTGCATAAGTGCATACGGTATGGGCAGCTTGCGTGCTTTTGAAGGCAAAATGAATGCTGAAAGGTATATAAAGTTTTTAAAACATATGCTCCCATCCAGATGACATATTTTAGCAGGAACGTGCAAAACCATATACTGCAGCTATTACAACAGCATGGCTTCGTAGCAGAAGAGTCCGGAGCTGCACTGACCTGCCTGCAGTCCAGACCTTTCATCTATAGAAACCATTTGGCGCAAACTCTACAGAATCTGGAAAATTATATCAGGCCAGAACGGGACCAAATTCCAACACCAACTCCCAAACATCTTCAAACTGTTTTGAAAAGCACAGGAGATGCTACACCATGCTAAACATGCTCCGTTCCAATGAAATGCAGAGACAGACACCGAACCTGACGACGATGCAAAGAACGAAGATACCAGGGGAGTTTGCAGTATTTAAAGGGAAGCCTCTTGGCTCTGATAGGGTAATCAGGTGATAGGGAGATTTGCTGTGGCAGCTGTGGTTAATCATTCATACATGCTCCTCCCGAAATTTGTTTTCAAACATCATTAAAAGTTTTGGCCACAATATTATCAAAAACAATTATGAAGACATTAACATGAGACCACAAAGTGATCACCTGACCTTGACAGATCACACAGGTGCAACAATCCAGAAACATCTTATGCTTTCTTATACCCATCTCAATACTCATACTTCAGGGATTTCTCAATCTCAGCTTCTGCACACACTCCTACAATATCTGCCACCTCCAGATACAGAAATATGTAAAATCTTTCCTCTCTGCGCTCCCCTGCTGCGTCTGCAGCAAACATGGGAAGTAAACCAGATGTAAATTCTAATTTACACTATATAGTCTGAACATGTCTTTGAAACCTTATATAGTTACACTCTGCCATCCTCTGGTCTGTATCTCTCCGCTCTGTAAGTAGTTTGACGCTTGCAGTGCTGACATCAACAGAAGTCATTCATATGATTTACTGTATGCATCATTTAAAGTCACATTGGTCAAAAAGAGTGCAATTTTAAACACAAACAGGTACGCTAATTATATAGAGTTACTAAAAAAGACAAAATTATGACAAGACCAAAAAAAAAAGTTACAAATTCAAGTATTTTTTAATTCAAATAATCAAATGGATATTGTTTGAAAGTGCTGAAACAAGATCATATCAAAGGTATATCAAAAACATCCCTTATACAAGTGATTCTATAAAGTCAGTCTAAGAAGATAGATTTAAATAGTGGATAAAATGATATATTTTCTAAACTATTAACGACAGAAGTAGTGTGAAACTGTCAATCATTACACCAAAACACTATGTCTCAGATGCATAGCCTACAATATATTAAATTACATAACAATCATGTCACAGTGTTTCCTAAGCTTTGTTGTGGAATTATGTCAGTTGTAAGAAAACGTTTCTGGAATTTCATGAATCATATGCCGTTCCAATAAAAAGTAACTATAATAAGCATTCTGTAATCACTAAAAGGCTTCTTATGATTGTATTCTGCATGAAAAAACAGAACAGCAGAAAGTTGTTTGCTTTGGTAATATGGTGTGTAAACAGTTTAAGAAGGTTAAAGCTTCATTCGTAATTGGCATTAGTGGCATTGCAAAAACAAAGACCAAAAACACTTCATAGACTGCCATGGTCACAGTGTTTCTGTTTGCAAACACAAAGCATTGCTTTAACTATGAGGTGGTACTGTTTGATAATTCCTCTTAACTGCCATTCATAATTTAATCAGTGTAATTATGTACTAACAATTCAAGCTCCTAAAAAAGGACAGAGAAATATGTTTGTGTGTTCTTTGTGTATTATTAAATTTGAAATAATGATTTAATTGGCTTGCATAAACAATTTGTAGTGCATACTAAATCTTTTGGATTCTTGTGTAATATAGCATATAAAAATATGACTTTTTTGTTTTTAACATATCAAATAATAAATAGGTTTTTGCAGTGAGAGAGAGTGGGGAAGATATCTCAATTTCAAACTTAATGCAAAAGATTTTTTAAATGGTCCAAAAACAGGCTGCATTATATTCAAGCAAATTATAATTGATTGTTTTTTGCTTTTGATTTGAGTAAATATAAACCAAACTGTACTATACAGGTTCACCCTTTATGCTACTGAAACGAGTTTAAATGTAGCTTCACAATTAAGCAAATTATTGTGTACACAGAGCCATGCATATGTAATGCAAATGAAAAGGCAGAAGCACCAAAGCAGCAATAACCAAGAGTAAGATGAAGCAATGGACACAGTCTCTGTGAAGGCTGGGATTAATCAGCATTGCCATGGCAAGCTATTTAAAGTTTTATAGTTTATAATGAAGTTAAGTTCTTCTTCAAGATAGGTTTTTACCACTGTTCCCAGCTAAAGTCATCTCCGCCACCAAATATCAGGAAGAAACCCAGAATGGTCAGAAAAATGACACAATTGCCTGCCATTACCAGGCCACAGGCTCCCCACATGATCTGCAGAGAAAAACAGCCATTAGTTTCATTAATGGTGACATTTCATTCAGTGCACTGTCTGGTTTGTCCATTTTAGAAAGCAGATTCTGGTCTGTATATGCTTTTAAGCCATTTTGAGGTGCACTAAATGCAATTTGAACAAAAATATAGTGAAATTTAATAAATGCCTCTAGAGTGAAGCTTTTTCCTCTTGTACAAAACCTGTTATAACCTCTAAGCTATTATTATAAGAGCTGTGTGGATCATATTTTACCTGGAAATCTAATTAAACAAGCAAGAAATACTAATTTAAAGAATGGAAGACAGACTATTTTCAAAAACCAGTAAGGTATCTGTATTTTATTCCTCCCTAATTGTCATTATTATAATGCAAAAACATCCACATTCTCATCAGTTACATCTGAAAAAAAATATATATATATATATAAAAAAATAAATAATACAAAACAACTAAAATGATCACTACTTTAAATAAAATGTTACCTCAAATAAAATACAGCTTAAAAATGTAGTGATTTCAATCTATTATTTTATTTTGGTTTAACTTAATGTACTAAAATAGTACTAACAAACAACTTAAATTAAAGGAATAAAACTATACAGACATATATTAAAATACACATATCATAAAAACAACAACAAAATGACCAAAAATATTAAAAGAAAAAATAACTATAACAGCATCTCTAAATAGTTTAAAAAGTATCAAAATATTAATTAAATGCATTAAGTAAAATTAAATACAAAATATATAAATAAAATACATTTTGTTTGTTCTTTCTTTTTAGGTTAAATGTGAATTGGACATGTTTTTATTATACGTTAAAATTTATACTTTTTATTATATGTTGTTAGCAAACAATGAATATTTGTTCCATACCTGTATGACTTACTTTCTTCTGTTGAACCAAATAATTGATGGTTGACTCTTTTTCAGTTCTAAGTGGATGCTTTCTTACCAACATTCTTAAAAATACCTTACTTTTTTTGTGTTTAATTTGCACTATTCACTTTTTAGCATAAAAAAGGTCGAGATAAAACCGAAGCAGGACATAAAGCATATTCTGTACTCACCACAGATTTCCGTGCAAGCACGACAGGTAGGCCGTATGCTGACACCACAATTCCAGTGGTTAAAAAGTATGCAAGCTCCCTGCATGCATTGCTTGACTCAGTGTCGTCCGCATGCCTCCTGGCTATTAAATTCGGGATAGGTGACAGGATGTAGAACAACAGGACAAACATTGGCCAGTACACTCTGTGAGGAAGGAAGCACATACAGTAGAGGTTATCTTGAATTACTGCGCTTCACATCTTTACAGAAGACCAAAAACACAGACTTACCCAAACTGTTCCAGTGCACATCCCAAAAGGAGAAAAGTCAGTCCAAGTGCACCACTGAAGGATAACGCAACAAGAGCTGAAAAGCAATAATTGGGAAATTAGTCAAGGGCCAAGGCACTGAAACGTTACGTGTGCTTGTATGGCCTCCTCGCGGCCAGAGCGCGCAACTTCAGGAGTGACGTACTTTGTGATAAAAATGTATATAAATAAATTCCGCGATTTAGCATGAATACGTCCACTTATTTAATCGATTATCATTGGTTAATTACTGACTATGACCGAAAAGACTGCAGCACAACAGTATAACTAAAGTAAAACTTTAGCCGTAGTTGACAACGACTTATTTACCATCGCTACATGACACCTAACAGACTTTAATTAAACAATCTGCACTATCTGCAGTTATACTAAACCTTTTACGTAGCAGTCTGTGGTTATGAAACGTCAACAAAGTATACAAGACTTGGGTTACTCTCGACTGCAGATGCACTCATAAAAGCATCGGACAGGTTTCTTTAAAGTGTTAAAAGTGTTGTAAAGTATTGTACTGATCAGAACAAGAGTAATCGTTTAGTTTTACCTTTTATTCCTGCCATCATTCACAAACGCCTTTTGTTTTTTTGTCTTTGTGCTAAATGTTACTGGACTGTCTTCCTATTTCCTCAAACTACTGATACACTCTTAAAGGCGCAGTCTTACAAAAACTCCACTGATCTTAAAAATGTTTGAGAACTTATAATATATTTATTTGATTATATCTTGTATCTTTGGTTTGAACTTGTATGCTATCCCTGGTAACTGTTTTATTTATCTGTTGTAATTGTATCTTTTTTGTTTCTTGTATTTTACTGTTCTTTGAATAATAAATAAATCTACAGATCTGAAGCTCTCCATAATAACAATAAATAAATAAATTATCATCATGACCATTATTATTATTAGTAGAAGTAGTAAAAATAGTGTTTACGTCTCTATCTGTAACTAGTTATTAGTTAATGCATTTACTAACATTTACCAACAATAAACAAGATATTTAGTATTACGTGTTTAACAATAGAACATCCTATGCAGTTTGTATTAGGGGAAAAATTTAACAAAACGACAACATCCGAGAATAGAAAATCCCATATTGTGGACATTTGAACATGGATTCATTGTTCATAATGACCGCTACCCGTTAATACAGTTTTTCGCTGGAAGATGACGTAGACAAAGACTTTCTCGAGAAGTAGGTATACAGCGACTCAAAATCTGCTGAATTAAAGGGTTAAATAATGGTGACGTAAACGTCAAACAGCCAATCAGACTCAGTGTGTGGGTCACGTAATTTATCAGAATCTCGTCACCATCAATTTCCTTGGAAGCGAGTCTGGTCCAGATGGTCTTTCGACGGTAAGGTAAAATTCGTTTCTGTGATTTCTATCTTTTATAAGCTCATTCGAGGTCGCTGTAAGAATCAAGAAACACTAATAAATACTGAAAAAATAAGGGAGGTAGGTATTAGTCGTGAATTGAGCTTTTCTGCGAACTTTCAGTTTCTATTCCAGTGTCTTTAAAGAGTACGTTACAGGTGTATGTAGCGTAACGTTACTGTATTTCACAGAAGGAAGTGTTGTTCTATAGCATATGTGCGGTAACAGAGTCTTATTTTGCTATACTTAGGAAACTGGAATGGAATTTTGCCGGGACCTCATTAATAAAGCGCTGACAAACAAGAAGTAGTCATGGCCACAACGATATTACAGGGGCTCGAGATACACTTTTACCTGCCAGAGACACACCAGATCATTCATCTCTCAGGAGGTTTCACAGCAGAGGAGCTGTGTGTTGAAGCTGCCAAGAAGTTGGGTAAGTTTTTCAACTAACGTAATTCACAAAATAAACACGGTAGTCATCACAGACTTGATAATTATTTCTCGACATTGCAGGTGTATCTCCGCTGTGTAGCAGCTTGTTCGCCCTTTATGATGAATTTAGCAAGATCTGGTATCCACCCAATCACTCGTTCACTATTGATGAGACTACACGACTGAAGCTTTACTATCGCATGAGGTAGGCTATTCCCGGACTTGTCATTTCTCTTTTAGTTTTTCTTCCCTGTTTTGGGTGATGTTGGAAGTTATGTTACGTTATAATGACTTTTGTGGGGCAGATTCTATTTTACAAACTGGCATGGGACGTCTCCTCCCAAGACATGTCCTTCAGTGTCCAGACACAGTCTCAAGAGAGGGACGGGGTCCTCGGGAACGGCTGTTCTGGATATGGTTTCACTGACATACCTCTACGCACAGGTACGGTCAGGAAAACATTGCCTGCTTTTAAAGCCACAATTGTGGCTGCTCATTTGTGTGTGTGTTTTTATGTTTTGCAGAGTCAGTGTGACTTTCTGAGCGATCTGGCACCGCTGCGTAGCGCTCGTGATGAGAATGACGTCCAGCAGATAGAAAATGAGTGTTTGGGTATGGCAGTGATGGCCATCTCCCATGATGCCATTGAAAAAAATCTTCCTGTCTGTGAATTTGAGTAAGAGCTTTTTTTATTTGGTTTGATTTGATTCGTGTTTAATAAGATGTTTAAAAAAAAAAAATTACATTTAAATTTAATTTAATAATCTTGACTTTTTTGGTTATGTACTAATATATATACATATAATAAAATCTTCCCAAAAGATAATTAAATAAGTCAATCAAGAAAAATAACTAAATAATAAGTGCTGTCAAATGATTAATCACATCCAAAGTAAAAGTTTTTATTTACAAATTTTATGTGTGTGTACTGTGTATATTTATTATGTATATATAAAAACACACATAAAGAAAGTGTTTTGAAATTATTTGCATGTATTTACATGTATTCATATGATTTCTATCATATATAAATATATTTAATATACAGGCATAACATATTTTTCCTGAATATACACATGCATGTGTATGTATTTATATATACATAATAAATATACACAGTACATACGATGTAAACAAAAACTTTTATTTTGGATGCAGTTAATCTCGATTTATCATGTGACAGCACTAATAACAATATTTCATTTTAATATGATAAATATTAAATAAGGACTACAAATGACAGATAAAATAAACATAAAATAAAGACATTAAACAAGCAAGCAAAGAAAATCTAAAACAAAATAATAATAATAGTAATAATAAAAAAACACTAAATAAAAAACTTCTGAAGACAGTAAAACTGAATAATATTTCTGACAAACATATACAGTACTGAATTGCATGTGATAATTTTAACAACATTATTATTTTTTAAAAACGTAAATAAAAAAAATAGCTTAACTGCCCTTATTTTGATATACAGTACATGACCATGTAGCCATAATGAGATGGAGTTTGCAGGTGTAAGGGTGAATTTTCGTCCACCAAACAAAACAAATCCACCAGTAATGAGAAATTATGAAACTATTAAACTCCCTGTAACTTTCACTGTTTTACTTTATCTTTGTCAGTTACAAGAATTACATCCCCAAGGTCCTGTACAAGTCCATACGTCACAGGAACATACTCACTCGTCTGCGCATCGCCAACGTCTTTAAAGTGTTCCTTGAGGAATTCACCAGGAACACTGTGCAAGGCAACAAGATCAAAACCCATGACCTGAAGGTCAAATATTTGTCCACTTTAGAGACTCTAACAAAACACTTCGGCCAGGAGGTGTTTGACCCTTCTTCTCTCATCATACACGAGAATGAGCAGATGATCACAGACTCCAGCAGCGCTGCTGGTGTTCATTACAAGATCCTGGTGTCTGGCACCTCTGGCATTCATTGGTGTAAAGTCCCCACCGAGGTAAGAATGCAGAAGTACAAATAATAGTGCATTTTGAGTTACACTGCCATTCAAAAGTTTCTTTGTTCACCATGACTGCATTTATTTGATAAAATGTATACTGTAAAAATTTGCTACAGTATATTATTGTAATAAATAAAGTGTGTTTTCTATTTTAATATATATGTGACTATAGATCACAAAACCAGTCTTAAGCAGCACAGGTATTTTTATTACAATAGCCAACAATACATTGTATGGGTCAAAATGATCCATTTTAAATTTATGCCAAAAATCATTTGAATGTTAAGTAAAGATTATGTTTCATGAAGACATTTGGTACATTTAAATATATTAAAACCTAATTAACGATTAGTAACATGCATTATGCATTATCTTAGATTTGTTTCAGTTAACTTTTATTTTAATGATTTTAGTTGAAAATGTTCAATTAAATCAATTAATATTTAAACAAAGGACCCTTTTTCAGGATCCTCTGATGAGTACAAAGTAAAAAAAAAAACAGCATTATTTGAAATGTGTAAATCACTATCACTTTTTGTCAACTCAATGCATCCTTGTTGTATAACATTATTAATCTTTAAAACAAACTAACAAATAAACTTGACCCCAAACTTCTGAACAATAGTGTATGTGCTGAAGTTTCATACTTCAGTTTAGAGTTCTATATTTCTATTTGTTTCTAACACTTCAGTTTTTTAATGTGACATATTAATTTTTTTAAAGGCCAGTTCAGATCCCTGGACCAATCAGGAGCGACGCAAATCAAAGAGAGACAGCAAGAAACTGAGTAAAGTAGCGTTACACGATGAAGGAAAGGACAGATGGACACTCTTTTCAGACTTTAATGAGATAACACATCTTCTCATCAAATACTCTGTGGTTACCATCCACAAACAGGACAACAAAAACATGGTGAGGCTTATCATTAGATCTGTGAACGGTTTGGTTCATTTAGGGAAAATAAGAACATTTCTTAAACCCAGTTTTGTGTTTGTGATTTTCTTCAGGAGCTGAAGCTGGCATCCCATGAGGAGGCGCTGTCCTTTGCCAGTCTGGTAGATGGATACTTCAGGCTGACAGTAGATGCACATCATTTCCTCTGCAGGGATGTGGCTCCCATCTCACTGGAAAAGAACCTACGAGAGGGCTGCCACGGTCCAATCAAGTTAGTACATGTACTCCAGAAATTAAACCCATATCGTTCCAAACCTGTGTGACTATCTCCATGAAGACAAAAGGAAATGTTTAATAAATATCCATGCTGGGTGGGGCTACATAAACTGCTAAGACTAGTCTTAATCAAATTTGATACAGAAAAGAGAGGTTGATTAGCCCTATAAATATTTCTGGTCATACTAGTTCATAAGATACAGTCTTGACACAATGGCAGTGTTTATGTTACTTGTTCCTGAAAATACCTTAATAGCAACAGAGCAAAATTTTATATAATCTTTCCCACCTCTGTAGCTTTTAAATGTCTGTTTTTGTTTTGAATCTGTTAATGGCGCATTATACTGTATAATGTCATTATATTGTTTGTTGTCCCACAGTACAATATGCTAGCTTTTTTGTCCATATTGATTACTTTTGCCATTGTCTAGTGCTAACTTAACACTAAAAATTGCAAATGTGAATGAGATTTGTAAGCTATGGAAGAAAGTCATACAGATTTTGAATGAAGTGAGTGTAAATGACAACTTAATTTTTAGGTTGCTTTTTATGTTATTTATATTAACACTACTGTTCAAAAGTGCAGGGTCAATAAGGATGTTTTCTTTATAGAAATGAATACTTCTAAGTCACAGTAAAGACATTTATGTTCACATTTATTAGTTATTTGAATTTGCTAGTCATCAGTAATCCTGAAGAGAATATGTATCATGGTTTCCATAGAAATATTATGCAACACAACTGTTTTCAACATTTATTAATAAACAAGAATGTCTCTTAAACAGCAGATCAGCATGATTTCTGAAGAATCATGTGACACAAGACTGAAGCAATGATGCTGAAAATGCAGATTCCGTCGGAGGAATACATTTAATTTTTTTATATATTAAAATAAAACTATTTTAAATTGTAATAATATTTCACAATATCACTGTATTTACTGTATAAATGCAGCCTTTGTGAGCATATAAAAAACTCCCAACTTTACTGTGGTGGTGTAATAATAATTCAACTTACATTCTCCACTTAATTCATTTAAGTGTCTGTAGGCCTATTTAATTTGTTATCTAAAATGATCTAATATACAATCATCAAATGACGGAGAAGAAAGTCTTTGGACAGCTGATGTGATGGTATCTCTTTTTTTGTACCCCTCAGTACTGAATATGCCATCCATAAACTCAAGCAAGAAGGTTATGAGGAGGGCATGTACCTGCTGCGCTGGAGCACTCATGACTTCGATCATGTTCTCCTGACTGTCATATGCAATGAGGTACTTGCTTTATTATTGCATGTGCTGTTTTTTGAAATATACCTCAGTAAAAGTTCAGTATGCCAAGCAAACGCAGAATATAGAACAGGGTAAATGTATGTACATATGTTTGCGTAAAAATTAAGATTTTGACATTTTTCTTCCTTTCACACAGAGTAAGTAACGCAAAACTGACCCTTTTTTTCTAGAGGGATTGTCACGGCAGCATCACCAAATCCTTCAAGAACTTCCAGATTGAGGCGAGCGCAGAGGGCTTCCTCCTGACAGGGACAGAAATTGTGAAGCCCACTCTGAGAGAGCTGACGGACCACTTGTGTGGCCAGTGTCTCACAACAGACCAGACCAGCTTAAGACTTGAGCGCGGCTGTCCACCCCAACCCAAAGGTACTGGAGCTTCACACCAACAGTGATATTTCCAATATAAATAGTTAGCGGTTTGTAATCTGTGTCTTCTTAATGAAATAATTGAATTTTAGTTTAAAACTGCACTAGATTTTTATATTTATTTTAAAACTCGTGCAGTGACATGATTATGTAAACTGCCCTCCAAAAGTTTGGAAACACCGTAGAAAAGTGGGGTTTTTGCACTAATAAAGGACAACACTAACTACAAAAACCTATTTTATTACATAAACGGTTTATACATGTTGAATTTTCATTTATGATTAACCCACATATCCAGCATTAGCAGCTATTACAGCTCATAATCTGGGCATCCGAGCTGTCTGTTTATTCAGACATTGACTTGATCTATTACTTCAAGCCTCCTGAAGGATTGACCAAAGATGATTCACACTGGTTGGACACTTCTTACGGACGGTCCAGTTCCTCCCATAGTAGCTCAACTGGGTTGGGTATATATTGCCATTATTATGTCATCAAAATGAAAATGATTATTGCTGGTCTTCAATGATAATGTCAAATTACTTTAATGTACAGTATTTGCACCAACTTTCCTAACTTTTGGAGGGCAGTCTACAAGTATGTAGGGAACAACTGGGAAAAAACCGAATCCTGTAGGAAACACTAGTATAATCTTATTAAATGGCATGGAAAGTTAGGATAGTTGATATGTTTTATTTGTAATGTTTGTTGCATACCTAGTTAAAAATAAATATGTACAAATGTATCTCATGTCATGTTAAGTACATTAGTTTTTGAGTCAGAAAAGTATGAAAGACATTGTTACATTAAAAATGTTAAATAATAATAACTATTACTATTTTTAGCTAGGGATATTAGGTTATTACTGTACTAAAATCACCCTTATGATGTTAGAAGATTGCAGAACCATGAATAATCGTACATTTACTGCTTCACAGAGCAATCCAACCTTGTCATGATGACAAGGAAAGATTCAGCATCGCCACAATCTTCCTTCAATAATGCAGTCATCCACAGGATCCTCAGAAATGACATTACTCAGGTTTCATAGAAACAGTTTATTTTCTGGTGCATCCTGCTGGAAGATTCAACCTAAACGGGAGTGAAGTCATTAGTTTCTAGCTGGTGTCAGCTGATCAAACAGCCATTATGCTGCACTGCTAAAATCTTGTATAAATAAATAATCAGCAACAGAACACCGACCGGATTTAACCAGCTGTTATATTCAAATATTTTTTAACATTATATTTTATGGAAGCATGATTCTAGCACACAATAAAAAAAAAATTAACGATTATGAATGTGTCAGGGAAAAACAGTAAGAAGACTGCATTTACATTTTAATTATTAACTGGATTCATGCATTTTCTCTTAAAGTGCCCACACCTATTTTACCAGCAGCTGCCTGAGATCTTAATGTTAATCCAAAGAGAGTGGGCGAGAGAGAAAATCACTCGCTCTCTTTTGCATCTTGCACAATGACTAATCTTTATTTCACTTATAAGCATTAATCTGTGCTTGTGCTAATTTGTGCTTGAACTCCTACAAACCAAAAAGTTTCATGCACTTGCATCTTTATGTGCTAAAACTTGCTTATAGCTTTTAATAGTGTTTGAACTTCATGTTTGTTAGAATAATTTTTTAGTAGATAACAGGGATCAAAAGCAACAATAACAGCTATTTTATTTTTTGTGGTAGAGCCAGTGAAAATGTTGACATGGCAAGCTTAAAATTGAATTAAGATTTTGAACACTATGGGCCGGTTTCCCGGATAGGAATTAGATTAAGCCAGGACTAGACCTTTGCTAATTTAGGACATTTAAGAATTTTTAGAAACATGTCTTACAAAAATGCATTATCTGTAAAAAAAACTATGTAAAATGTATATATTTTTTTAATTAAGACTGGCTTATTTAGACCAGCTTCAGTTCTTGTGTTCCAGTTTAAGTTGAATATTCCAGCAGAGGCATATATAAATAATAATCAATAATAAAAATAATATCTGGAGCCTAGAAATGGAGAGCAATCTTTTGAAACTGTTATTTATAAAACAGGAGAAACACCTGGGCCAGGGCACCTGCACGAACATCTATTCTGGGAAGCTGAATTTGACAAATGAGGATGATGATGGTGTGTCAGGTCATGAGGTGGTGGATGTGGTTCTGAAGATGCTGGCAGCAGGACACATTTCTGTAAGTAGCACCACATCTATTGATGCATACAGAGTAGGCAGATTACTCTTCTGGTAATTTACAAACCCTGATCTCCTGCTCTTAGGCCTTCCTGGACACAGTCAGTGTAATGCAGCAGATTTCACATAAAAACATGGTTCTGATGTATGGCGTATGCATGCACAGCATGGACAGTGAGTGCCCGCTCCACCAGACAAAAATGCAGCACTACTTATTTGTATTTGTAAAGTTAAAGAAGTAGTTGACCTGTGTCTGTTGTTGTTCTGTCAGTTATTCTGGTGGAGGAGTTTGTCAAGCACGGCCCTCTGGATCTGTTCATGAGAAATCATCGCTCTGAACTCACGCCCTCCTGGAAGTTTCAAATTGCGGAGCAGCTTTCCAGTGTCCTCAGTTATTTGGTACAGTATTTCAGTTTCAGCCTTGTTTACATTTTGTGAAATATTTACAGCTTCTGGGTCAGTGATTTTAGGACGTTTTAGGAAATTTTAGTATTATTTAACCATAATAATATTGTAGCATTATTTTGAACTAGCTTTTATTTTTATATTTTCAGTTCTTTGTTGTAACTTTAGTTAGATTTTTTTGTCATTGGTACTATATATTACATATATTTTTGTTTTGCTTTGTACGTTTAGCATGTAAGGTGTACAAATAGTTAGCATCATAATTTTTTTTTTGTCATTATTTTTCTTTAAATAAAAAAGAAACAATAATGCAAGGTTACGCACAGAGACTGTACAGTTACACAACCTACAGATTTTTCTTAAAGGTCAGCAAAATGTATTAAAATTAATGTATACAATTTAACAAGTGTTTTTTTTTAAATCATCGTCTGTATGAATTGGCTGAATAACAGATTTGGATAAAAGAGATGATTATGAGTCATTATATTCATATATCACAATAATAACATGCAGCAATTATGGAAAATCCATTTTTTAGGGGGTAATTTAATATCATGCTTTACTCATGAAGTAAATACATGAATCTTTAATGGGATGTTTGAGACTTACTGCCTTATTTTCTGTCTTTCAGGAGGATAAAAAGCTCATTCATGGCTATGTCTGTGCTAAAAATGTCCTGTTGAAGCTGGATGGTCTGGAAGGACAAGGGGGTCCTTTCATTAAACTGAGTGATCCTGGACTTTCCATCGCTGTGCTCAGCCAAACGGGTAACACACACTCCTTCACACTCATTCAGAGAGCCTCTGTATAGCCCGACTCCATAAAAGTATGCAATTAAATGTCAAATAATTTAACCCTCATAATGCATTTAAAATCTGTATTTTATTATTGCATTTTGTAAAACATTCATAACTTTTACTTTTTTTCAACAACTTGAGTTAATGGGATAACATAGAAAGTTACCATATTAATACAATGTTATTACTGGATTTTTATTAATAAAAAAATATATTTGAAATTTCAAAAAACTATTATTAAAATAATACACTGTAATGAAATGAAACTATTAGAATATTCATGATGAATATTGCATATTGGTTCTGAGAAAACAGCATCAAAACAGCAAATTCTACACAATTCATAAACTTTTACTTTCAAATGAAAAAAGTGATCAATTTCGCATGCTGCAATAGTTTGTCAGTAGGTGTATGTAGTCATATTTTTCAACCCAAAATTAAGACCAGAAGTGTATGAGATAAGGAGAACAGGCTAAATATATATTACAAAAGCGTTTTGACATTAATATAACTTCATAAATCATTTTACATAGTACTTTTGACACCTGTTGGTACTCCATACATCCAAAATGAGTCGAAGGTATAACATTTTATCTAAATGTTTATATCTCTTTAGAAAATATATATTTTGAGGGTCTTAAAAAGTTGTTTTCCTACTAAACATTTGGTAACACTTTTTTTTAAGGTGTCCATAATACAGAGGTATTATCTAGTAAGTAGCTGTTGTATTTACATAAAACAAAATGTATTTACCATGTAACTAAGTTTTGGAAGCGTTTGTATTTACAGTTTGTAATTATGTACTGTAGATGTAATAGGCTGCTACTGATACATTATAATTACAGAATATTCCACAGGCATAAGCTACTTAAAATAAAGTGTGCATAAGTATAAGTATCTGTGTAACAGACTCAGTCTGTAACATGTGTAACAGTAGCTGCCTGTTACATCTACATAATTACAAACTGCAAGCACAGGTTGTTCCATAACTTTGTTACATGATAAGTACATTTTATTTCATGTAAGTACAATGGCTACTACGAAGTACCTAATTAGGTAATTACTCTGTAATAAAAAGTGTTACCTTATTATTTTTTTTAATGCATCCCTTCCAGGGCTGTGTTTCCCAAAAGCCTGGTGAGCCTATGTTGATCATAGCTCCATTGGTTTCAGTGGGTCTACACTGTACTTAAGCTTACTATGCTTTTGGGAAATGCAAGTCAAAGCAGACCCGAATACATTGTAAGTGTTAAATAATAATCAGTATAATGTATTTGGACAGTTTCTGAGAGTCCATTTTGGACTACTAATGCTTCTGATTGTGCCTGTGCTCAGAGTGTATTGACAGGATCCCCTGGATCGCTCCGGAGTGTGTTAAAAACCCCAAAGCGCTGAGCATTGCCGCAGACAAGTGGGGGTTTGGGACCACGCTTTGGGAGATCTGCTACAATGGCGAGGTGCCTCTGCGTGAAAAGAAACTCTCCGAGGTGCCTGACTCTTCTAATATGATTCTAATATGAATCTAAATTTTTGCCTTTTTTTCTGAGTGTAACACTTTTAATCTAACATCTGTGTGTGCATAAACAGAAAGAGCGATTCTACGAGGTGTGTGGTACTCTGGTCACTCCCAGCATCAGTGAACTGGCTGATCTGATCTCACAGTGCATGAACTATGACCCCAAGAAGAGACCCTTCTTCAGAGCCATAGTGAGAGAGCTGGGCCGCATCAAAGAGCAGCACGAGAAGGGTATCCGTCACATAATATCAGTCTGATTATCAGTCTTTACCTCTTCTTTATGCTATAGATTAAAAAAATTATAATAATAACTTCAATTGTGTCAAAGAATTTAAATATTTCACGCTAGAAAAAGAAAAAATGCATTTTTTTGGATAAAAAAAAAATCATGACAGTTAATTATTTAAAAGTAGTATTATTTAAATGTTTAAAGGTGCCATAGAATGCATTGAGAGAATATTTTAAAGTGTTGTCTGATATGTACATAGAAGGTATGTAGCTTAGGTAAGGGGGAAAAATGCCCAGAAACGGTTTTACAGCTCCATTTACAACCCTAGAATTTGACCCTAGAATGAAACAGTCTGTT
>JAUCMS010000044.1:1524843-1535355 GCA_032357445.1 Enteromius radiatus | reverse complement strand
TAGGATCAGCTGTTGCTAATCAGCGTATGCCAATTTTCATTGGCGTGTTTAGATACACGCAGAGTTGATTTGCCATCAGTGCCTTCTCAGGGAACGAGGGTTGCAGGACCACCTCAAATGACTGAAGTCTTTCTGTTTGGTGGGTGCCACATACAACCAGAGCATTTTCATGTTGTTGCTTTATTACCCACAGCACATGTTAGTCAAACAGTCAGATACTTTGCTGTCATTTAAAGTGACCAATATAATACACACACACACACACATATATATATATATATATAGCTTAGTTTAGAAGTAAATATGAAATTACATAAAAATGCCTGGGTTAAAACACCTAACTAGTTCAACTAACTGTATTTCATATAAATTGAATCTGTAATAAAGCTACATTTTCATTTAAATGTAACATATAATTGTGTCCAGAAAACATTATATACATTATTATAACATTTGCACTCTTTAAAAGTATGTTATTTCCATAATCTGCAATCTTTTAAAAAATAAGTTTCACAAGGGAAGCAAAAATTGATAAATTTTCAGCATTTTGGATAGTTGTAAAAGTGGTCAGCCTTTCCTGATTTCTATGCTCAATAAGCATCACCTTGTTGATGCTGTTGCTGAAAATCTCCAATAATACTATTAAATCGAAGACCTGAGGAGAAAGGAGATACATAAAGAATGAATGGCATGTCCTGAGAAAGCCTCAACCGCCCTGTGCCCTATACTCACGAAAAGCCCTGCACTATTTCCATGATTATAATGGATGGTGAGCACTATGTTACAGTGGATTGAATTACACTTAAAGCGTGTGGGTGGGCGGCTTTAGCCACATGTGTTCTGGGAATCTGACAGGTTACACTAGGGTCCTCTTTCACCCAGTTTCATGTGGGGCTAGTTTTGTGAGTGCAGTAGTAAACTCGGGCCCCCTACCATCACATGGATCCTGTTTTGAGAAACATCCCTCAGATGCAGTTATGCACAAAGCCTCGCCCACTTCTCAGTTGTTCAGCCCACCCTCTTTCTTTGATTGGAGGAATATTGCAGATTGCCTCCCACCCAGTGGCTCTGATTGGGCGGGGGGCGGAGCCGTGGAAAGCCAGAGCGCCCACAACCCGCCTCCTGTTCCACACACAATAACACTGCTTATGTTTTGCAAGAATTTTACATTGGCATTGCTTGAATGTCTTTTGTCTGCCTTCCCTCTGAAGCCTCTCAGAAGGAGGAGAAAAGTGAAGAGGTGAACAGGCTAAACTCCAGCACAGAGACGACACAATAGCACACTGTTGATGTTTAAGGTAAGATACACCCCTAAAATATCAAATTTAGTGTGAATATTTAAAAAAAAAAAAAAACTACTCATGAGAGAAGCAATGTCAAAGAGCTTGAGGAAATCTTTAAGGATATCTTTAAACTTTGGGTGCCCAGGCATTTTTTTTTTTTTCTACTACTTATATTAGAATATTGCTGATTTAGTGTACTGGGTGTGTTATTCTGCTTTCATATGATACGTCATTTGTTTATTTTGGATTAATTCTCAGGAAATCCTTTTTTTGTGTGTGGGTCTCAAATGAGATTCAAAGACTTTCCTCTGATGTAATGACTGTGTCACTTAAACGATAGACAGATGTCCTGAACTTTCAAACGGTGTCTTTAAAGCACTCGTTTTGAAGGTTTCTCAGGCTCTGAGCGCTCAGTGTTTCACATGTGTTTGATTATACAGTGAGTCAGAATTTACTTTGCTGCACACATGTCTTCTCATGTAACTGGTGTGCGTGCACTTATTGCTGTTGGCAGAGAGCCAAGGTTGTCGACATGGTCCAAATACTGTGAACATGGAAAAAATCCCACAGAGGAAAAGATGGAACAACCCTCTCAGGATAAGAAAGGATAGATAGATAGATTTCTCACAGTAGTCATTCTGAAACGTCCAGTAGCAGAGACTCTGCACCACACCCTCTCTCCATAAAGTGAAAGGGTGATAGGGTCAGGGAGCAGGAGAATCAAATTTTTGGCTTTGGCCCTCCAGCCAGCTCCAAACAGAGGAGAAAGAATGAGGATCTGAGCCAAGGAAACCACACCGCTTACTGAGCTAAACAGGAAGAGTGAAACGTCTGTCTATTGTGTGCATGTTAAAAATGCGAGTGAGTGAGAAAGTGTGCAGGACCAGCAGTCTGTTTCATGTGAAAGCGAATCAGGTCTGCTTGAGCTGTTAAACGTGCGTGTCAAAACAAACCTAGCATAACATATGTTATTGAGAGATAAAAGAGAGGACAGGTTGTGTCATCTGACACATTTTGGCGATAGCACAATAAGGAGAGATATGAAAAGACACAAACTCAGTCATTTAAAATGATGCATTTCCTTGTTTTTAACTGAACTCAAATACAAATCTAAGTAAAAAAAAAAAAACTTCTAAGTTGTAGCAGACTAGTTTGAAACTCTCTAAATTGTTTGTTCCTCTCGGTTTTCCAGTTTGCTCTTTTTTTCCATCCTCCAAGCCTGACCTAAAACCTGAAATTGTCCGCTCCGTTCAGAGTACACAGTGTTTCACATTTTGTTCTTACAGCGGTAGCAGTTTTTAAAGTTGTCATGAGTTTCAATCCAATTTGTGGTGTAAGAAAGAATGCAGTGGAGAGAAATACATTTAATGAGAGGAGGATTATTTTTTTCCTTAGTGCTGCAAAAAAGAAAAGGGAGCAATAATCATTACTGTGAAATGGAGTGTGCTTTACTCATTGAACGCAGACTGCATTGTGAAAGTGACCAAATAAATCCTAAATCTACTACAATGTCTGAATTAGGACTTTATATTAAAGTCTTCTGTAAAAGCAATTAACAGCACTCATAATGCTTTAGTATTTATATTACAGATAATAGTGTTAGCTAATTCATTTTCAGCATTAAGACAGAAATAGGGCCTTAAAGACCAAATTCTGTCCCATTACACTGCATAGGTCACTTTTAGGGAGCTAGTTCTGAATATGTCAACCATGTAACTTTCTTTACCTAAACTAGCAATTTTCAAACTGATGCTCCACCTAACTGTTGACTTGAAAGAGAAAACCAAGTCTAGAAGACCGTTTAAAGTAAAGCCACCTGTGGCTTGCGATAAAGCTTATGTAGCTGGAAATGTATGTTCACATATGAGAGAGGTGGCAATGGGGTCATGTCAGTCTATCTGTGTCTACGTGTTAAAATGTGCCCTACCAGCACTGTCTACGTGTACCAACAGCAGAGTTTACCTGCCTGGAAGTTACTAGTGATCCTTCAGGTGTGTTTAATTAGGGCTAGAGATAAACTCTATTAGAAGTTGGATTAGATACCTTCTCGTTTAGTGGCTGTTTAGTGACCTTCAGGATACAGGAAACATTTGTCAGCGTTTAAGACAAGTATCCTGCAGCCCCATTTACCTATCAGCATAAGACTATATCAGCAATGCATTTTTTTTGTCTGACATGGCCCATATATCTCAATTGTTATATCAGTACTTTAAGATCAGCCTACCTCAGCATAGCCAGTCTTTGAGGTATGTCAAAACCAAAAAAGGTCAGCCCTTATTTGTGTGTTTGTCTGGTTGATCTCTATTGATAGAGTAGGACAGCGGAACAGGCATGCATGAAAGAAAGGCTGCTGCAATTTTTGATAAGACAGACTTTTCCAACCAGTGTGAGCGATGCCAAGGTGTGCATCTGTGGTTGTCTGTGTGTATACGAGCCAGTGGATGTGTTTGGTCTCGGCTATTTGTGTGTTTACTGCATAGCTCACATTGTTTGGGCTGTGGCTGCTTCTGTGGTGCCTTGAAAGTGCTGCGTGGTCAGAGATAGAGAGAGAGGGAGAGAGAGATGGGGAGGGATAGGCAGAAAGAGAAGAAAGAGTCTGGATCTGTAAATCAGCAAAATACTCATGCACAAACTACTTTGATCTCAACTTGTGTTTGCAGCAACACTTAAAAGCAACGTTTTTGTCCACAGGTGGCAGGAGACACAAACTAAAAACCACATGAAGCTGAAAACAGACTTATGCTAAGAACAATGGAAAGCAAAAAAGGTATGAATCACACAGTTGTTTAGGAACACGTGGTACTGCGGTTCCAGTGGTCAAAATGGATTTGGACTGTTTTGCATACTTTGCATCACATCTTCAACTCACCCTTGTGTTTTCTTTTAGAGAACGGCATCTCTTCAAAAGAGAATGGGAACCAAAGAAGACCACCATCCTATTCTGTAGAAACGCCCTATGGATTCCATCTGGACCTGGACTTTCTCAAGTACGTCGATGACATCGAGAAAGGTAACACCATAAGGAGAGTGCCAATGCAGAGAAGGCAAAGAGGACGAAATAATGGCGTCCTGTCACGTAACTTAAGCCTTCCATGTTATGGATGCAGAGCTACAGAGTGGAACTCAGTCAGCACTTTATGGCCCAAAACCAAACTCTCAAAAGACACTCAACAACATTTCGAGTTTCGATCTAGTGACAGTGTGTCTGCTGGCTATGTCAGGAGAGGAGAACCCATCTACAAGTCCTTCACATCTGCAGAGATGGAGGCTTTTGATGAGCAGCCCTTAGGATGTTACGTCAGGCCAAATCTCTTGAGAGCCTCCAGTTTACCCTTGACTGTTTTACTGAGAAAGAGCTCTGAGTCCACCGAGGATCCAACCAGCCCCAAGGAATATATAACGCAGGAAAATGGCTCCTCTGAAGATGTATTCCACCTTTCCGACAACAGGATAGGTAGAACAAACGGGACCCTCCAGCGGCTCACTGCAGCTCTTGAACGAGTTGGGGAATTGGAAGAGGAGATCAGAGTCCTTCCAGAGCTCAAGGCGCAGATATGTATTTTGCAAGAGGAGAGAGAGCGACTTTTACTCCAGTTACATTCCCAAAACAAAACCACCGGGCCACAGGATGTTCTTACTGCTCCTCTACACATAAATAACTGGGACACTCCTTCATCTGTCGGAGAAAATCAAGACAAAGCAAGTGACGACTGGATGAATCGGGAATATGACCGGTTGGAGGAAAATGTCAAGGCTTCGTCTGAGCAAGTTGATACGGTTGCAATATCTTCAGCTACTGAAAGAATCCTTCCAGAGGTTGAAAAACGCAAGATGGTTTCGCGAGAAAGAGATCTCTCGGATAATGGAGACAAAGCTAAGTCTCTTACCGAAACTCTCCAGAGGAAAGTTGTTTTGCTGGAACAGAAACTTCATGAACTGGAGGTAGAGCTGGACAAGACCAGAGCTTTGCTGAAGCAGCAAGCAGAGGAGAGTCTTCTAAAGGATGACAAGATGAAGCTGTTGACAGAACGGCTTGAAATGGGATGCACACTCGCCAAGGGGATTTCATCTGAGAGCTCCTTAATAAGCACACAAAGTCTTGAACCTGGTTTAGCACTGCAGGAAAGTGGGCAAAAGATGCCAACAGAGGAGGGGACCGCCCTTAAGGTTCGAGATCAACCTGCAGTATCTCATGCAGACATAGAACACCATGTGAGAAGATTACAAGAGCTCCTTCAGGAGCAGTGGGAATGCCTTTGCAAAGACGACTCATCAGGGATGATGTCTTCAGATCACTTGCCTCCACGTGTCTGCAGTATTCAGGGGCAGTTAACGACTTTAGTCACCCTTCTTACCCTCTATGTGTTTCCTAATAGTGATGCATCTCAAGCAGGTATGAGACTGCACTCAACTGCACCTTTAGCTAACATGCACTGAGAGCTACCATCCTGCAGATTTCAGTTCCAATTCCAATCAAACACACCCGATCCAGCTAATCAAGCCCCACGTCCCAATGTACCTCCCTACCTGCCCTAAATAGTATAGAAAATTACTAATATCACAGTATCTAGGAGGGATAGTTTTACATTGGGACCCAGGCAAGGCGTTCAGGGCTATTTGATAATTACACAGGTGCTGGAACTGAAGTCTGGAGGATGTTAGCTCTCCTGAAGCACGGTTGAATATCCTGCTTTAGGGGTTGTTAACTATAATGTTTATTTTTTGTGGATATTGTCAAGCTATTATTCTACAAGTGCTATTTCTTTTACTGACATTGTATAATGTAAATGAGTGTGATGGTCGTTTGTGGCTTTAATGTTAATTGCAAGACTATAACATGACGGAAATTCTTCCTTGAGTAGGAGAGAACCCCAAGACTGAACATCTGAAGACAATCAGCATAAGAGACAGGTAAATATATCACCACTATTGGCAATTCTAAATTAAACAGTACTAATGGTCTTTTTTGGTATAGTCATACACAATGACTTCAGCCTAATCCACTAAAACAGTGACTTCAGGCTCAGAATACTAATACTGTTTGACCTTCAACATTCTGAAGTGGGAGCGTGGAGACAGAGGGAATAAGGCATGCTATCAAACTACAAGAGCACGCAGAAGTGGATGATGGCCTCAAAAAGAATATTTCTCAAGAAGGCGGCAAATTATGGACCACATGGACAACAGATTCCAGAACACACCAAAGTAAACATGCAGAATTCAGTCCAAAAGAAGAAGCCACAGAGACCACAAAACAAGAATATCAGCACAAGCAAACAAGTCCGGCAAGAGTTATAGAAGATCAAACAGAGGACGAGAGGAAGGACTGCATTTCTTTGAGCATAAACTCAGATCAGAAATCCCAGGCAATGAAGCAAAGCAGGTGAGATGATGTCATCTTTTTTAAATTCTTACATTTCTTTTACATTTTAAACACCTGCTTTTCCCCTCAGGGAAGCTGTTGATAAAGATTTCATAGAGGCATGCCATTTCCTGAGAGACCACATGGATAAAGTATCAGAACCTGATGATGAAATGGTAATACTCTTAACTAACTAGTTTATATACAGTAGAATATTCCATTCTTGCCTGTTTTAGACAGTGGTGTGTACTAGTTTTAAGCTACTGTAGTAACTAAAATGTTCCCTTCCAGCATGGAATAAAACACGAACCATCACCAATGAACGCGTAAGCAAAACACATTGGGCCAGATTTACTAAACAGAGCAAATTAGCAGGAGACTGGAATCCCATAAAAGAGTGTAAAGTTCTGCAAGTGATTTACTGACAATGAACAAATTAAAGAACATAGACACAGGAAGATTATTTCCATAATGACCAATGGAATCTACCAAAGAGCAGCGCAAACTGGAAAATATCACAGCCATTTCAAACACAGAATGGGTTAAACGTTTGTTTGGGCATTACATAACGACACAAATACAGTAAAAAGACTAGTGCAAACTTTAGTAAACTATGTTGCATGATTCATTTAAATACTCTCCTCCCATAAAATGTATTTCTGTCCATGCATGCATGTTTTAAGGCAAAAAGAGGCTTTGCACTGGTGCTAAAGCTTTGAGTAAACCTGGCCCTTAATCTCAGGTACCTCCAGGCAGATTGTCCTTATTGTAATAATTGTACTGTTAGTTGCTGTACTTTGGAGATAAGCACCTGCCAAACTGCTATTTACTTCCTCTGCCAGATAATGAGTTACCACAGTAAACTAGTTTTCTGTTGAGTGGTAACTCCTCTATTGGTCTTCTTTGCTGATCTACAGAGCCAGGCTCTCACTGTGCTGTTCCAGCAGTGGTTTCACATCTCTGCTGAGGAGGGAGCATGTGCTGACACCGTTGCTGTGTATCTCAATGAGGTTAACTCACAAACACCTACAGTCCTTCAGTTCCTGGTCAACATGGCGGATGATAATGGGAACACTGCCTTGCATTATAGCGTGTCACATTGTAACTTCAGCATCGTTAAGCTCCTTTTAGACACAGGTCAGTGATAACATGCTTTTTTTGGTTTTATTTTCACTTATTTTGAACTGTGCAGAAAGTAATCTTTTAAAAACTGCTCTTTAATTATGGTGTGGGAAATTACATTGCTCAAAGCAAAACATAATGAGTACAATAATCCCGCTGTTATTGTAATCTATAACTATAGGGTTAGTTCAGCCCAAAATTACAATTCTGTCATTAATTACTCACCCTCATATCGTTCTAAACCCGTAAGACCTTCATTCATCTTCGTAACACAAATTAAGCTCTTTTGATTAAATCTGAGAGCTTTCTGACCCTCCATAGACAGCAATGGAACTGACATATTCAGGGCACAGAAAGGTAGTAAGGACATCAGTAAAATAGTCTATGTGACATCCGTGATTCATGAATGTGCACCAAAGACTGACATGGAAGAGAAGAAATTGTTAAAGAAGTTGTTAAAGTTTTCTTTGCATTCTCATAAGATTATGTCTTTATTCAATGATTTCTTCTCTTCTCTGATGTTAATGAAGTCCTTACTACAAAAGCTTGAATGTTTTCATGTTTTGTTCTATGGCGTAAAATATTTCAGTAACCCCCATTTTTAAAGCTTTTAACAGCTCTTGAAAAAGTTGGTTGCTAACAAGTGGCTAATGGAGCTACAGAAGTACTCAATCTTTCCAACTCATCTCGTACAATGAATTGTTTGTGTGTGCTTTGCATATTAGCCTAGCAACATGCTAACATCAAATTCTCATTTGTGTCTCTTTCGTGCTTCTTGTGAGTACTGCTATATTTTTAGTGTGCCGCACATGTTGCTGCCTAAGTAGGGCATTCCAAATCTGTCACTTGTGAAGTTGCATTTGGAAGGTGGTAGACAGGATGGCAGCTCACTAGGGCTTGAAAAAGAGCTACTTTGTCCAAATACAGCTTTCTTTGAACATTCACCTTGAGTTTGCACTGCTTCGGGTTTAATTTTTAGCATCCATTACATTTTCAGATTTTAAAAAAAGGGCTTGCTCTTCCTTAACCTTAGGTGTATGTGACGTGGACCTGAGAAACAAGTCTGGCTACACTGCAATCATGCTGGCCTCCTTGACAGCTGTAGAAGCACCAGGAGACATGAGCGTGGTTCAGCAGCTGATGGAGCTCGGTGACGTCAACGCCTGTGCTGGCCAGGTGATCAGCCAACTGGCACAGTGTACACTTTACATCAAAACGATTTGTCTGAAATGGACAGCTGATTTGCATAAGATCTGGCAATGCTTCAGAAGATGGATGTGTTTCTGTTCTAAATAAATGTGTCTTTAGGTGGGACAAACGGCCCTTCACTTGGCAGTAAGACATGGACGTGTCTCAATGGTGCGTCTCCTGCTAGAACAGGGCGCGGATCCCGATGCCCAGGACCATGCAGGAACCACTCCATTAATCAGCGCCTGTGATTGGGGACACGTCAAGATTGTGCGAATTTTGTTAGAGGAAGCTAACTGCGATGTCAATTTAAAAGACAAGGTAATTTCTTGAGCATTTTTGTCCAAACCTTAACAAAAAATATTTTATTTTATTTTATGTTTTATGTTCATCCAGCAGTATAACGGATAATATTACAGCTCCAATCTGTACACAAGATTTATATAGAGTTTAAAGGGAAAATTCACTTTGAAACTAAAATTTTAAATTTATCAGCTTACCCCAATGGCATCTAGGGTGTAGGAGTCTTTTTCTCTTCATTAGATCCAATTTTGAGATTTTTAAGTCAAACTGAAATATAATGGTCGGTATAGGGAACTTTATCTATGAGAGGAACAAAAACATGCAAAGGAATCCAAATTAAATCATACTCCATCATAGCGATACATTGATGGCCTAAGACACGAAACGAGCGGTTTGTGTGAGAAAACTATCGTTTTTTTACCTCTTGTACACCACGTTTAAATGATCTGTTTATGATGGAAGGGGACTGGATAGGGAAACTGTGAGCTGTTTTTGTTGACAGCTGACCTGTAAAAAAGTGCCACCTGCTGGACACAGTCCTGTCTGATCTCTGGAAATGGTCAGCCAGTCACTGACAGCCTCCAGTGTACAAATAATGCTTACAAAGACTTATCACTTTCTTTTTTTTGTGAACAACTGTTTATTGTTTGTTGGCAGTCAAATTCAGGATAATACAAAACGTAACAAAACAGTTAAGACTTATCACTTTCTGTGTTAGGGAAATCCTTGCTTGGCAGCTGAAATAATCCCACACAAACGTGCCGTTATCTCAAAATGAGAGAATGATGAAGAAGAAATAAAGAGAGAGAATGTGGAAGCATGTAAGACAAACTGAACGCTGTCAAATCAGCTCCCCCACAGCTGAAACTAGAGCGTTAGTCAGGTCACATCTGCATCACATTACAACTGAAGAGCTGCTCCGAGAACTAATAAATCCTTTAAACACAGAGCAGGTGCTGTAAAGACTTCCTGCAATCTTTCACACAGAAGCGTCCTGTTTAATGTCCAGCTGTTCGATTCATATACAAAAATCTGGGATCAGTACACTGTTTGAATGCCTTTTTGAATGAAGACTCTTCTGCTCATCTGTATTTATTTGATAAAAATACTGAAAATTTGCTGTAATATTGTGAAATATCACTTCAATATTAAATACCCATTTTCTATTTTAAGATATTTTAAAGGTGCCATAGAATGCATTGAGAGAATATTTTAAATTGTTGTCTGATATATACATAGAAGGTATGTAGCTTA
>JAUCMS010000044.1:1429216-1449333 GCA_032357445.1 Enteromius radiatus | reverse complement strand
AAAAAAGGAGTTTAACTTTGGTATAGTTTTGTGTATACCTGCTTGTTATATACATTTTATATTGAACATATTGACTCATTAAATTAAGGCCCACCCAAAATTACTACAGCCCATCCAAAGATTAAATCCTGGCGCCGCGCCTGGCTTTAACAACTACATTGCTAACTATTAATAAGCAGCAAGTTAGGAATTTATTGAGGGAATAGTTATATTTAATAGTGAATAAGTGTTCCCTATCCTAAACTATTGTATGGAGTGCAACTGTTTTGTTATGAAAGTAAAAAAATCCATTAATTTTTGTTTCATAGTGGAATTAAACTTATAAACATTACAAGACAAACCTACTTTGCGCAACAAGATTGGTAAAAATTTGACGCTTTTGTTGAATGCTTTATTCTATTCTATCATACATATTGCTCTTCAGAAGTTTACTCAACTTAAATTTTTAAGTTGTACTGAGTGAAAACTGAAATATTATAGGAGACTAAACGAAAAAAGAATAATTAAGGCAGTGTGGTAAACAATTATTTTAAGTTGAAAACATTATTGTTCTTTCATAATATTTATATTATTTAAAAAATAAAACGACATACTTATCAGTAGAATGTTATCGCGTGAAGCATAAGGTAAAGAAACAGCATGGATACAGCAGTTCTCCTCAGGTAGCTCTCACTCACAATATGATCGGAGACCTCCAGTATTTGATCAAACATATAAGAGTGCTGATGCTAGTTTAATCTCAGAACAAAGAGCCTGCGTGTGTGTGGCGTTTGATTAGTAAAGTGCACATAAACGTGTGGGCTGTTTCCTTAAGCACCAGTGTGTAAACATCACACAAGCATTTCTTCGCAGAAAACAGAGCACCTCCTTCACAATTCACAAAGATCCTTCCTTATTCTTCACAAATTTCCCTCAATCGATGCTAGATTTGTTTCTAGACGGTGTAATACTTCACTGCTGACAAATTGGTGGTAATCGTTAATCTGCGTTCTCCTTTGTTTCGACCTCAGGCCTCGCAATATGTTTGAGACCGCCATTTCATCTGCCACGGCTTCTCTGTTGAGTCTGAGCTAGTGACGCTAGAAGAGGGCTTTTAATGCCCTTTCTTCTACAGGCAGGTTTCAGCTCAGCTTTCCTCAACAATGATGCATTTGGACTGCGTCTCCTCCGGGCAGAGCTCAGTGGAGCTTTGATCACCGAGCACAGGCCTCGCAGGGGTCGGGCGGTGCTTGGCAGGGGGCACGCTGCCATCTGGCATTAGAGCTCAAACAGTAGAGATAGCACTAGAACGAAGCTTCAGCAGTCAGCAGTGCTGTCTGTTCTGCTCCTCCAGGCTGGATTTCACCCTCGACTCTGGATTAATGATAGTTTTGCAGGTGGAGGAGGGAGCATCTCACCGTCTCGCTTGGATTTTGTGTAAGGCTCTACTGTTTAGGACTTTGCCACATTCACCTGAGGCACTGTCCAGTTTGTACAGTTTAGATTAAAGATTTGATTTTCATGAGAAAGAAGCTGTAATGAGTTTGCAAGAATTTTCCAACATGTCCTCCAACTAATCCGCTCGTAGGTTGTTTCTACAATAGCAGTGAAATACAACCCATCAGAGCGTATACAACAATTGCGCCCCTATCGGCAACAGATCATTTGCATATTAATGTTTTGTACTATTTTAGGCGCCATTCACATATCGTGCCTAAAAACGCATGGAAAACGCTAGGCGCACTGCTTTCTCCTTTTTCCAAAGCGCTCGGGCGGTTGCGCTCCGGAGACGTCTGTCGTTGCTAATCAACCATCAGCTGCGCTCTCAGTTACAACAAGGACATTTCAACAATGGATTTCCACCACCGAAAAACCCTTGCTGTAACTCTGTTACAAGATTTATTTACTGCTCCTCCATTTTTCCATTTTTCCGCTGAGGTTTCAAAGTAACGGAAAAGGTGAGGAAGCTGATTGGTTGGTTCTTGTCATATGACCTGCGGTGCGCTTGCGGCATTCTGAAAAGTTGAGATGTTTTTATCTCGATGCGGCACGGGCAAGTGCCGGGAAAAAACGAGCGCGTCGCACCGCGACCACGTCGCTTCTATTATGAGCGCGCATACTGCGCGTCTATTCTATTTGAAATAACGAACTTGTGCGCGCAAAAGACGCGATATGTGAGCGGCCCCTTATTGACCGTGTGATTCAGGGTTAGTGTAGCTCAGGTTGTAGAGTGATGTGTTATAAGATGAAACATGATCATGTGATCGCGGGTTCGAACCCAGGGGATGTATGCGCTAGTGAATCCCTATGAAACATGATTTTGCTGCCTTTTTGTAACGGGTAGGTTTAGGGGTGGGTTAGTGTGGCCTACTAAAATAGGTTTTAATCACAGTGAGATCAGTGTGGAAAGTCCACATACTGCATTTAAACAAAACACGCAGATGCAATACAACACTGTCATTATTTTTACACCCACTAGAGGGTGCTTACCTTTAAAACGTAAATATAGGCCATAATATGGTACTTACAAAACAACCTATAGAGACGTTTTTTGTTGGAGGACAGGCTGAATGTTCTTAAAGCCTGAAATACCCTACACAACTTTTGCCACTGAGTGGATGCTGCACTCTTAAAATTAAAGGAGGGGGGCTTCACAACGATGCCATAGAAGAACCATTCTGGTTTTGACCAAAATCGAACAATTATTTTGTTAGCTCACATTTTTATTTTTGTGGTGAACAATTATTCTGTGCAAATCAATCCATTAAAAAAATGGGCCTTCCCTGGTGACATCAGTTTTCCTCGCCATCACCTTTAACCCTAACCACTATAGCAGGTTATCAAGCTAATAATGAAAACTGATAATATTTATGTGCATGCTCTCATGAATATTAACAGGATTTTAAGATAACACTTGCTAACAGGGTAATTCTGTTTTAGATTTGCATGTGGATAGCCAGGCTAACATGTTACCACATTAAAACATTAATATACAGTAGCTAGCTGAGTTAATAAGCTGATTAGCTAATTAGCTTAGCAAATGCAATCAACTGAGAGTTAGCATACTACTGTACATCCACGCTGAAAATGATTGACATGTAAGTATATACTATTGTGCTACAACTGTGTACTTTGAGTCTCTGTTTTTTGCTTTGTACCTCTGTTAGCCTTGAAGGTGCTAAAATAGAGCTTACTTGAGTGAATCATTTATTCATTCTGTGTGCGTTGTTTTGTAGAGCTGGACAATAAAGTGTATCTGACTGACAACCATTTGAATGAAGCGGATTTCTCAAGGTAAGCGGAGTTTAAACTTGCAGTCCAACCCGTGCAGTTACTGTGTGCGTGTGTTATTAGTGTTATTTAACGTCTTTTGCAGAGACGGAAGAAACTGGAAGATGTATTTGCTTGCTGTTTTATCTTTTAGTGAATTAATACATTTACAGTAATTCATGGACGATTTGTCTTTCAGTGTTATTGACCTATATTCAGATATTTTATCAAACACACGCTAAGGAATAAGATGTTCGTTAAAAAAGTATACTAACAAACAATGAGTTAATACATTTTACTACATTTTAAATAAAGTAAGGACTACTTTTAAATTTACTGAAATGTCTGACTAAAATAGTTTACTACTTTTTTCTCCATTATTCACTTTCAAAGCAAGACAACAATACTATTAGAAGGAGCATGGTTAACTTGGCACCAGAGAATGTTGGCAAACAAGAAGCTCTTTTTCACTTACATAATTAAGCCCGCTAGCAACGATGTGCCATAGTCACTGACATACCGTTAATTTAGCATTAATAATAAATGGGTCAGTCAGGATTAGGTCATTTCTATCCCTGTGTTCTGCTGAGTCACAGCAAGTCTGCAAAGCAATGTAGTTTTCTGCTTTGCTCTCATTACCATATAAGCCAATATCAAGAAAATAAAGACAATAAGTAGTTCGATTGCTTTCCTGTGTGCTGACTTTGCCACAAAAAAGCAAAACACATGACGGTTGTCTGACACGGTGTTACAAGTTACACCATGATCAAATCAGACATAACATGGGCCTGTATGTTTTCAGAGAGAAGAGGTGTGTGTAAATTCAGAGCTAGAAACCTGTTGCATCTCTTTGATAATGTGACCAAAAAAAAGCATTTTAGTTGATCAATATTATGGATTTCTGTTAAGCACAGAAGTTAACATATACCGAGCGGATGACAAACTGAGCCTCTGCGCTTTTATAAAAGACTGGAGCGAGTCTTTGAAGTCTGATGCATTGTGAAGGACTGTTCGACTTTTCTTGATCTCAAAAGAAATTTAAAATTCAGTCAGCATAGAGATATTACATTCTCTCTAGTCTTTTGTCAGTTTCATCTCATTTGAAACATTTCAGTAATGGAATGCAATGGATTCCAAGAAGGAAAAATCAATGTCAGACGATAATAATGGGATTCTGGGATAAATTGGCATTTTTGTACGAAAGCAGAAGATAACACAGATAGTAGTCAGTGGTTTTGAAATCTCAACCATTTTGCATTTCTACTGATCTGTGCATTACGGAGCTCTCGGTTATCATGAAGCATATGTGTTATTGATCTGTTGTGGCAGAAGCTAGCATCATGGATCAGGGAATAATCACTGCAAATTCATGATTCATAATCGCTGCGTGTGTGCAGAAAAACACAATGTAAATGTTATGACCTGTGAGACAATTCAGATATCCAACAAAACCTTCTTTATCTTTCACAAATCCAGAGCATATTTCAACATTTTCATATGAATTTTGATATGAAACAAAAAACTTAATGTTCCTAAAAATAATCTTCATTCTCATTTCATATTCTTTAAGATTTTAAGGGCCAGATGATAACCTTAAACTCATCATATGGACCTGACCCACATCACAGTCACCAGACGCATTGTGCATTTTTTTGTGTTTGCAGCAGTAACTATAAAGTGATTTACAGAAAACATTAAGACACATTTAAATTTAACGGCCGCCTCTCACAAGACTAAAGAAATCCTGAATGTAAACAGACGCCTACTGTCTACATTATTTTTCCCTAGGATAAACAGCATCATTTACATTTATGCATTTGGCAGACACTATAATCCAAAACAACTTAGTGGGCATGCGGTGGTCCCATCTGTGTAAAGATAGACAGATAGATCATATTGATTCTAAAATAATGATGTGGACCAACAAAACGTCTCGGTTACGTATGTAACCCTCGTTCCCTGAAGAAGGGAATGCATACGTCACTTTGTATATGACCGACGAATTTGGATCTCGTTTTGAGAGACCAATCTACTTCGCATGTATTAAAACACGCCAATGAACATTGGCATGTGCTGATTGCATCCAGCTGCAGCTGATCACAGCGTGCGTATAAATTGGCAGTGGATGTAGCGCACTTTAGGCTTTCGCTGAGGAGCCAAGCCGGAGACCAGCACCATTGGCGATGTGACGTCTCCATTCCCTTCCTCAGGGAACGAGGGTTACATACGTAATTGAAATGTTCCCTTTCAGTCGGTCACTCCGAGTCTTGTTGGATATGACCAACGAATTGGGATCCCTACCAACCATCCCTACCATGGACGCTGACCCTTCCAGTGTCCTGCAGGAATCTCCCAAGCCCCCACTGTTTGGCTGCAGGCTGGGACTCACCACAAGATGCCAGCTACTGTTTTCAAAGGATGAATACACATATGGACAGTAGTTCAGTGCATAACCTTCTTAGATCCTCTTGGGGTACCCCACATGGACCCCAGCCCTCTATCGA
The DNA here is from genome assembly GCA_032357445.1 of Enteromius radiatus. Taxonomy (NCBI): domain Eukaryota; kingdom Metazoa; phylum Chordata; class Actinopteri; order Cypriniformes; family Cyprinidae; genus Enteromius; species Enteromius radiatus. Next base: position 1,443,580 of record JAUCMS010000044.1, on the reverse strand, counting down.
TTCTAAAGGATTCAACAAGTCAGGGCCTGTCTACTACATGGGCACTCTGGAGAAGTTAACAAGCCAAGCTGACCCGAAACAGAGCCTCTCAGTGCTTCTACCCGTTTGAGGTGAGCCAACAGGGGACTACCAGCAGGACCTGCTCCTCGTCCTCCCTGACTTTGCACAGAAGCTGTGCTAGAACGCTCACTGGAGGGAACGCATTTTTGCGCAGCCAGCTGTGTGCCAGGGTGTCCGTGCTGAGAGTTCCCGCGGTCAGGGAGTAAAACAACTGGCAGTGAGAGGTCTCTGGTGAGGCAAACAAGTCTACCTGAGCTCTCCAAATGCTCCCAAATCAGCTGAACCGTCTGTGGACGGAGTCTCCATTCTCCGGGAGGGCAGTTTGCGACAGCTCATCGGCTGGCTGGTTGCAGAAGCCTACAATGTGAATGCCGCGAAGCGTCCTCCCTGTCCTCATATTGACTGGAGGGACCAGCTCTATCGTGCCCTTTGCTATAAGAACCTGGCTCAGGCGTCTCATGGCCGGTCCGAAGTGAGGTCTGAGTGTGTGCAACTCTTACCTGCATCCCAGCAGAAGTGAGGAGGGTAGTCTATTGGTTCGTCCTCCCAGTCTCCGCACTGCTGCCTGTAATGAAAGGAGAAACGAAACTGGCCCGTCCACAATGCCTCGTCCCCTCGGGGGACCCAGAGAAAGAGGAAACCACTCGTGAGTAGAGATTTTGGTGTGATTACCATGTCCTGAAGAGCAGTTCCCTTCATCCCTGGGGCGGCTGCCCTGTGGCCGGCTTCCTGGTGCTGCCTAGATAGAGGCTGCTGCGTTGGCTGCACGGAGTGGGGGTGGCGGCAGGGGGAGCCCTCAGTGACGGGCTGGCTGAAGTGCTGCCATCGGTGGCCGGGTGTGGGCAGCAGGTGCACACCGAGGCAGAATGGCCCCAGTCTGCTTCTGAGCAGCAGAGAACTTCCTGCGTCGCCGAAGAGGCCAGTCTGGGACGTGAGAGCATTCAAGAAGCTTGTCTCACTTACGTCAGCCAGACACAGCCTTAGATGGCGCTCCTGGACCACCACGGTGGACATTACATGACCCAGAGATCGCGCCGTAACCTTTGTCGCTCGAGGCGTGAGGTCCAAGGTGGTACAGAGTTAGAAAAGTCTACTCTCTGTCAGACACAGCGCTCGCTAGATGTAGGCAGAGGAACGGGTGCCCCGCCCCCTTGCAGGTAGCAGAGTCTAGTCCGCAGCTCCGCGATGGTCATTTTCCCACAAAGAGAACATGACTCATCCACAAAAGCCACCTCAGCGTGCTTGAAGCCCAGACATGTGAGGCAGCGATCGTGACCATCACCCGGTGCCAGGTAACGACCGCATCCAGAAACGCACGGGTGGTAAGACATCTTTAAAAAGACGTGTCTTTACAAAGACGTTCCACCCGTGAGCTACTCTTATAGTATGCTCTTTTAGTGTGATGAGGCGCACAGGGGAGATCTGTAATCAGCTGCAGCTGGATGCAATAAGTGCATGCAAATGTTCATTGGCGTGTTTTAATACACGAGAAGTAGATTGGTCTCTCAACGTGGGATGCCAATTTGTCAGTCATATCAGACGTGATTCAGAGTGACCGACTGAATGGGAACAAAAACCCAATGCAATCTATTTTAATAGACACCTTATTTTTGGGCCATCACTGAGTGACTCCTCTGTAAGCAATACAGGTGTCATGATGGTCGAGGGTACAGAGGTGCTGGTTTAATTTAACCAAGCTGAGTGCTCTGAAAGCAGCTCACTCACAGATCACCGTTTCAAAAATCATTTTGATTCAAAACTGAAAGTGATGATATCTGAGTGGGTGAGCTGTTTACTTTGCAATTAGTCTGTCTGTTTAACAGTCTGACCCAGATTTGCTGAATGTTTGTGAACATGATAGGCCAGCATTATCACATTGACAGAGTAATGAGCCAGACAGTGTGATTGCCTCCTTTCAGGTGAAACTTCCACTTCCATCTCGCCATCATCACACCGACAACTTATAAAATAAAAATTCAAAAGTATGTTTGACATTGAACAGACATTTTTGTAATCCTGAAGTGAACTTAAAAGACTCCAAACATCTTAAAGTTTAATTATGGAGCCAACCAGGGCTGGCCCTGGCCAATATGCTGTCCTAGGCGAGACTTTACCAGGTGCCCCTTACCTCAAAGCCTATTCCACCAATAATCATCGTGTTTAAACATTCACACAGACACTGCATAGCTTTGCCTTGTTTTTTACATTCTTATTGCAAATACGCCAGTTAATTTGTACATCCACATTATGTAAAAGCATGAGCACTTGTGCTTTTATGAGCACAACCGTTCTCTGGGTTCAAACCCATGATCAGATGATTCCATCTTATTTTCTAACACATTGCTCTACAAACTGAGCTACATCAACCCTAAACCATGTCGATTTATTTGTACAAATGACCTATACAAGAGTATTAGTTGGAGGACAAGTTGAACTTGAACTAACAATGGACATAACATTTGTAACAGTATTTGTTATTTAATTGTTGACAATTAACCTTATTAATGAAAAGTGTTCGATTTCCAGTAGACGGCAGCGCTGTTATACTAAACTATAACACTTTCTAACGTTATCACCACAAATTAAACTGAGAAATGTGTATCTTTAAAGTCAATTTTACATAAAAGCCCAATTATAAATATATATATATATATATATATATATATGTATATATATATACTTTACTAAATTAGCCAGTTCAAATTAAAAATGCCACAAATCCCCAAATACTGCACAACTTGTAAAAAATATTATTAAAATGTGCTATGTTACATGCTTGGGTAAAACACACATCCTGGAATTTTCTTTCTCACTCAGAAGAAAACACATACTAATGTTCAATATATAATTACACAATTACAAAATCGTAGATCTCTGGAACTTCAGACATTTTAACATTTTGAACTAGACTAGACCAACATAAAGTTTTTTCCAAATTTTGACCTCGTCTAGTTTAATATTATCATCATCATTTTACCTCTGTCTTTGTTCTGTTTTTCTTATTCTTCATCTCCTTTTTTTTTCTTCCCTGAGCACCAGAGGTCTTTTTGACATTATTGTAGATGTTCACTGCTAAATTGTCACTATCAGGTAACTGATGCATGTGAAAGTGTCTGCACAAGGAATCTTTATGCTTATAAATAACATAGATTATAAAAATAAACAACTTTTTGGCAGCCCTAGGGTTGGGGGTGCACTTAGCATTTGCCTATTCCACCTTATGCCAACAATTCCAAAAAAGAACCTTTTTTTAAGAGTGTTTGTTACTTTAGAAAGTGTTTCTCTTAGAAACAAGAATCATTTGATCTTAGTTAGGACTTAACTCAATAACTCAAAAATTAATGGTGTGCCTCTGCGGAGTCTATCAGAATTCTATAAGCAACAAATGTTAAGGAAAACTCATAGCATCACAGGAGATGACTATCCTCCCTTGAAGGCTTGACGTATTGCCCTCTGGAAGAAGATTCAGAAGTACTAAATGTTCATCTAAAAGATATAAATTCACTTTTATTTTATTTTAGTCTATTCGTTTTTACAATTAAAAGTTTTAGTATGTTTTAGTATGTTTTTTTTTTTTTTTTATGAAGCATGTTGTATTATGTTTTTTTTTTGTTTTATGAGTTTATCACTGCTTGTACTGTTTATGTGATATTTTGTGTTTGTTATATGATGCCCCTACTCTACTCAAATTGCCCCTTGTGGTATTAATAAAGTTCTTAACTTTAAAAACATAACATATTTTTCACTGATATATGGGAAACTAGCCGCGTATCTAGTTTGTCCTCTAAGAAGATTAGCACAACACATTCCAGCCTCCAAAAGATTTGCACACACAAGAACATATGAAGACATATGTGTTATGCATCGGTATATAAACTGGTATGAGCTGATTCCTTAATGTCAGCGTTGAGCTCTCCCGCTCAGCATCCACTAATCTTCCCACAGCATCACCCTGACTAATCAAAGATAATGGGTGGATTTGAAGCACTGAGTTTCTAATAGCCACATCGGGCGCTGGTTCATGATCCCAGATCACACAAGAGGGGGAGACACCTCTCTGACTGATTATACGCTGTATAAGGATAAGGAGACTAACCCCACAAAGGCCTATCCACAGGTATTCACACGTCAAGACTTCTGAGGCAAATCTGAGATTGGCTACACAAAGTCTTTAAAGGTAAAACACACATCCTGGAACTTTCCTTCTCATTCAGAAGAAAAGATATACTAACGTTCAATATACGGAGTCTCAGTCCACATAGAGCATTTATAGAAGCTCTGTGTAAGAGAGATAAGAGAACAAACATTCAGTCAGCATTTACTCACCCTTATTCCAAATGAGTTTTTTTCATTGGAGTAAAAGAAGATAGTTCATAGAATGTTGGCAATCAAACCAGTGACATTTGTGTAACAATAGTAGATGACAGAATTATTTTGGGGTGAACTATCCATTTAAATGGAAAAGGATCACAAAGCATCATGATTCTTTCACAAACCATGAGCAAATAACTCACGACCAGCCATATTTACACATTTGGCTCATCCTAGTGAGCAACAATGTGACCTGTATCTGTGTGCAAATATTAGCCAATAACAAAAAAATAACCTTTACATGCAGAAATATTAATTGTACAGCAGAAAAGCAGCATATTAAAAGTCAATATACTTTAATACAGCACTGATTTGTAAACTGAAGTGATACAATTGACATGCATAGCTCTCACAAAACCTTTTAAAAAAATGTCTAGGTTATATGCATCATACCTTCGTCCAAAAAAAGGTGTCTGTGTGTGTGTGGGGGGGGGTATATGAAACATATATTGCATAAATAGCATTGCATTTATTGTAATTACTGTAGAACACTTTTTTTGCATCATGATGACAATTTTCAAATTTGAATCCTGATTCAAGGACCTTTCCCAATCCCACCCCTATCTCTCTCCCACTTTGCCTTCTATCAGAAAAATTCCAGAAATAAATCTTGAAAAAAAAAAAAAAAAAAATCACCCCAAATTTTCATCAAGTAATTCCATTATTAATTGCATCTTTTTTCTGTCTATAAAATGTAAAAACATCTTGAGGCTCATGTAGACCGTTTTAATAAGGTGCAATCATCCAGGAACATGCATTACGAAAGTGAAAACTGTGATTTCAAGTTAACCTGAATTTAAAGGGGCAGCATGAGGCTGGAAACTGGGTATGCAAATTAAATTCCATAACTGCTGCAAGTCCAAGAATCTGTCTATCGGGCAAAATTACTAATCTAGCATTTGCAAGCAAAAAACATTAAACAGTACAAAAACGATATATACAAATAAGCTGTGTATAATATAACTGCACAGTCCTATTTGTAATGCATCATTTGGACAAACATATTTATTATATTTTGTTACAATTCTCTGAAGGGGAAAGGGTTGCAAATGATCTCTTCAGTAGTTAAAATTCAGTAGATATGCCTAGTTATGCGAACATCATAACTCTAATGAGAATGCAGACATCCCATGAGCCTTTTATCATTATTAGGATCTTTGCTCTTCACTGCTACAGAAATCCTCCAGAGATCCCTTCTTTTCAGTAACATTCTCTTGCACTGAGTTTAGGTCCTAAAGATCACTGTTCGGCGCTGCTGGTTATTTCTCACTCCACTCTGTTTTCAATTACTGCCGTTTTCTTATTCCTTTTGATTCGAGTCCAAACATCAAATCTTACGTCTTACTCTCCTCTGGTTTTGCTCTTTTATTCTGCCGGCCCCTACAGGTCTCTCTCTGTGGTGGCCTTTGAGTGGTTTTTCACCACTCTCTGAGTGGGAGTCTGCACACAAACGTAGCTCGCACTCGAGCCAAATACAAAAGAGTTTTTTGGGCAGACGGAGGGAAAAGCCTCTTGAGGTGCCCACAGATGGGGGCTACAGCTGTACAGAGGCCGCGTGGGGTTACGGTGCTATGGTGATAGTGAAAGGGCTGTATATCAGTATCTGTTCGGTACAGTGTGGTATCACTGGGCTTATTTGTAAGCCTTCCTGGAAACAGCTTCAGTGTTCTTAATATGAAAGCCTTTAAATTTTACATTCAGTATTGTTCAGAAATGTTTTGTTTTTGTAACGCAGCAGGAAATGTATCAAGCATAGAAACGCATATGAGCATTCACATTATGCTTGTCTCTGAGATGAAGGGATCCTTCCTGTCTCCTCTGTCTTACAAAGTCACATGCCAAAATACATTTTAACGCTTTATTCTTGACAAAAAAAAAGCCTTCATTTCCACATGCGCAACACGTATGGTGTGAAACTGCATTTTTATTCATTATTCTGGCTGGTGTCCTGCCCTACGGATTATAATCACACCAAAAAGAGGGAAATATGAGAGAATTAAATAAAAAGAGGTTAATATGTTGGATCAACACTTGGCACAGCTCAACTCTCTCTGTTTCTCTGCCAGTTTTTAGTGGAGCAAGGTATGGAGTTTTGGATCAGGATCAAGTATCCATGTGTCCAAAAAAAAAGTTGATTACTGCAGAAATTACAGTATGGTGCTTCAGGACCCAAAAATGAGCCAAAATGAATAATAATACATTTTTGAATTTTAGGGACATTTTTTTTGTATAATTTTGAATAAATGTGAATATTATTATAAGTTTGTTTAATAATTAATTGAATTTGATGCTTTGATCAAAAATACAAGAAAAAGTAGTATTGTGAAATATTATTAATAACTTATTTTATGTGCAGAAACTTTTATAAAAAGTATTATGACATGTATTTTTTTTTTTTTGGAGAGTAGATGTTTCAATGAATATCATTCTTTCAGAATAAAATTCTGAACTTGCACCCAATCTGAATAAAATACCATTCAAAATACTTTTTTGCAGTAATACATATACATACATATATATACAGTATATATATATATATAGAGAGAGAGAGAGAGAGAGAGAGAGTTTACTTGCAAAAACACATTTATTACATTATCATGTTTTTATTGTGTTTTTTTGCATCTTTTATATTTTAACCTAGTCAAAAAACACAACTGCTGTTTTATTGAGATTAATTGGAATGCACAATGAAAAAACTGAGTTATCCATTTTTGCAAATGAATTCTTCATATATGTGACCTTGGACCACAAAACCAGTCTTAAGTCACTGTGGTATATTTGTAGCAAAAGCCAAAACTGCATTGTATGGGTCAAAATGATAAATTTTTCTTTTTTGCCAAAAATCCTTAGGATAGTGACTAAAGATCATGTTCCATGAAGGTATTTAGTCAATTTCTTACCGAAAATATATTAAAACTTAATTTTTGATTTTCTTTAGCATTTAGATTTTTCTGTACCCTCAGATTCCAGATTTTCATTGTATCTCGGTCAAATATTGCCCTATCCATCCAAATCATACATCAATGTGAAGCTTATTTATTCAGCTTTCAGATCATGTTTAAATCTTAATTTCTGAAAATTAACACTTAAGGCTGGTTTTGTTGTCCAGGGTCACATATAATCAAATATTCCAACTTGGCTTTGTGTATATATATATATATAAATATTATACCTGAGAAAGTAGATTACTTTAGATATTATTATACTCTGCTGCACAGTATGCTGCTTCAAGAGCCAAAAATGGGCCAAAGGTAATAGTAATAAATTACTATGTTGAATTTTAAGGGCATTTTTGTTTATTTTTGTATGATAAACAACTATGGGTCCCACTCGAAAGTAAAATCTGGGTCCTGAAGCAAACCCTCGGCTATATCTAATCTGCTGCTTATCATATTTATCACTCATTTTATGCTCTCGGTCTCAAATTATTAATCATTTTAAACTGCAGAAAGACAATTCAGCACGACTCAATAAGCCTGACAAATATGACTCATCTTCATGACAAACGATCAAATGACTGCGTTCGCCAATGTGTGCTATGTAGAGGGCAGGTCACGATTCGAGAACTCATCCCGTGATTCTACACACCTACGAATGGCCTTGTCATGCATTAGAGGGGGATATATAGACAGCGTGCACATGAATCCGTTGCATTTGACATGGGGGTGGGGGTGTTGGTATAGGAGGAGGATAAAAGGGACACGGGGGGATGGGATGGAGAAGCATCAGGGGAATCCGTTGGGGAGGAGGTCAGCGGTGTCTGTGCCAATAGTTGTTACAACAAGATAAGGAATTAGAGGTGAGGATCAAGAACCTATTTATCTAGTAGCAACGCCAGAAAATCAAAGAGGCTTATATAAGACAACAAAAGACAACAAAAAATACTTCAAGATCTGCTGCACCTAATTGTGTGCTTGGAAGTGGAAGTAAAAAACATTTCCCTATTATGACAGGGGAGATCCCACATGGACGTGTTGCATTGCTTGGATGCAATAACTTCAGACTGCACGACTGCCCTTTGTTGAGAGAAATTGAAGGAGCAGTCATAACAGTAAACTCAACAGGCGCATGATGTGGTGACACATAAATTGCTTAAGAAAACAAGCACTCACTTTGACCTGTTTTCAGCCTGGAGGCTTTAAAAAATAAGCTGATGCAATGAGGCAAGATACACTTGACCAAAAATCTCTTAATAGTATGTGAGAAAGCTACTGTACAAAACACACAGACATGGATGGGTCCTGTACCACAATTAACCATCTAATGAGAGAACAATGCATGGAATGCTGGGAACGTCCAGCTGGATGAACTCCACAGTTGTTGTTTTTATAGTTTATGCTCTGTCCAAAAATCAGTCAAATTGTAAACAATACTTTTAACATATGCAGGTACGCTTTGAGTCGAGAACGAGAACTATAACTATAGCTATAATGTTATTAGCCTCCACACCAGCAGACAATATCGTCTGTTTATTCTGAGCTCAAGCTCATTATAGCAGGAATTATAGCAAAGGCTAACAGTGTTAGCAACAGTATTAGTAATTAAATGTTACTATCTGGTCTAGTTGGGTTAACACATTGCATGGGTCAAAATGATAATTTTTCCTTTTATGCCAAAAATCATTAGGATATTAAGTAAAGATCACGTTCCATGGAGATATTTTGTAAATTTCCTACAGCAAAATTATCAAAACTGATTTTTTTATTGGTAATATGCATTGCTAATAACATCATTTGAACATTTAAAGGTGATTATCTCACTATTTAGATTTTTTTGCACCCTCAGATTCCAGATCTTCAAATGGTTGTATCCAAATCTTTTAATATTATAACAAAAATTATTCATCTTTCAGATGATGTATGAATCTCAATTTCAAAAAATGTACACTTATGACTGGTTTTGTGGTCCAAGGTCACAGTTTAGCTCTGCCATCACAGAAATAAAATACAATTTAAAGTATATTTTAATAGAAAACAGTTACTTTGATTGTATTGCAATAATACGATATTATTAATTTATTGTATTTGTAATGAAATAAAAACAATAACCAAACACAGGCATATTGCATTAACTGTTATGTACTAAATATGCACAAAACAAAATTCAACAATTATTCTTTAAATGATTCAAATAATCTTTGTTCTTGTGTCATTTGATACAAGTGCACAGTACATATTCAGTATATCAAAGGCAAAAAAGTATATATCGGGAGTAATGAAACCCAATAAATGCTGATGCGCGTGGTCTGGTTTTTGTTTGGTCTCTCTCGTGATGCACGGCTGCTCTTTTCACACGCGTGTCAGTCAATGCGAGTAAACGCTACTCACGGCAGTTCTCCTCATCGCTGTTGTCAGAGCAGTCATCATCATCATCGCATCTCCATATGGTGGGAATACATCTCTTATTGTTGCACTGAAACTGTCCGTCCTCGCACTCCGTTTCAGCGCCAGTTTCAGTACCTGGGAACGACAGTGAAGAGATTTACAGTCGCCCACGACAGATAACCTGCAACCATCACAATATATCTACTACTGCACAACAACACATGAGCGAACCCAAACACACAGCGTGCTCTGAGCAGCAATTCAATAAAGCCACGACAAAGAAAACACCCACAAATCTTTCTCTTTCTTTCAGTGCTATTTCAGACGAAAATGTTATGGATAGTGACGTTCACGAAACAATAAACGCATACGCCGCCAAATCGTCATCCTTTAATATTCTACTAGCGTGCCAAACTAGCTTTTTTTATTTTTATTTTTTTTTAAGTAAAGTGTGTTTAAAAGCAGAAATGTGGAAACACAAGGCTGCAGTGTGTCTGGAGTGTTTAGTCTCTCGCACCCACGAAATATCCAACACAGTAAAGAGGCTCCGGATTATTACATTTCTAAAAGAGAATACAACAAACCTTTTGCGGAGTATAATTCCCAAACTAAAAAATGAAAAAATAATAATTTCCCAATTTCTGTCCACATTTCCGAAACGGGTTAGAGCGTTCATCCACAAACAAAAGCGCGTCCGGATGGCGTCGCTCCTTCACTGAATGTCCAATAGATTCAGTGGCAATTTGAATCAATGACGACATCAAACGTAAGCGCGTATGAATAATAACTGCACTGAAGAGTAGCGTGCTATCAAACAACGATACAATAATTATGGCATTGTTAATATTGTAAGGGATTGATTAGCATTTAAAACAAATTCTCCATTATGAATTATTTGTTTTAATTATTCATTTTGTTAGTTTTATATGAATAAATATAATTTCATATTTTTACTTTATTCATTTATTAGTGTATTTATAAAAGAGTAATCAGCATCAGCAAGTGATCAGCATAGGATCTGGATAAAAATTTTTCAAAAATTGCTGTTTCACAGTTACTTACAAAGGCAAGACACACATTGAGGTGGGCTAAGCATGACATTTTTAAGTATATGGACTAAAAAAACACTCCATTAATCTTGTTTTATTTCCAACTTGTTTGAAAATGTCATTGAATTCATTTGTTTGATATGCTAAAGTGATTTACACAGTTCATTTAATCTAGCCATTATTTAAAGGAATAGTTCACCCCCCAAAAATGGGTGATTTGGCTGTTTTGGGTCACCATTGACATCCATAGTATTTTTTTTTCCCCCTACTATTGAAGTCAATGGTGACCAAAACATTTAAATATCTTCCTTTGTGCTCGGCTGATTGGAAGAACTTGAGAGTGAGTAAATTATGTAAATTTGAATTTTTGGGCAAACTATTCCTTTAAGTAGTTTTCCTTATGAATTTCCAAATATACATATTGAAAACAGATATCGAGTGCATGGATAATTTAGCCTAAAAACAGATGAAACCCTGCACCACCCCTCCGGGATGTTCACACAAATTTCCTTAAAAACGTATCACCCTGAAGCAATATGGGAAGGAAGAAAAAGCATGAGATGATCAGTTTTGAAATTGCATTAATTATAATCCTTATTAAGATAATGGGGTTAGGTGACCTTGTAAAAGAGTTACAGTAATATAGTACTGCATCTGTGGCACTGTGCCAGCATGAACTATTCTGTCAGTCAAAACTAGGCCAGAGTGATCCTGACAGGATAATCAGTCATTTTAATAGCAGTAAGATGGGACTGAAGCCCCTCCCCCCGACAGCTTAACTATATACGCGGCCAATGACAACAAGGTATTCAAAAGGAAAAATTTACAGGGGCAAAGACCCCATTGTCATGAACTTGGCATACACCCAGATTATGTAAACAGGCAGCAGGTGGCTGCCAATCCGCCTTCAATGATCCACTGAATTGCCACTGAAAGAAAATGTTTAGGACAGGTGTTAAAGAGTTTGAGCAGATGCTTTAAAGTAATTCACCCAAAAATAAACATTTTCTGAATATTTACTCACACGCAGGCCATGCAAGATGTTGATGTAGTTTCTTCATCTGAACAGATTTGGGGGGAATGTATCATTACATCACTTGCTCATCAGTGGATCCTCTGCAGTGAATGGGTGCCGTCAGAGTGAGAGTCTAAATAGTCTAAATTATTAACTTGTGGGAACGTGATATTATGTCGTGGCCTCGAGATGCTTTGTTGAGGGAACGACATCCATTCTCGTGGCCACGAGTTTATTGCGTAAACAAACCTGCGCGACCAAAGCAACCGGGGATTATCAGAGATGGATTCATTATTATTTTTATTTTGAATTAATATTAATTATTACAAAAATGATTGTATTATAAAAAATTCATAATATAAAATATTTCATAATATTTATGAAAAACATTGAATAATATTTTATACAAATATTTCTTTTTTTATGTTTTGTTAAAAGCGCTATATAAATAAAGAATTAATTTATTATTTTATTATACAAATTATTATATTGCACGCAATGTAGGCTAAACACCATTTATATTAAGCTTACCATAAATAAATATTACATTAATATTAAATGTCCACTAACGCATGGTCTTTTTACATTACGTTCCGACATCTGATTATACAAATAGTAACTTATAGAATATACAAATAGTAAATTAAATGTTTAATGTAATAAAAGTGTTTCAACATCTCTGATAATCCCGGGTTGCTATGGTAACATAGGTTTGTTTACGCAATAAACTCGTGGCCACGAGAAAAATAAGTCCTTCCCTCACCACAGCATCTCGAGACCACGACATAAGGATGTCCTTACCTCGACAAAACGATCTCTTGGCCACAACATAACTAAGTGAACTGAAGACGTCCCCTCTTTATTACTAAACGAATTAAAGGTTTAACTGAATCGTTTTAATGGACGATTCAGCGACAAAGACAGCGACTTACTGCCACCTACTGGCGGGCTCAGTTATGTTCTGTAAATATAATCAAACAAATGCACAAATATTATATTTCACTAATCAATCTCTTTTTTTAATCAAACATAGGGGTCATTAATGATGCTTACATTATAACGTGCAAATTTGTGGCTGTGGGTGAAGCTGTCATTTGGGTGAAAATAAACTAAACCAGTGCCTGACAGGGCAAACACACTGATCCAACAAACTCCCACAGACTAGTTTGTTGATGTTTGTCTGAACATTTCTTACAATCAGTGTTAAAACACTGTTTGCTACTTAATATTTTTAAATGGTGATGCACTACCAGTCAAAGCTAATATATATAAATAAATAAAAATACTTTAATTCATCTCGCATGCATTAAATTGATTAAAAGTGACAGTAAAGACATTAAAAATTGCAAAAAATATATGCTGTTCGATACCTTTTTCTCATTAAAGAATCATTAAGCAAAGAAAGAATGAAAGAAAGCAGTTATTTTAAAGTGCAGTGATATTTTACAATATTGTTTTACTGTATTTTTTACCAAATAAATGAAGCCTAGAATGTTTTTGAAAAATTATTAATTATTCCAAACTTTCAGTTTCAGCTTTTTCAGTTATGCACAATTTGCTATTATTTAAGGTTATTAGGTGAACTATGTCAAATTGCAATCCACATCAATCATATTTTATTCATAAAATAAAAGCTTTAATTTTAAATTAAATTTAAAAAAAAAATGACATGCTTAATTATTTTTTTTTAATCATTGATGTGTTTTAATAATTATGTCAAAAGTTTAGTTTTATGTGAGTATTTCAACATTTTCGCGCTTTAGGGGAATTCCGCTGTCTACGCTTTCCAGACATGTTTAATGAGCCAGTCTGTTCTCACGCTGGTGTAGCGTCACGTGAATCTTTTTTTTTTTTTTTTCGCAACATAGCTGTCAGTTTCATTAATTTGGCGGACAGACCCTACACACGAAATTTATTCAAATGTAACACATCAATTTAATATTTAAAACTACTTCTGATACTGATATTTTATGGCCATGGCAAATATTCCAGCAGCAGCTAATAATGGACTAACGGAAGAAAAGGCGGCGCGCAGCCCGAAGTGCGCCAGATGTCGGAACCACGGCTTCATCGTGCCGTTAAAAGGCCATTCGAGAAAATGTCAGTTCAAGCAGTGTTTGTGCTGGAAGTGCTCTCTCATCAACGAGCGCACGAGAATCCTCGCGTCTCAAAGACGGATCAGAACCGCGCCACCGGGTGCCGAGTGTCCCGAGCAGGCCGCTTTATCCTTTAAATCACCGGCGGGACCAAGCTCGCAGAACTGCGCCTTTGGAGGTTTGTGCTTTTTTTTATTTATTAAATAATATTTAAACCACATTTTCTAATTTCGTTTCAATGGCAATCTTTATTATTAAACATATAATATAACGTTTTTGGGAGGACTCTTATTATAGCTTAGTATGACTTTAGCAAGCATGAATACGGATCACATTAGTATAGTTTTTATATGGTATATATATATATATATATATATATATATATATATTAGTGCTGGGCAATGATTAATTGCGATTAATCGCATCCAAAATAAAAGTTTTTCTTTACA
>JAUCMS010000044.1:1372637-1382948 GCA_032357445.1 Enteromius radiatus | reverse complement strand
ACAAAGACAGAGGGGGAGACAAGACCAGACAGAAGAAACACATGGAAACATAAACACAGAACGCCCACGGCGTTACATTTACCATCATTTTTACTCACTTTAATGCATCCTTGCTGAAAAAGGCCTAATTATGCTGAACAATTAGCTTTGTGTTACAAGAATGTTATTTTAAATTGTAATAATAATTCACAAAATGACTGTTTACGTTATTTATTTGATATTTCTTCGAAAAACATAAAAGAACTGGCAGAATGGCATTTCCATATAATTAATATGGTTAACTTTCATGTCAAATGTGTGAGTGAAGAGAGAGGTCACTTTTGTGTTATGATATGGTCATCTCATTTTCCCTGTTGTCTTGCTGTTTTTAATGAATGAAACTGTCTCGTTCACGGTTCATTTAATCCCAGTTAAGCTCTGATCCAAATCCCGATATCCATGGAGACAAACTTCTGACCAAAGAAAAATTTAATAATCCGAGACTTAAAAATATAGTGCAATATGCAGTTTTGCTCTGAGCATGTTGTTTATTCATATAACTGCAGATCTTGCTCTAAAGTAAAGCTAATTTTCCAAATATTAATGAAAACATAATGAAGTATTGGGTCACAGATACTTGACTCTTGTTGAGTAATGGAGGGCCTTAAGAAATGTGGGAAATGTGATTTTAATTGGAGGTAAATGAGATGGAAAAGGGTCAAACATTCTGATTTAGGAAAATAAAGTAATGGAAGAGAAAGTGCAGCATTAATGATTTCTTCTGCGGATGCTGACGTACTAGAAATCAATCATAGATCACGCATGGAAAATAAGAAGAGGTACTATTTCCTGACTGAATTAGTTTTTGATTGGTTTTTGATCCAAGAGGGTTTTTTTTCCCAAGAGCCTTTTTTGTGAACGTAGAATACCCATCCTGACCTGTTCTACTAATGTTCAGTGAAACCCCTGAAAGCATCAGGAAATGGGGGAATATGAAATATGAATATAAACTGTTTTTGGGAGACATTTAACACAAAAATGAGTCCATAAAATTTTGGAGGTAATTTTTAAATCTTTGTATTTTTTATGACAGTAAACATTCTTATTATCCTACTAAATGTAATATTTCATTGCAAAAAATTGCACAAAATATTATTTATTTCTCTTTTTATATTTTACTTTCTTATGTTTCCCCCTGCAACAACATCATCTGAAATTATCATTATAAATGATCCCAGCATGTTGTGATTGGCTCAGCCTGCATTTCTCATCTTGAACTTAAGTGCAGTTAATATGTGGATTAGATACTGTTTCCCATCATCCACTGGAGGGTGCGAGATCACGCTGTCAAACACATACCTGTAACCGCTGACAGAGCCACATGTCCACATGGGACAACTCTATCTAAACCCCCTGCTGTGTAACATCATGTCACTTGCTTCATTTTGATGTTTTTGCCCTGTTTTATTTATTTTTTTCTTTTACACATACATGAAACAATCCCCATTGCAATTGTTCAGAGATCTTTAATCCATCTTCAGATCGGCTTAATGCAGTGCGGCTCTAATAGGATCGCTGGTATTAACCTCTGGGACAATACCGCCAGCTGTCCCAGAGCCCCCTATTGGCCAGGCTGAAGTACAGGGTAAGGGGGTGTGATGGGGCAGAATGAAGAGAGACTGAGAGAGAGAGAAGGGTAGTGTGTTAGTGACTGGAAAGGGTGATGGGCTTTAGTAGTGACCAAAGGTGGATTGACAAGTGCTTTTTCTTTGAGGGACCTTTGTTACCACCATTACTACCTTCCTAATTTACTTCTTCGTTCTCTGCATGTCCGTCTCTTTTTGCTCCCTCGAGACGGTCGTGCGCTCGGGTCAGGGTGTTTGTATGGCTGATTGAGCGGGCAGTCAACGTGGACGTGTCACCATGGCTCTGGGTGCGGTGTGGAGCCGCGTTAAAAATGTGTGCCAACAGAACGGCCTCCTCATCTTGTCAGTGTTGGCCGTGGTTATCGGATGCCTGTTGGGCTTCTTTCTGCGCTCCAAGCAACTCTCTGAGCAGGTTAGTTTTGGTTTTCGCGCACCTCCTGAACCAATAACAGTCACTGTTTTGATCTTTCCTGCAATGTCTCAACTTCCCTGCCATCTGACATTAGTTATTGCCAAATATGAATTGAATAGCAGAAGTGACAGAATTGGAGATACAACTAGTTGGTTAGATCAGGTTGTAAAAAGTCATGCGGTGCAACACCCCAAAATGTATTGATATTTGTGAATTAACATTACTCATGCTATTTGTATGAAAAATACTTTTACCTTGAAAAAGGATGTACTGTATTTAAAAACATTGAAATTAATTATTAAGACGTTTACACTCGAATGCATTCAAATATGAAAATGTTTGTTTACTTGATGGTTGCACCAATTTTTTTTTTTTTTTTTTTGAGAATGGTATGGTTTTTCAAAACCAAATGAAACCAGCGTGAATGCAAGAGGTGAATTTCTGTGAATTTGGTAAACATTTTTTAAACAAATGGTGAATAATTCACTTTAAAACAATATAGGCCTATGCTTTTTTTTATAGCACATAAAATATCAGATAACTATAGATTGGACAATACTCTGTCTATAGTATGAGTCTGTTCACTAGCTGTTTCATTGATTAAGTGAGATGTGCTCTCCCTCAAAGCTCTGTAATTATGACATGAGTAAAGGAGGCATCTAGTGGCCCAGAGGATTATCAGTCAATCTTCTGAAACACTGAAGCACTATTGCAGCAAGCATCTGAAGTTGAAACTCTCATCTATTTAGAGCTGAACAATTCTCGGTAGTCCTGTCATGAGATCAATAAACAAACCCTTTTTTGAAAACAGGTGAAGATGGAGCCTTGGATTTTGGTGTCTATTTGTCTTCTTTAAAGTACATAACAGAAAGTGTGATGCAAATATTAAAAAGGCCTTCCAAAAGTCTTTATACACTCACAAACTAATTAAAATGTCGACTTTTTAAATTGAGTTTTATCTTGCAGCTAATGTAGGTTTGGTTTGTGGTGAAATAACTGCTTAACTGCAATCAATCATCCATAATAAAAAAAAAAGAACATGGTCGGACTCTGGTAATAACTAAAGACAAATATGTTGATAATCAATTTTGATAATCAGTTATGATGTTTAGCAGTAAGCTCTGGCGTGCCTGTCTGTTTAGATTATGCCACATGGCAGCTTTACAGACTTTACATGGCCCGAGTCATTGGTGCCAGTGACAGATGTAAGGGCTCGGTGCCAGCTGTTTTTATGCTAGCATTAGCACGTAGCACAGGAGTGCCAGAGATGCACAGCCATTTGTCAGCATCGATCATGATGCTGCTTGGACTAGGGCCCTGATCTAAGCTTCATGTCCCTGCCCCCTCCTTAATGCAGGCCTGTAAGCGCTTTAACACCAGCATCATGCCTCTTAGCTCCCTTCAAACACAATATGGTCTGGTTCTCTTGCTTAAAGGCTCTTCTTCAGCAACCTTCTTGGGCTGCAGTATAGGGCTGTCTGGAACGTGAAGAGACCTGATGATATTGGACATTTTGGATTATGATAGAAATGTGAATAAAGGCATCCTGTTGCAAGTTTTTGTAAAATAAATATCCATATTTCAATTGAAATTAAAAAAAAATGTTTTCACTTTTGCTGGCTGTAACTTAACCCTTAAGTGACAAGACAGTAAAAAGCTAAAAAAAAATACACATATAAAAATATAACACATATAACAGATAAAATAAGGTTTAACGGTACTGCAGGTACAGAAATGTGATAATCAAGTATATAATAAAGGTTTTAGTCTAGATTAATCTGTGTTTTACCATTAATGACCATCAGCAGGATGTATTAATGCATGTCCTGATTTTGCTGAATTTGACAGGTAAACTTATTTTGTTGACCCTGGAACAACATTTAAATCGAAAAATTTAGTTTTGACCATACCTCTCGCGAAGTAATGCCTAAAGATGAATTATTTAATGATAAAATAAATGATACTGATGTACAAGTACCAAACATTGATTGTAACAAAAACTATAAACTGGTTCTTCAAATCTGATTGGCTAATCATAATGTTGTTGACCTAGGAACACATCGAACTCAGCAAAATCAGGTTCTGCATGTATTTATAGGCTACTGTCCCTTTAAAACACGATGGATCCAGTATAATGATGCACATCCAATTTTTTCTCTGTTTCTGTATTACATGAATGATTGGGTATTTTGACATAATTTTATGTGTATGCATCTGTTCTAGAGCAAGGAGATGTGAAAGACGAATCAAGTCTGTGTGCGCACAGAAAACAAGATGCATTTATCTCTTTCACTTCTTCTTGCGCTGGAATGGCTTCAAATCTTTTAAAGTTGTTAACTGACTTTATGATCAATTTTGTGTGTTTCTGTTTCTCCTGAAGGAGGTGAAGTATTTCCAGTTCCCAGGGGAGTTGCTGATGAGGATGTTGAAGATGCTCATCCTGCCTCTAGTAGTTTCCAGGTAAGACAGGACTAAATTTACTCCTTCGTGAGGTCCTTGTTTGTGAGCAACTTAACTGTTCTATGGATCACAAATTTATGGATCTGGTAAAAAATGATAGCCTAAATATAGATCTACAAATGACTGTACAGTATGTATTCTGTTATAAAGTGTGGATATCACTGATTTTGTATTAAGATATAGCGTTTATACAGTCTATAACTTGAGACCTAGGTTGATGCTGAGATGAGTGACTTATAAATAAATAAATAGAAGGCATGAACTTGGTCAGACTCTGGTAATAACTAAATGTGATCAGTTGATAATCAACTTTGGTTATTTAAATTAAAGTTTTCCACTATATTTTTTATTGGTTATTACACAGTCTGTAAGGTCTGTAGCTTGTGTTATCATTTTCTTACTTATTGCTTTTACAAAACGATATTCACCAAGTAATATTAAATGCAATTTTGTCAATAATGATACATTAAAAAGAAAGGTCTGACTTTATGTTAGGTGGCCTTAACTTAAATTAATCACAATTTTTATAATTGTAACAATGTAAGTGTTATTACACTGTTGATCCATCACTTACACCTAAGAGCACAATAAATACACAGCAAATATTTTTTTGATGCAAGTACATATTAGTTAAGGCCACCAAATATAAAGTGTGACCGAAAACACATTTCAAACAGGAAAATTACAGTAATTTAACATCATATTTGAGCTGTAATCATTAATATTTAATATGCTTAAACTGGTACTTTCAAATGTGGAACATGATCAATTTACCACATACAGATTTTATTAGATTTGCAACAAATCATTACACTGTAGGTCACGTTCAGCTTCATTGTTAATTAGAGCACCTGGTACATATTATTTTGGATGCTGGATTAAATCACTAGCACATTTGACACTAATGATCTACTTTTTATTTGAGGTTCAATATGCATTATTATAAAAATATAAGATCACAATATGTATTTACATATGCAAAATGATTACATGTGCCACGCTCTTCTGTATAAGCTGCAGGAATTATATCAATCATAATAATATTTTCTTTGGAACACAATATATTTTCCAGAATGTCCAATATATTTCAGAAATGATTGAAAATGCATGGTGATTTATTCCGGCAATCTACAAAAATTCCACAAAGCAACATAAAGTGATGTATGCACTACTGTATATTTAAGGCTTCTGAGTCCATATGATATATGCAAAATTTTAATTATTATTCTTTCAAACATGGCACCTCTAGATGTCACTGCTTCTTAAATATTTGATGTATTATAAATATTATTATTTTAAACATTCTAAAATATTAGATTAATCAGAAAATACTCTTTTCAGTGAATAACAACTGAAATACAAGTATGGTTCTCAAAAAAGCTGTCACATACTGTACCTTCATAGACTTAAACTCATAGAATTAAACTTATTGGTCATATGCACTACCTTTATGGTTGTTTAACACTTTTTTAATATCTCTAATCGCTTTCATAGTGTGGAAAACAGTAGTTCAGACATTCTGCAAAACAAAGAAAATTTTTAAATTTTAAATAAAATAAATAATCTGAAGAAAATCACAAGGTTTCAAAACAACATGACCAAATAGTTTTTTTGTTTTTGTAAACTAACCCTCTAAAGTAAAACATTTTGTGAACTAAGTCAGTATTGATTAAAGGAACACACCACTTTTTTTTTTTAAAGTAGGCTCATTTTCCAACTCCCCTAGAGTTAAACAGTTGAGTTTTACCGTTTTTGAATTCATTCAGCAACGCTAGACCAGTAAAAAAGTTGGAAAATGAGCCTACTTTCAAAAAAGTGGCGTGTTCCTTTAAGGATTTATCAGCCATGCTCCAAGTGTAATATATATAACTTGAAACAAACCAAATGATCACATGCTGGATGTTCTTGCCTGTTCTGGTTCTGTAAGGTCTTAAAAGGAAGTTAATTGTTATTCCAAACACACACATTTCCTTCTGGGTCAGTGTTCTAGATGCCCAGCGAACATAAACACACACACTAGGGAGTCATTACGCGGGGTCAGGGTTGTTAATTACCAGTAATCTAAGGAAGCTAAGGACCAACTGCACATGCACAGTAGCCAAGACATCTCTTATCAGACACAAGAGTAGCGCTTCCAAATACAATGTCCAGAGACTAAATATAAAACAGTCAGGTTTATGTTGACCTAAATGTATAGTAAGCGGCAAATTGAATTAGGAATGGCATTAGGAATAAGTCAGAATTGGATCTTGTCAAGAGGAACGTTTGGGTTATGAGAACCTTCCTCATCAGGGTCGGAGATGTTAGAGGGTCTGTCAATGCCTCGGCTGGTTTAAAATGAATAAAAATGTCATATTAATCAAATGGTATGCTAGGGCTTAGGGCCAAAGCAGGGTCTGCGTACTGTCCTCGTTTCGATGCCATCTGCCTACCAGCAAGAACGGAAACCAGATTATCTGATGAACGCACCAGCCACAATCAAAGGCCCTTTCTTATTCCTGTGTGCATTTCAGTATGAATCTGATCTTTAATCAATGGCCATGCAAACACGCAACAGTAGGGAATCCCATGAGATTATGCCATGCACTTTTGTAGAAATTACGTAATTGTAACAGTAAAAGACACTGTAAAAACTGCTATAGGAAAAACACCAAAAAGTAGTAATCTCCCATACTATAAAGTGAAACACTTGTAATAAATCCAACATGTCATTTTAAAATAAAATACTTTTAGATTTACAGTTTTTAATGGAAACCCAATCTGCATTTATATATATATATATATATATTTAAAACATATTTTGGACAAAAAAACGTGTTTTATATATATATAAAACAATGTTTAAAATAAAAAAACAAATTTAATTGAACAAAATATTTCAATATATTTCAGTGTATTTCATATTCAAAAATACATATATTTCAAAATGTAATTCAGGGGAAAGAAAATCCATTTCGAATCTTACGGTATCCTACATTCAGTCTGAAGGCAAATGTGGATGAAATAGCCATATAGAGATCAAAACTAGATTTATTCATTTTTTTTTATTATTTTTTAATGTGTTAAATGTCCAAATAAAGTATTTCTTCAAATGTGAGATGTGAAAGCATTTTATTGAATTTAAAATAGGCCTATATGGAGAGCAAAATAATTTTTGATGCTTAAACAAATAAATGTATTTGTAAAGTACATTTTCAACAATATACCAAAAATTTAATTTTCCTTTAATACTTTGTTTTCATTCACACAGGTACAGCTTTTTATGTAACATCTTAAGTTGCTTATTTCATATTTACTGTATTATTTAATGTCATTTGTCATTTGTGCTACCATGATGATGTTTTAAATAAAAAAAAACATAGCACTTTCTGAGCCCCAATCAAATCCAAATCTCCATTCCCTGTCATTCTGCGTTTACATTTTAATACATAGATGTGCAGAATGAATGAGGATCTGTACAGAGCATGATGCAGGACACATAATCCTCTCATATGTTAAAAAAGTCTGCTTTAAGACATTTTTCATTTTTAGTGTTGGGTGCTCCTGTTGTCATTGCATAATATTTGAATCTATATGGAGGAAATCAATCAGCATTTTGGAGGATTAAGGCACATCTTTTTTCCAGCCCAGCTTAGTCTTTTTTCATTCTTTTTTTGGGGGGACACTAGGGTCCAGTTCTCACTATTAACTAGTTTCTTATTAGCATGCATACTGTTGCTTTATTTATTTATTATCTATCTTGGTCATTAGTCATCAAATAATAAGTAAATTTTTTAATTTAATCAACAAGTTTATTTTGAATCAAATGTGACCAATAGTGTGATTTTATGTATTTGTTTATTAGTCATTTACTGACTTCATCAGTACTATCTGTTTTATTATTGTACAGGGGATTAATTTCAAAATTAGTACTAAAAATTGTTCTGTACACTATGTGGTATTATTTTATTGCTGTTACGTTTGAATTCCATAAGAGTTACATAAGAATTACATTAGAGTCTCACAAAACCAAGCTCAAAAACATAGTTGCATAAAAGCCATAGTTCACAAAAAATAAATAAATTTTAAATAAATCATGTTTTGCTTATAGAAAATAAAAATGAAAAGTAAATGTAAAGTAAAAAAAAGTAAAAAAGCTAAAACGTATTTGCTGTAATGTGAATAAGTAGTTCTTGTTGATATAAATCAAATAATTGTTTTTGTAACAGAGTGAAATTTATTTCTTAAATTAAGTGTTATTCAGTAGTGAAAATCACAGGTGAGAATAAAAGGAAACATAAAAGAAAAGCTCAAAATTACAATAAATTAAAAAAACATTAAATGAAATAAATTACATAATATTTGTCACAGTGCAAAAAATTAATTTTAATTCTTAAAAAAACGTTTTCCTTTATTATTTTGGCTGAAATGTGTCCTGGACATATTTTTATGCATTCAGCCATTTGTATTTGTGCGAGTGTTTCTGCTATATGCTATATGCAGGTGTTTTGCTTTGTCCCACCTGAGAAATATGACACCCATGTGACCTGCGTGGGTTAAAGGCCCAGGCGCAGAGCCTTTATCTGGACTTTCCCGTCTCCAGCAGGATTAGGGTAATGCTCTTGTCAAACAGAGGTGCTTCACAGAAAGCTCCAGATGGTCTGGAAGTCCTGCTGGCCGTCTGTAGCAGAAACACATGCAGGGTCAGACAGCAAGGGGCTTAACACACATGTACATACGCTATTAACGTATATGAGCTCCTGCTCACACACACACAACCAGCACTCGGTACACTGATAGAAAAGAAAACAAGTATGGCGCTTTAGATACTACACTACAGAGTGAAGTTGCTTAAACAGAAAAAAACTCGTAATGGGATATTCACAGCAAAAAAAGCACTTTTTGGTATTGTTGCCTCATTTTTGATATCTAAACATTCTTAAATCAAGATACATGTACTTGAGAAGCACAATGACATAAGGTATTAAGTTTTGTTTTGTGTCATACCGTCATATCGTTCAGAACGAATTTTTTTCCAGCTGATAAACTATAGAACCACTGACAACCAATCAGAATCAATCCTGCTATCACGCGCTTGAGAATTTAAAGCGGCAGACGCGCTTAAGCTTACAATAAACAGACGATATCGTTCGCTGGTGTGTGGACGCAAATATAGTTGTCATTATCTGTATAGTTATCATGCTTAAAAATCACGTTAGAAAACTCATTTTGATACTGACTCATTTTAATACTCTCCTCCCATAAATTTAATAGGTCTATGCAAAAATTGTCCATGACGTTTCAAACCCTAACAATACTAACCAAAATACTGCTAATAAATGGTTTGCACTAAGCTTTTACTAAAACTAGCCCAAAATTTGGAAGTGTATGTAAACATTATAGTATCTATATAGCTACAAGACATCAACAACATGTGAACATGGTTTTACTGCAAAAAGTCTTGTTCACAGTACATTCTGTTCAAAATACATTCTGTATTTTTAACTTCATTATCATGACCTAACCTAACACCTAAAATCCAAAGATTTTTCACAGAAGAATAATGTCAGTGCTAAATTATGAGCATGATATTTATATTAACACTGTCCCTGTTCCTCATGAATAACTTAACGCCACAAATGCTGTTTATATGAGCTTTACCTACTGTGAATGATTTATCAGTGTGCATTGTGAAGATAAAAATGTATCTCTGTAATTTAAACTAAATATAATGTTGTCTCACAATAACTGCAGGGATTTCCATTCCATTCCATTCCAATTTATTTATAAAGCACATTTAAAACAACAGAGTTGAACCAAAGTGCTGTACAGTCA
>JAUCMS010000044.1:1360054-1372537 GCA_032357445.1 Enteromius radiatus | reverse complement strand
CGCTGCAGACAAATCTAAAAGCACAAGAATAACAAAATTGCCACAGTCATTGGCTAAAAAAATGTCATTAAAAACCTTTAAGAGTGCCGTCTCAGTGCTATGCCGGGTTTTGAAACCAGACTGGAATACTTCAGGAATCCCATATTGATCTAAAAAAGCATTAACTTGGATAAAAACAATTTTCTCCAAAATCTTAGAGATAAATGGAAGTCTAGAAATCGGCCTATAATTTGCCATAACTGAGGGATTAAGGCTAGGTTTTTTAATCAATGGTTGTACAACAGCCTGTTTAAGAGATAAAGGAACAACCCCAGACGCAAGACTGCTATTTATAATATCCAGAACGCAGGTTCCAACACTGGGGAATACCTCTTTAAAAAGATGTGGGGGTAAAACATCAATGGGAGAACCTGAAAGCTTCATATGACTAAAAATGTCATTCAAAAATGAAAGAGACACTAACTCAAACTGATCGAAGACAGCAGAGCAACATCCATTTATAGATGGGTCGTATGTAGAAGGTAAGATGAGCGCTCTTATATTACTGACTTTATCCACAAAAAAGTGGAGAAAATTCTCACAGGTAGCAGGAGAAGCAGCTAAACTTGTAGTCTGGGAAACATTAAAAATAGAGCTAATGGTCTTAAAAAGCACACGGGGATTATGACTAGCTGTAGTTATAATATCAGAGAAATATTTATTTTTCTCAGACTTTACAGTACTCTGATAACACTTCCATAATTCCTTCATTCTGTCAAAAGACACCTGCAGTTTGTCCTTCTTCCACCTGCGCTCTGCTTTTCTACACTCTTGTCTAGCAGCCCGAGTGACATCATTTAACCAAGGCTGCGGTATAGGTTTAGGGCACCTGGTTTTTAATGGGGCCACCACATCCAAAGTTTCCACACAGAAATCATAAAACTGCAATGTTAACTCCTCAGTGCTACAACATAAAGAGGACCCCAAGTTAGCACTGACGCCTTCCTCAAACACAGTGGAGAAGTGCGCAGCAGTAGACGAGTTAAACATACGACAGTGCCTAGCAGGCACGTAAGGTTTAAAATGACAAGGAAGAGAGATGTCAAATAAAACAGGGTTATGATCAGAGAACACAGCATCAGCTATTTCTAAATTAGAAACTGACAGACCACAAGATAAAACCAAATCGAGTGTATGCCCGAGATGATGTGTAGGACCACCAACACACTGTACAAAATTTAAAGAATTAATAAGAGTTAAAAAATCTTTAACTAGCGGCTTATCAGAGCAACAAACATGAATATTAAAATCCCCAATAATTAAGACACGATCATATTTAGGGACAACTCCTGCCAAAAAATCAGAAAAATCATTTATAAAGTCTTTATCATATTTAGGTGGTCGATAGACCACTGCACACAGTACCGGCTGAGCACGACCCAGCTCAAACATGATCAGTTCAAAACTTGAGAAAGGAGACAATCTCGTGAGCTGTTTACATCGAAACTTGTTCTTAAAAACAGTCACTATTCCTCCTCCTCGACCGGTCGACCTCGGTGCATTAAAATATGTACAGTCCAATGGTAAAAGTTCAGAGAAAACGCTGGACTCACCGACGCTCAACCAAGACTCAGTCACAAATAGAAAATCCAATCCGTTAGAAGTGAAGAAATCGTTAAGGATAAAAGTTTTATTTACCACGGATCTAGCGTTAACAAGAGCCATCCTGGTCGGAACCGAAGCTTGAGTGGCGATAGTCCATGGTACCCAAGTTAGCGGGTGCAGATTGGAGAGATTTATCCCACGTCTGCGAAGACGAGAAAACCAGCGACGAGGGGACCCGGCGTGAACTTCAAAACCGACCACCGGCACCAGGCAGGTGGGGAAGGGATCAAGAAAACGCCCTGAATGTGAAACCGATCCCCGTTCACCCAGAAATGTCATCCTCATAGCAAACGGCAGTCGGGCCTTCACTTTTACCATCCAGCCGCCACGCTTGCCCCGGCGCCTGCCACGCCGCCTTCGGACAGGTGCAGCTGCACTTCGGAGAAGGTAGGCAGGCACACCTGACAAAAGCAGGGGGCACACAGATTCTTGTAGAATTGGCACATCCAGACGAAAGTCCGAAAGATCCAAGAGTGTTTGACGATCATACACCAACAGTGAGTTGACACCATTTACACAACATAACAAGAAAAGTATCAACACGAACACAGCTGACGAAGGGAGACACAGACGGCAGGCCACACACACTGGCGCCATCTCTTTTAATCTCAAAATTAAAATCTCAAAAGGATTTATTTTATGTTAAAGTGCACTGACTGATGTACAGTAGGTAGGTAATGATCATTAATCATTACTATCAAGCTCTTTTTATTCTCTCTATGTGCAGCAGAGATCATTTTGGCTTTGTGTCTGTGTTTGTTGCATAACACAGTATGCAAATACATTTCCAAATTTAAAACAGTGAATTCAGATCTAGGGACATTGACAGCTTAATTGCTTTTTCCTCTTTCATCAATGACTGCAATGATGAAGGAGCAAATTAAGAATAGAATGGAGGAATCAAGATCTTGACATAATAATTGAATTATGATTGCAATGAGTACTGAATGAAAGAAAGAGGATTTCCTTTTGTCTTATTTAAATTAACCTCCCGAAGTACTTTCTTCAGGGACTCATTCAAACTGAAATAGCTCCATGAATGTCAGTGACAGGGCACTTTGAATCAGTGTCTGACACTTCAGAGGGAGCCTAGTTTTAGTGGCTCTAAATATCTGCTGCAAAAGATGCAAAAGAAGCTGCAAAAGAAGCTTAATAGTAATGATGATTATACATGGCCTTTTAATGCTTCCTAGCTACCCTAATAACAAAAGTTATTACTTGTCTTTGCTTTTCTTGTATGATTAGACATAAAGTGGTAAGATCAGCATATAGGATATTCCCTGTAAACACACGGATAATGAAGGCTGTACTCTCTCAGAAATAAAGGTACAAAAGCTGTCACTGGGGCGGCATCTTTTCCAAATGTACATGTTTGTATTCATTTTGATACCTTAAAGGTACATATTTGAACATAATAGGTACAAAAGTGTACGTTTTGAAAAGATACTGCGCCAGTGACAGCTTTTATTTCTGAGAGTGTAGAACTACCTCTCTGTAAAACTGTATAAACTGTATGTTAACTAATGTTGTTAACTAATGAACCTTATTGTAAAATGTTACCACTAAACCTATATTGTAAAGCTTTATTTCTTTCCGCTCTGTTCTGAGTTGGTGTCATGTGACCTGTATGGACCGATGCACCAAAGATACATCTGAGGTCAACACACACAGAAAACATCTGTGTCTTTGTCGTATGTAACTCTTGTAGCTGAGCGAAAGATTGTTCAAGGTGGCAAAAAAATATCCATAAGCCAGAGATTGCTGAGGATAGAGTTATTACTGTGACGATAGGTTCAGTGATGGCATCATTGAGTCATATCAAAGCATTGGGAGATACATAACATATTGTTACTTTTTTGGGATCTAATTCACATGTAGTGTTCCCCAAAACCTGAAAGACTGAACCCTGGTTACGCCCATCAGAGTGAAAAATCAAGCTGTTCTGTAAAGCTTCTGAAGTTTATGATTTCATTAAGGTGTAACAGGATACTCATGTAAACAAACAATCAATCTGAACACTTAATAACATTGCCATCTTTGCCATATCATCACACATGTGCAAACTCTTCACACCAGTTCTTACTGTGACGTACTTAAATGTTTATATTATATTATTTATTGTGCTTTCGTGCTATTTGTACACTTCTTTGTATATTTGTATATTACTCTTTTTACTACCTTTGTCTTGTCTTGTCACTGTCATTCTGTTGCACTGTCAGAGCTCTGTCACAAGAACAAATTCCTTGTATGTGTAAACATACCTGGCAATAAAGCTCATTCATTCATTCATTCATTCATTCATTCATTCATTCATTCATTCATTCATTCAATAAATTAGTGCTGGGCAACAATTAATTGCAATTAAAATAAAAGTTTTTGTTTATAGAATATATGTGTGTGTACTGTGTATATTTATTATGTGTACACATATGCATATGTATATATTTAAAAAAATAAATTACATGTAAATATTTATTTTAATTATATGTATAAATATATTTAATATATAAACAACATTTTTTTCTTAAACATATACATGCATGTGTATGTGTATTTATATGTTCATATTAAATATACACTTATATATTATTTACACAAAATATTTTATTTTGGATGTGATTAATTGTTGCCCAGCACTAAATAATGCAACATTTAAACATTAAATATTTCAACGAGAATTTACATTGCTTTTCTTTTTTAAATTTTACTAAACGTCAGAATGACATCTAAATGTTTGTGTTCAGAAATATATTTCCAGCACTGAATTTTAAAAATAAATTAATTGACAACTTATTTTTTTGTGTCAGTAGTGTAGAGATGTTTTTGAGATGTATTATTATTATAGCTCTGGTGTTTGCGACAATGTTGTTATTTAAAAAAAAAAAAATAATAAAAAAAATAAATATATATATATATATATATATATATATATAGTTCATTTTATTTGATTTGATATTTTTAGCTTCTCTGCATTCAATTGATTTATGAATTGTTTTACATTATATTTAAAACAGTTTTTATCTCTTCAGTTTGATGTCTGGTTTGGCAGCGCTAGATGCTAAGTGCTCCAGTCGACTGGGCATCATGACAATCTCTTATTATCTGTGGACGACCTTCGTGGCTGTGGTGGTGGGCATCGTCATGGTCATCATCATCCACCCGGGTGGAGCTGCCCAGAAGGAGGATTCAGAGGACAGCGGGAAGCCCATCATGAGCTCAGCTGATGCTCTGCTGGACCTCATCCGGTAAGCCTGTGATATTATGTGATCAGTATAGGATAGTTATTGCATAGGCTTCGGTTAACCATGCTGTGAAAAACACTGTTATTTCCTTCATGCTTTCAGTGATAGAATATAAAGCGTTCCAGACAGTGCACGTGCTGAGGCTTTGAGCTGTCTGTTAAACCTTGTGAGTAAAGCTCATGATAAGCCAGTTAGTGTTTGCTTGCGTTAATGAGGCCGGAGTTTACCCCAGTTACACTGTGTCACTGTTCCAGTCGGTCAGTGGAACAGTTAGTCAAGAACTTGTCACAAACAGTTACTTGAATATAGAACGTTCATATGGAGTCAGGAGGAGAAAGACAGCTTGATCTTAACATTCATTTCACTTTACTTTACTTTTCAATTCTTTATGTATATACAGAAGCAGTATATACAGTTGTTGGTTAGTTGTTTGTTTATACACCTTAGATATTGACATTCCTATCAGCATGATTCATTGCTTAGTTAGTTAGTTAGTTAGTTCATATGGATTACTCAATTGGGAAAGAGAGCACCAAATCTTGACAATCATTTAACAGTGATTGACTAGTTAGTTAGTTAGTTAGTTAGTTAGTTTTAATTCAAATTAAGTCCTCAGGTACCCCCAATCTTGACATTCATTCCACAATGCTTGCCTGTGGAAAATTTAGTCAGTCAGTTAGCTGGTTCAGTAACACTTTAGTATATGGACCAATTCTCACTAGTTGCTTTTACATGCCTTCTAATGATTTACTAGTACCTATAAAGCGCATATTCTGCATGACCATATTCTACATCCTTAATCCATCTAAAACCTAAACTTACCTACTACCTTAATAACTTTAACGTACATGCTTTGACCTAAAAATACATATATGTAATTAAATCTGTAATTAATTTCTGTACTTATATTTATAATTACCCTACCCTTAAACCTACCCTGTCCCTAACTTTACCCATATCCCTCCTCAAAAGTACAATAAGTACATTGTATTTATTTATTTTTTGATGTAAGCACATAGTAGTTAAGGCCACCTAATATACAGCGTGTTGGTTTAGCAGTGGAAGTGCATCCCTCATCTTGACATTCCTGGAAACATGAGTTATTGTTGGTTAGTTAATTAGTTTATATGGTGTTCTCAATTGGGAAAAACAGCTCTAAATCGTTTCATTTCCCCAAGGTTGATTGTTGTTAGTTAATTGTTCATATTAAGAGCTCAGTTAAGTAGTTAGTTAGTTAGTTCATATGACGTCTTTAGGAAAGACAGCTCCCGATTTTGACATTAATTTTACGATGCTTGACTGCTGAAAATGATCAGTTAGTCCATTATGGTAACACTTTAGAATAGGTAACACATAGTTAACTGTTAACTATGACTTTTCCCTTAATAAAATTCTTAATTTGCTGCTTATTAATAGTCAGTACATTAGTTGTTAAGTTTAGGTATTGGGTAGGATTAGGGATGTGGAATAAGGTCATGTAGAATAAGGCATTCATATGTGCTTAATTAGCACTAATAAATGACTAATATGCTAGTAATATGCATGCTAATAAGCAACTAATAAATAAAGTGTTACCTTAATTATTTAGTCAGTCAGTTAGCTACTTAATTCATATGAAGTCCTCAGGTGGGGAAAGACTTCACAATTTTAACCATTGGAAATTGTTAGTTGATGGTTTATCAAGGGAAATGCTGCCCATAATTCAACATAATTTATTGTTATTTAGCTAGCTAGTTAGTTAGTTAGGTCATATACCTTAAATGGGAACATTTATCTTAACATTCATTCCACAATGATTATTGTTAGTTAATTAGTTGTTCATATTAAGCACTTAATTAAGTCCTCATGATAGACAGCTCCCGATTTTGACATTTTACAATGCTTGACTGCTGAAAATTGGTTAGTTAATTATTAATTCAGTTAGTTAATTACTAGTGCTTAGGTAGGGAAGGACAACCCGAGATCTTGACATTCATTCCACAATGCTTTGTTAGCTAGTTAATTAGTTATTCATTTAGGTTTTGTTTATATTAATTCCTTAAGTAGGGATAGACAACCCTAAACCTTGATTGTCATTTCACAATGCTTGAAAAATTGTTAGTTTGTTCAGGATGTGTATTGAGTATAATGTTCTTTATATAATGAGCCACACATTTTAAATGCAAGGATTCATGTGTTGTGTACAAATATATTGATCATAAGCATTAACTTTGTTCTCTACTACTGCTATGTTAACATAAATCTCATTCCACTGCAAAAAATGCATTGCACCGTCACATGTTCTATGTTAATTTCATTGGGAATATCTGTGGAATCTGTGGTGAAGTATAGTGTCTGTGATGTTGAAGGATCAGGAGAGCTTAGACATGGCTCAGTTTAGGGTTGGCTGAGGATTGAGGTATGGGGAATTCCTGCTCCACCTGTGCTGCGTGACAGAGCACGGCCCGTGTGATTGGAGTGTATGGTGAAGCCTAAACTGATTACTGATCTGAGGCTGAGACCATATGGCCCTCACTGAGGTGATGAAAGAGGAGGAGACTATTCACACGGCCACAAGTTTAGCTCAGTGCACTTCATGATGAAAGTCTTAGACAGGTAAAATTAGAAGGGTCCTAAATTAGCATGTGATATTTGTGATCTCCACTGAGAGGTTATTGGGATTGGTGTTTCTGGGGCCCTCTGTGCAGACGCAAGGCACTTGGTGACTGTGTCCCAATATGGACACTTCTGCAATGCACTTAATGTGTTTTGCTGAACATATTGCAACATAAAATTGCGATTTGACATCACAGACACCTTTGTGGTGTATTTGTTTCTATGGTTACTCATTTGAATTCAGCCTAAATGCTGTTTTTATCTTTAAAGGTATTGCTTCCTACATTTGAAACTTCAGTTACAGCATTGCATATATCCCTTTTCTTTTGTTGTGCTTTTTACAAATACAAAAAATATAGTGACTGGTCAACAGTGAATATTGTGATTTGGACGTTGACCCCATTTAATTAGCTCAGTCAACAAAACTTCCTGTAAATCCAGCCTCACCACCAGCTTAGTTTGACCAGCAGATACTAAATAGAATAAACCAAATAAATGAAAACTGAATAAACCAGTTTAGTATTTTCAGCAGAATGCCACCAATTCTGTGTAATAAACATTAATATTTGTTATAATACTCATTTAAAAAAAACTCTCTTTCCTCCATCAGCAACATGTTCCCAGCAAACTTGGTCCAAGCTACTTTTCAGCAAGTGAGTTTTTAAGTTTTTTCTTAGTTTCATGCCCTGTGCCTTCAACACTTGAGCTGTTAAACTGGAAAAAATGTCATTTTAAAGATATCAACTGCTATTTAATTAAAATGTTGCTTTGTACACCATGCAACTGCTATTGGCCAATATTAGTTTTTTTCATATTAATCAGTATTGGCTGCAGCTCTTTTCTTCTATTAAAGTTATTTGTAATCATCCGCTGCTCACTTTTATAAATAAAAAGCATGCTTACACTGTATTTTAAGGTGTCCTATTTCACAATTATTTACTGAGTAATATTAATTTAACTACATGTACTTGCTGTATAGAATTTGTTTTGGTTTAGGGTTACTTGCATGTAATAATGCATACTGTACATTTTTGTTATTATAATAGTAAGTACATGTATCAAGGTGTAACAAGGACACCTTAAAATAAAGCATTACCAAAACAATGTTAAATAAAATCATTATTGCTCTTAAAAGGAACACACCACTTTGTTTGAAAATAGGCTAATTTTCCATATCCCTCAGAATTAAACAGTCGAGTTTTACCGTTTTTGAATCTATTCAGCCGATCTCTGGATCTGACGATAGCACTTTTAGCTTTAGCTTAGCATAGATCCTTGAATCTGATTAGACCATTAGCATCACGCTCAAAAATGACCAAAAAGTTATGATACTTTTCCTGTTTAAAGCTTGGCTCTTCTGTAGTTACATTGTGTACTAAGACTGACAGAAAATGAAAAGTTGTGATTTTCTAGGCTGATATGGCTAGGAACTATACTCTCATTCCAGCGTAATAATCAGGGAACTTTGCGGCCGAACCATGGCTGCAGCAGGCGCAAGGATATTACACAGCACCTGAAATTGATGGGGACTATTTTCAGGCGCTGCGTAATATATCATAAGCTACAGCTAAATGTGCTAGACCCGGAGATTGGCTGAAAGGATTCAAAAACGGTAAAACTCTGGAGGAAAGCGAGCCTATTTAAAAAGTGGCGTTTAAAATAAATACCTATTTTCTATACTGCACATTATAATATTGTAATGCCTAAATTCACTTTTGAACGGATTGATTTTAGCTTTTAGCATTTCATTTAATTCATTTAGACAAAATAGCTAAGGGCTTTAATGTTTATCAATTATTGGCTATAACATGAAAAAATGTATCAGCTAGGCAAGAATTGAATGCGTAATTAACCTAGCATGTGTACAGTTCCTTTGGTATGGTGTCTTTGCATTACTGTACTGTGAATTTGTTATATGTAATATATATATATATCATGTTAATGATAAATTATAATGGAATTGTAGTATCGCACAAGGAGCATCCCTATCATGAAGCCCAAACCCACCATTGGTCAGGATGTACTAGACACCACCACCAGACGGGTCTTCATTTATGGGATACAGGATGACAACGGCACAGACATCCAGAACTTCTCCCTTGACCTGACTCCACCTCCGGATGTGGTCTTCAGGACACTCCCTGGCACCAGCGAGGGCATGAACGTCCTCGGTATCGTGATCTTCTCAGCTACTATGGGTAAGCGGCAGAAGCAACGTCTGGAATTCTACAGCTTTATCCAGTCTGTTTTATTAATACTCAGTTATTTTTGTCCTTTAGGAATCATGCTTGGAAGAATGGGACCAAATGGCAGTGCTCTCGTCAACTTCTGCCAGAGTCTGAATGAAGCCGTGCTGAAGATTGTGGCCATTGTTATATGGTATATACAAGCTTAGTGTAACTCAAACCCAGAGTTACTGCATGCCTCACTATGACAATAAACCAAATAACAAGAGCTTATAACATCAGTATTGTGAGACATAAAGTTGAAATTGCATGTTATAAAGTCGCTGTTTATGTAAAAAGATTTAAACTTTTTTCTTGCATTTGTGAGTTTATATCTCATTATTCTGACTTTTCATACAATTGTGAGTTTACTTTATATTACCTTGCAGTTTTGAGAAATAAACTCATAATTATAATTAATTAATTAATTAAATCTAATAATTTAGAGTATAACTCACACTTGAGATATAAATCCACAAGTCATTTTGTTTTATTATTCAGTGGTGGAAACGGGTATCCACACCAAAAGTGTCATTTGTGACTCAAAAAAAAAATAAATAAAATATATATATATATATATATATTATATCTAAAATATAATTTTTTCCCCTCTTAAATAATTTAGTTTCTCAGAAATGCATAACTGTTAAGGATTTTAATTTTATGTACTGTATATATATATATATATATATATATATATTATTTCAATTATTTATTCATTTTTTTATTAAAGTGGTAATATTAAATCACAAACATGTCAATAAACTAATTTCATCTCATTTTAAAGCTCCTAGTTAGAAACACTATAAAGAGCAGATTTACTTATAATGAAAAATCGACCTAAGTGTTCTAAAAGCAGTATTGCTTTGCGCAGATTTTGCACCAAATTCATAGCAGAATAATGTAGATTTTTTTTTTTTTTCACAAATTCCCACCAATGGGCAATTGATATAGAAACAGATGTATACTTTAATGTCAGTCTCATTTAACTGAAACGATATTCTTGTTCAAAACATTCTGTCTTACATAGAAACTGTACTAAGGTTCATTTACCATGGAGTTTCATTTGGTGTTAAAATAACAATGCAAATTGTGCTAGACAATTTTTGTTTTAATAAGCCTATTCTACATAGAAAAAGACAATCTGGTCTCATAAAAATACATACCTCTGTGCAAAGGTTTTTATGCACCTTACTGCACGTTTCTCCTCAGTTTCAAATAGAAATGTCCACTGAGTGGAGCTTAAACACAGGTTTAATACGTGAACTATCGCACATTTTCATTACGTTGCTTCGGTTACATATCTTGACCGTTCAGAATTGAAATATCCATGGACTTTTGCTAAAAGTTAATGCTCTTCCATGTTGGAAATATACCCTACACCAAATCCAACCCTAAACCTACCCGATAGTATTAACAAATGCAAAACACATTTGTGGATGCAACCGTGCCATTTCAACTTTCTTTCACGCAGATTTGATTCATTTTGTCGAACCGTAGTTACACAGGATTCAAACCGGAGCTTTAAAACACCTAAGTATTTGAAAACCAATAGATATGTGTGCTGCCAACATTCAAACACTTTCAAAAGTTTTAATGCATATTAATATTGTTTTGAAGCCATGAGACCAGGTAGCAAAAAGCATGTTTATGAATGTAAAAGTGATATCAATTACTTCATTTAAATATTGAATATGCTACATAGCAAATTATCAGCAGTATTTGCACCTGCTTACCGTGAGCAACTGTTCAGTGAACTGAATGGTATCTATTTCTGATGTAACACCTCAGGTACTTCCCGTTTGGGATAGTGTTTCTGGTGGCGGGAAAGATCTTGGAAATGGACGACCCCTCGGCTATGGGAAAGAAACTAGGCTTCTACGCCATCACTGTGGTCATGGGACTGGTGCTTCACGGCCTGTTCATCCTGCCTTCAATGTATTTCTTCATTACGAAAAAGAGCCCCATCGTCTACATCCGAGGGATTTTACAGGCCCTGCTCATCTCATTAGCCACTTCATCCAGGTAACAGCACCTTCACGCAATTCAGAGTTTGAGCTAAGCCCTGCTAGATGACAGCAGAACACTTACCGACTCAAAAAAAGTAAAAGTTTACCAAGAAAAACCCATCTTCTCTATAAAGTTCAAATTGTTACAAACAAACCAAACTCATGCAGGCACGTAACAATTGAAAACAAAAATCTGGTTGTATTTATGTACCTTGAACTCTTGATTTTGGGCACAAATGTAAAGTACAAACTCTTGTGTTATACTCAGCTCTGCCACGCTGCCTATCACCTTTAAGTGCCTACTGGAGAACAACCACATCGACCGCCGCATCATTCGCTTCGTACTTCCTGTTGGTGCCACTATCAACATGGACGGCACTGCCCTGTATGAGGCCGTGGCAGCCATCTTTATCGCTCAAGTCAACAACTACGAGTTGGACTTTGGACAGATCATCACCATCAGGTAGGGTAAGAATGGGTAAAATGCTCCCCTTCGACCATTGATCTCGTCTGAACACATTTAAGCTGTTATAAATCTTGAATATTCATCTGAATATGAACATTTGTGATTGTGTATGTGTGTTTTGTATATTTATTTTGTGTATATATAAATACACACACATGCATATGTATAAATTATGTAAACAAAAACTTTTATATAATAATTTATTTTCAAACCGCTAAGTGGGCCGTTTGATTTCACAGAAGTGTGACTGACTTGGAGTTACATTGTGTTGTTTAAGTGTTCCCTTTATTTTTTTGAGCAGT
>JAUCMS010000044.1:1340699-1359954 GCA_032357445.1 Enteromius radiatus | reverse complement strand
CTAATTTCCAGTTCAATTTTAACACATGTTAGATTGTGCAAGGACTTATAGTGTATGTGTGTGCATCTGGATCCGGTCATCTGTCCACAGAGCTCATCTAGCAAGCAACGAACACAATCGACAAGCAACAAACACAATCAAGACCCATATGAAAGACATTGTTTGAATACTCCATCTGCCATCAGTGGTTCAATCTGAATATTATGAAGCAACGAGAATACTTTTTGTACACAAAGAAAGGAAAACACTTTATTCAGTAATTTATCTCCTCTGTGTCTCTCCGCAATCACCCTAGCACCATTTTGTAGAATATATACTGAATGCACTTCATACGCTGTTCTGTTTTAGCTGCGCCACAAGGAAGCGCTGTTTTTGTCCAAACCTAAACGCAAATATGCTTAGAAAAGTTATCACGGATGACACAGAAAAGTGCACTCAGTTTGCGTCCTGTGCATATTCTCCAAAATGGTGCTAGGTTGACCTCCGAGAGACACAGTGAAATTATTTACTTAATTAATAACATTTTTTATTTTCTTTCTGTACAAAAAGTATTCTCATCACTTCATAACATTCAGACTGAACCACTGATGCTAGATGGAGTATTCAGACCATATCTTTCATACTTTTCTGGATCTTGACAGTGTTCATTACTTGGCAGTCAATAAGACAGTCACAAGACTCCCGGTTTTCATCCAAAATATCTTATAATTGTGTTCTGAGGATGAACAAAGCTTTGTTCAGAAGACAAACAAAGGGTTTGGAATGACATGGGGGTTAGTGATTAATAACATTTTAATTTTCGGGTGGAGTATCCGTGTAATATTTGTGCTAAATCATAATGATAAATTTTATATTTATATAATGTATGCTGCTAAAATACATATATATTTGATTGACTTTTTTACTTCAGCATCACGGCTACAGCAGCCAGTATCGGAGCTGCCGGCATTCCACAGGCTGGGCTGGTAACCATGGTGATAGTGTTAACCTCAGTGGGACTCCCTACAGACGACATCACTCTTATTATCGCTGTGGATTGGGCCCTGTAAGTCTTCCTCTCAATCATTCATTTCCATTTTAAATGTAGATTGATGCTTATGGTTGACAGGGTTGCCAGGTCTGTGTAAAAAAACAAAACAAACAAAAAACTAAACAGCCAATCTGCTACTCAAAACTAGCCTAAACAATTTATGTTAAGATTTAAATCCTTTAGGCAAGTCCAAACCTCCTTTTGGGGGTTCCTACCCCAGACAAAATCACTTTCCAGAGAGCAGACCTGCAGCAATAATATAAAAGTAGTCCAATTCCGTTCAGATTTAGCAACACCAATGATAGATGTCAATTAAGATTTACAACTGAGCTTTATTAATAACTTTCAGATTATGAGGGTTACTTGTGTGTTGTTAGGGATCGGTTCAGGACGATGGTGAACGTGATGGGCGATGCTCTGGCCACAGGAATCATGGCACACATATGCAGAAAAGACTTTGTGAAGGAGGGCGAGGAGGTTCGTAGAGGATATTCAAAATACTATAATAAAACTACAAAAATGCAGACTTCATCTCTTCTCTTCGCAGATCCCTCTCATCTGTGAGACCAAGCCCATGATCAGCATCCAGCAGATGATGTCCTATCAGAAAAACGGCTGCTTCCAGCCCCCTCCGCCGGGCCCCGCGAGGAAACCCGAGCACCTGTCTCCTGACGTGGCCCGTCTCAGGCAGCTGGAGGAGGGCATCAGGCCCCCCGACAAGAAGAAGTCCCCTCACCTGTCTCCGCACCATTACAAACGAGACCATAAAGACAAAGACCACTGCACCATAGACATGAACGGTCTGGAGACCAACGTCTAGACTCTTTCGCAGTCCGAAACTGAGCTGCGAGACGCCACCCGTTCTCTTTCTCTACCTTTGGATTTGTGAGTGAATGTCTTTGTAGGGAATTTCACGACGGGAAGATGAAGCGGTCAGGGCCGGGACTCTTTGGGCCTGAGGGCATGCGCTGACCGCTGTGGACTCCGGAGGCTGAGCTCCTGGCTGAAGAAGTGTGTATGTATGAGTGCTGTTGTCATTGTGTCCTTTCCCTGTGATCCACAGGAGAGAAGAACAACGCGGACAGCTTGTCTGAGGAATGTGGATGTGTGTTGTTTTATTATGCTGCTGAGATCTTTTATTGTCTTCTTTTCAATTCAAAAGTTTTACTTTTCTCTTCGAGTCTGCTCTTTCAGTAACAGAGAGAGAAAAACTGTCTCCTGAAGAGATTTAACCACCAGTGATCACATACAGTGAACCCAAGACGTTTTTGGACACTTGTAGGATTAAAAGTCCAAATATCAGTGCATTATATCAGGGGTTTCAGCTCTTACCTCCACCCAGAGCTGCTGACAACCCCGAAACTTAAAGATAGCTCTAGCTTAGGCCTTAACATAATAGACAAAATTACATTTTCTCAGGTTCCTTGGCTAGATGCATGTGTGAATTGATTTGATATACTACAAAATAGAGCCAGACCGATTTATTGGCAGGCTGATATTACCGGCGATATTAGGCATCGGTATCGGCATTTATAACGGCCGATAAATAAAGATTTCAAAATAAAAACGGACGAAACACCCTTCAACCATGTCATGAGTGTTGGAATTGTATAGTTTGTCCACCAGAGGGCACTCTACACCGTCCCTGTTGGCAACACTCGCGTATAACACGCCATACATCCTGCAACCTGCTGATCCAGCCAGAGTCCAGCAGAGAGAGTGACATCATCAGTGTGTTCATGGGGAGTTGGTCACGAGACATACATTGCTTGAATAACAAGAACAAGAACATCCCCATCAGTTCTCTTAACTCAAATAAGCATGACAAAATTTGTGACTATCATGTCCAGTTTTGCTGCTGTTAAATAAGCCGAGAGTGAAGCGGAAAAAGCTAGTAATTAAAACTCATAAATAACTACAAATAACTAATGTTAGGGAAAGCTGTTAATGTTTGGTTGCACGTTTCTAAAAAAAAAAAAAATTAAATAAATATATATATATATGTGTGTGTATATATAGGCCGATATATCGGAATATCACCAACAAATATTTGTATTGGTATCGGCCTTCAAAATCATTTATCGGTCGGGCTCTTCTACAAAAATCACCAAATGTAAAAAGTTAGTTTGTAGACAAGGTCTTTATGAGTTAGTAAGAAAAGCCCCAGCATCATTTGTTGATAGATGCTGCTTGGCTTGAACTTTTGCTTATCAAATACACATTTATTATTTATACAAATTTGACTTTTTTTTTTTTTAAGTGTCCAAATATTTTTGGGGAATACTTTAAATACATATAGATGTACACAGTACTGTTAAAACATTTGGGGTTTAGCATGATTTATTTAAAAAACAATTAATACTTTTATTTAGTAAAATGCACTAAATTGATCAAAAGTGACAGTAAAGCCATTAATACTGTTTATAATTCAAATAATTGCTGTTCTTTTGATTTTTCTATTCATTAAACCATTCTGGGGAAGGAAAAAAAAAAACCAAATACACTAAATATTTCTTCAGCAGCAAATCAGCATATTATGATTTCTGTAGGATCATGTGACACTAAAGACTGAAGTGATGATGCTGAATTCAGCTTTAAATCACAGGAATAAATGACATTTAATAAATAAATTACAATGTATTATTACATTTAGATTTATTATTTTAAATTAATATTTAGATTAGAATTTCATCAAATAATGTACAAAATAATAGTAATAAAATAAAGGCTGTCTAGCTGAGCACAACAGACATTTTTCAAAAGCATAAAACACATTTTACCAACCCCAAATGTTTGAACAGTATAGCTTGAATATTAACAGACCTGTATCTCTTCAGGAGGATGGTTTCTAATCCCTGCTCTAGTGTATAACGTCTTATAATGTTCAGATTTCAGGGCAAGCCCAATGAAAATGAACACAAACGTCTGTGAAATATGGGCTTTATGGACTCACACGTCATGCCACACACTCTCAAAGCCTTACACAACTTGTATGGATTCTTTGTATGAAAAATGTTAAATGTAATAATTGTGATTTGAATGAAATTCCATAAAATAATGACTCACTCCATATGCCAACCTAAAACGATGTATTTCTTCTCATTATATAGTGTTCGAAGATATAGATGCATATATCTAGCGTGGGTTAACTTATTGCAAAGGGAGCGTAATTGTTATTAAATGTAACTAAACTGCATCAGTGATACGGTCAATGGAACGTAAAGGCGTTTTAATTGTTCAGAACAGAGCAGCAGTCCAGCACTAGCTCGTTTTGTTAGATTTCTTCCCGTATGTAAGAGGTCTGTCGTAATTATTCTGGCTGCTGGTGGTTTAACGGTCTGTGAGATGCAGATAGCAGAGCATGTGGATGTGTAATTAGTAAGGACTGCAGGGATGAGCAGAAGGAGAAGGCCATCAGGTTCATACTTCCACATGGACATGCAAAGCAGCGGAAACCCTGCAGAAAACAGCACTGCCATTACATCACAAGACTCACATCCTGGCTAATTGCTCATTAAAAAGCAGAAAAAAGTTGCATTCTTGCAAAAAAAAAAGAGCTACTGCTTCTTTTTTTTACCATGCTCTGCTGTGTTCAGTCTGCTGATGAGCTTAACTAATCCTCAGGTTTAAGAACGGAGTAAATTATTCTCTCATATCGCCATCCACTTACTTAGACATTTTCGCAAATTTACTTCAGTAGCGGCTTCATATTGAAGTTATAACAAGATCAGAGCATAAGGGGGAAATCATTATTATTATACAAAATGCAGCGCTGAAAGTGTTGGAGATGAAGGATGCATCCATAAACAGTCACAGTCAAACTGTTTCAGCACTGTTTCTGGTGAATAAAGTGCATTGTCTAAGCATTTTCAAATCAACGGTTTGCTATTTAACAATGATCTAGAAGAAAGAAAAGGGTCATTGTAGCGACAAAGCAAAAGCTACTCCATCAGTGCAGAGTCTCTATTGTAATATTGCAGATTTGTATTATTTTCACGAATTCGCACTTCTTCATTAAATTAACTAAGCAAATTTTGCGTGCTGTCCGGGGAGCGAGCCGGGAGCTCGGCGGAGCCCGCTAGGGTTACTATCAGCAGGGCTCGGTCCCGTTTGCCCCCTTGAAGGTGCGAAGGAAAAAGGCGGAGAAGGGGAGGACAACGGGACGGATCATGCGTAACTAGATACCGAGATGAGTGAGACGCTGGTATTTATGCTGAGGCGGATAATTTAAATTAGGAATTATTAATAGGCTAGAGGGTGATGATACTAATGAGCGTCAATGGGTACCGTTGGGTACCGCTTGTGCAGACATTCAGCGTGCTCTTCCCGAAACAATGTTAAAACATCCCTTATATCTAAAAACATTGTAGGAAAATGACAGCACGTTTTGAAGTAAATTGAATATTTATTAGAGATAAATTGTAATTTTTTACAAACTTGATTAGTATACAATTATATAAAAATACTTTGAGATGACATATACCAACACCTACAGTTCTAAATCAGAATCAAAAGTCTGTTACTCTTAGCTTCTATTTTATATTAACTGCATACTAGATATAAAGGTCCAACATAAGCCTTTGCAGGTGTAATTTTAAATCTAATTATTCACTGATATTAGTCAGTTAGATGCACATTATAGGACAGCTAGTAACTGAGAGGTCAGGTTTCACTGATCACAACTAAAAAATTCTGATTTGAAGGCAACTTTACTTTGATATTTTCCCAAGAAAACATGACATTTTTCTTTTGCTCTTCCTGAAATCCCACAATATAATTATTATTGTATAGAATCTGTTTTGACATGCTTTGCTTATGTCTTTCAGGTATGTTAGTAAAACAGTATTCTTTATGCAGTTACACTGCCTGATCAACAGACTTATTAATATTAATATTACACAACTTCATTAAAAAATGTAATTTAGAAATTGATTAACCATTCTAGCATTCATTTGCATGAATCTGTGGCACTTCCCTGTTCATCAGTAGATGCTGTTTCACAGTTTGGATTTTTCAGGTGTCAGCTGAAGGTTTTGAAGTTTCATGGCCATTCCCATATTCCCAGTTATCTTCAGTTTTCCTTGGAAAAATGCCTTTAAATGAGAATACAAGATTGACAGATTCATAGAACAGGGTTATTATAGTTAACTAAAGCCACAAAATAAATTTTTTGGTGCTTGAAATAAAATGTTAACTGAAATAATACATTAAAAGAATAATAAATAAAATAAAAAATTAAATCTGATTCACAAACAGTTAACTCTTATGAACTGGACTGGTAACACCTTTAGTTTTTCAGATATGTAATATATATATATATATATAAAAAAAAAAAATAAATATATATATATATATATATATAATTAAATATAATAATAATAATATAAATGATTCATATATATATATATATATATATATATATATATAAATAATGAATTATTTTACTATATATATATATACATATAAACAAACATTTTACTTCAGCTAGTTGACATGGCAAACTAAAAATGCCAATCAAACAACAAAATAACTAAAATTTTAAAGAAAAAAAATAATCAACTATATATAAACTATTTCAAAATATTAATAAAAACAATATTATTGTCTCAGAAATACTAAAAAACTAAAAGATAAATCTACAATATACACATATTTATATGCACTGTATTTGAATACAAAATAAAAAGGTTAAGACCATGTATGATTCCTCCCCCAACATGTCATGCGAGTTTCTCTCCATTTGACCATTTGTAAATGTCATGAGCATGATTTGAGCTCTAAACGATTCAGGTTTTCTATTTGGGATTAATCTGAAAATGATTCCCGGTATGGAGGATTACTGTAAAAAGAGTGGCTAATTTTTAGATGTAGCTTCTGTCAAACCATCTGATGTCTGTGTAGCGTTCCACAGATGGACAGACATGATGGAGGTTGGTTGA
Source organism: Enteromius radiatus (assembly GCA_032357445.1). Lineage (NCBI taxonomy): Eukaryota > Metazoa > Chordata > Actinopteri > Cypriniformes > Cyprinidae > Enteromius > Enteromius radiatus. Next base: position 1,352,985 of record JAUCMS010000044.1, on the reverse strand, counting down.
GTCAACACAGATGGGTGTAAATCACAGGGGAATGACATTTAAAGGGCTTATGAAAACAATCTATTTTTCATGCTCTGACTAACATCAGTGGAGGAAACATTAGAGGCCATTAGCCTAATTTGGGATTGCGTAAAAAGATTTCCGCTTCACTCTGAGTGTCATTCTGTGTCGGAATGCTTTGTGTGCTTTAATATGTGTGTTTCAGGCCAAAGAAATGGGTGGATATGCAGTATAATACTCTATGCATGTCATGGTAGCTAAAGCCAAGTCAAGGGAATGTCAAAGTAACCCAATGTTAATCTTTTTTCCATAGAGATTAGTTTAGTTTTATGGGCTGCACATCACAGGTTAAAGGTCATCCTTGACATTGGATTAATCGTTGCAATGGCGGCCAGCTACATAATAATGCAAAGATGCAAGTTTTGATTAAAAAATAACATTAGACAGATTATAAAACTAGACTTTTACCTTTATCTAGGGGTGGGGGGGGGAAACTGATTTTCCAGTTACTCGCCATCATTTGAAGAATATCTTGATATTAATTCTTAATTATATTTCTCTCTATATTCCATATTTTATTTTATTTACTCATTTTATGTTGAATCATCCATGGGCTGCAAACAAAAACGTACAGCATTTTCAATGTAGTCCAATTCAAAATCAAGTCCAACTGAGCCAATTTAATAACACTTTATAATAGTTATACAGCTTGTCGCCATCTCTGTTTGAAACCTGCAACTGCAGACATGTGGGTAACACTTTATAATAACTACACACTATGAATCATTAGTTAAGCATTAGTAAATACTCAATTCATCCTTTATAAACCATTGTTCCAACATTATTCTGCATTAGTAAACAGTTTACAAGTGCATCTATAAATGCCTTGTTCTTGAGCATACATATAATGTTTAATAATTGTATTTTCATACTTTATTCATGTTCAGTTTATCATTTTAATCATTAAAATTACGTTATTTACAAACCATTTATTTAGGAGTTATAAATACATTAATACTGTAATTTGTTAGATGCATGCATTGAGGAGGCTAAATTAGAAGGCCAGACGAACGGTCAGTGTGTCTGTAGGCCATGGGACAAGGTTTAAGAGAGACTAATCCTGGACTGCTGGCTCTGTCTCAGGACACTCTCAAACCTTATCTAGCTCTCAAACTACACTGATACACACCAACTTATCAAAACAGCTTCAATGTTGTTTCTTTATAAAAATATATCAACAGACCACTAAGAATAAACCATCATCAAACCGTACCGTTTGTGGATTCAACTGCCCCGTCATCAATTCAAGCAGATCTGCGTCAGACATAGAGATGGTGCAGTCTGACTTTTTACCTGTGTGAGAAGTAAACAGTCAAACATCAGACTGATGGTAACATCTGTCTTACAAACTGCTCTTGAAGACACTGACTTCAGAGTAAAATCAGACTGTCAATATGTAATGCAAAAAACTACATTATTGGCAAGAAACTATATTAAATAATAGCTTGTTCTGCTGTTTCTGTAGCAAAGGAAATAGTAAAAAGTTAATAGCTAAAAATAGTTAAAAATAGTTTAGGGTCTCTTACGCACACCAAGAATGCATTTATATGATCGAATTATATTAAAAAGAGTAATATTGTGAAGTATTGCTACAATTAAATTTTTTCCCCAGTTTAGTATCTTTTAAATTGTTATATATTTGTGTGATTTAAAAAAATATATAAAAATACCTTTCTGACTCCATATTTTGTATAAAAATTTAAATGTCATAATTTTGTCATAATAACTCTCTCTCTCTCTCTCTCTCTCTCTCTCTCTCTCTCTCTCTCTCTCTCTCTCTCTCTATATATATATATATATACATATGTAGTATTTTTTTTTACAAAAGAAAAAAAAAGTGAACTCACCTGCATCATTGGTCACTGAACCTTTGCCATTTTTTACATCTACGACCCATAATGCTTCACTTCCACCTGGACCGTCCTTCACTTTAAAAGCGAAAACACCCCCGATTTTCTTTACATATGCATCTCCCTCCTGTAAAAAATAATGACATAATTTAATAAACATGTAGAAAATAGTTTTTCACCCACTTGAAAACCCCTACAAATCTCATTCGTCACTGAATTTCACAGCATGTTATTGTATTATTCTTGGTGCAAATTACATCTACAATAATAGCACTACAGATTTACATCCACGCTGACTTAATTTAAAAAGTCATTTGAGATGTGATTTAGACATCCTCCAGGAATACTACCCTTTCCAAGAAAAGAGCCGTTGTTCATTCTTGTTCATCTGCGTGACTTATTTTTGGATGTAATAGGTTTGCAAAAACCACAAAGGCGTTAATAAACCCCAAACAGGCAGATTTGCATGGTATAATTGGTGAGAGACAGCCTGATGGATTACCTCCTGTAGCTTCTTCTCTATCTCCTTGAAGACAGTGTGAGCTTTGAAGCCTTTGAGGTCGCTGGACGCGCTGGTGGCCACTGCAGCGATCCGAGATCTGAGAAGGTTTAGTTCAGACTATATAACTCTGCTGATGAATGTATGGTGTAAACTAAGTCCAAAGGTCTAGTTTAATGTATGTAAAAGAACTACAGCTTTTAACAATACTGAATTCTTAAAGGGTTCTCTTTTATACTCTAATGACTTGTTATAACTTCACAAACTGTATCTACTTATACAGACTTAAATGTTGTTATGCGTGTAGTTCATATAGAAATATAATCATTTGTACCTTGGATTTTGTACCCAGTGTTCTGTACGCTTAAACAAACATACAACAGAGCTGAACCATTCAAACATAAAACTAAATTTTAAAAAAATTGCACTGCCGTTCAAAAGTTTGACATTAGTAAGATTAATACATATTAATTCAAATAACTATTTTTATTCAGCAAAGACATTAATTTGATCAAATGTGATAGTAACCTAATTTGTGAAGTTACAAAATATTTCTGTTTTAAATAAATTCTGTTACTTAAACTTTCTAGTCTGAAAAAAACTAATGCATCACAGTTAATGACAATTAATTACTGAGCACCTAATCATCATATCAGAATCCTGAGCAATGGCTGCTGAATATTCAGCTTCGCATCACAGAAATAAATGGCATTTTAAAATATATTAACATAATTTTATTTTAATATTAAAAATATTAAAAAAGTCATTTTTAAATTGCAATAATATTTTTCAATTTAATTAAATAATTAAAATCAATTTAATTAAAATCAATCCAGCATGGGTGAGCATAAGAAGCTTTTTTCAGAAACATGAAAAAGTCTCATTAAGCCCAAACTTTTAAACAGATAGCTGAGATTTTGGAAAATAATTTTGAATACCGAATTTTGAATATACACATCATATAGAGCCATACAAATAATGACTGGATATATTTAGGCTAGTCATCTCAGTGCTTGTTAAGACAGTTAGCAATACATTTTAGCTTTAAACATACCTTGATTCTTGAGGGAAGCCCATCCTGTAGAGAGTGACGACCACCGCTCCACCAAGACCGATGTTGTGCTGCAGGGCGACCTTTGCCCCGGGCACCTGCCGAGGCCCCGCCTCCCCCCTCAGCTGCCAGCACAGCTCTGCACACTGAGCCAGACCTGAGACACGAAAACAGGCCAGAGTTCATCCACCACCTTCACTCACTCTCAATGTTCACTGCCTTCACTGGTGCTATCTGAGTGTGTATTCTGTGACTTGTTGATACTTCTGTGCTCTAGTGAACAAAAAGTGGATTAAGCACTTACGGTCAAGTTCAGCTGCATGCAGCGTCAAAAGCATGTTCTTTTATGAATATTGTTATATTAACGACAATCAATGATATTTGTTCAGGTGGATGCTGGGGTCTTATCTACTATTCTGTTAATATTATATGTATGGACACATGAAGCATGCAATATTTCTTACATAATTTAAGTACTTTATTTAGACTGCTTTAAACACATTTTTTTCAATATTTAGATTTTTCTGCACCTTCAGATTCCAGATTTCCAAATATTGCCCACAGATCAATGGAAAGCTTATTAATCCTGCTTTCTAACTGACTGGTTATGACTGGTTTTGTAGTCCAGTGTCAAATAAAATACATTTAGACCACTTAATTTGAGAGAAATTAAGAGAGTTTCAACCTGCGTAACTGCTTTTCTCATATAACCTACTCTTAGTTTAACCCATTTTTTAACTATGAGAACAAAAAGCTTAAGGTTATAATAATGATCACTTGTTGATCTTTTCATTCTGGTCTGAATGAAAATGCAAATTCATTATTTGCCACTAGGTGTCGCCTTAGGAGTATTAAAAATAGCTGTTTCCGGTAATGCTGATGAGCGTCTGCAGCACTGGACGGCCGGGGTCATGCTGAATTTTGACCCCCTGCCAGATTATGACTCCCCTAGTATTGGTAGGTTTAGTGTTAGGTGTTGGGGAGGGGTCAGGATTGGGGGTGGGGCTAGGATTACTATTGATTTCAACGAGGGGAGTCAAAATTCGACCCAACACCAGTGACTTGACGCTCCACCTTAAAGGTGATCTATGCGATCTTGTTTGACGTCACTTCCGCTGACGTTTCACGATGTTTCTGTAACTGTCGTGAACGCGCAAAGCGCATTGATACGAAAGGTGGTGTTAACCCAAGAGAGACAGTGACAGAGCTAACATCAAATTAACATGTCTAAACAAAAATAAAAATAAAAAAACTCTCAGATTCACGCTGTACAATCAACTCTGTCTATTATGTGCACGCACATTAAACCTCACCTCTTCTTGCTGATTGGCTGGCCGTAGTTTGTTATTGTTTTGGAGCACATCCTGTGCCCCTATTCTGTGTTTTGATATTGCAGCCTCTGTGTTGTCTTTCAAGACCGGGGTTTTTTCCCAATGTATTCAGAGGGCCGACAGCAAGACGATCAAGGGGTGATGCATATGCTAAAATCCTGCAACATCGCATAGAGCACCTTTAATCCTGAGGTCATGACTCCTGTGGTAGCGCTCAGGCTGAGCATTTCATCCTGTTGGGCTAAACTGCTTGCACTTTTACTCATTATGCCCAACAGGATAAGAGACTTAGAATAAGACCTTTTCAGTCAGACAGAGCAAGCCTCTGACTCCTAACTCCTCGTAGAAACGGTGAGGCTCGGGATGAGGAAATACAATCAAACCACTGACTGATTCCATCTGATCCATGTGCTAAAAAAATAATCAGACCACTGTTAAGAAAATAAACAGATTTAGAGGACCATGTAAGAGGACTATTACACATCTGCTGTTCAGAGCTGAGGAATCGAGTTGAGTTGAACCCATGGTCCTACACATGGTCTTATGACACCAATCAGTTAACAATTAGGAGACTAACCAGTTTAATATTCAACCACACCAACTAGTAGTAACTCAAGCCAGCTCCAGAACTGATGTCCTGCTTGAATATAGCATTAACTTATAAATTCAGAGATGTGTCTCCCCCTGCTGGTGAAGAGCCACATGCAGACACAAACACACTAGAGATGGACACCATCAAGCAGGGCAGCAACGGTGGCAGATGCTACTGTCTTGTTAGTAGTTTTTGCATCGTATGCAGAAGCAAATATAAGCAAATTAGCAAAAGCATTTATGCATTTGTGTTTATACATCTGAAGCAAAACACAGTCTATTGCACGCCAACTGCTGATAGTAACTGACTTGAAAACAGGTTAAATCAAGGGGTAGTGGCAGTAAATGTCAATTTGTTCTTCAGTAAATGCCAATAAATTAATTGTAAATAAAATTTAAATAATTAATTAATTTGTAAATTAAATTATTTTAATATTTAATTAGACTTTGAAAAGGGCACAAATTTCCTGGGATTATATTAAAACATGTTTGGATTATTTAAAAAAAAAAAAAAACATTCCCTGACAAGCATGAGTAGGATAGTTGGGAAGGAATAAATAAACTCTAAGTGGATGAACGCCATTGTTTGCTAATAATTATTTGACAGGGGTATTTGTTCATTTTATGGTTTTGAGGTTGTGTTTAGAGGTGCCTTTTATTTATTATTATATGAGCATCTGTCTTTGCTGTCTATGGTTATTTCCTGCCAAAAGCTACATAATTTTGGTTAATGATTAACCCCAGGATTTCTTTCTCTTCTTTCATTCTACACTTGACTCATGTGATATTGTTAGGATGGATAACATCATCTGAACTTGCCATACTTTGACTTGGTAAACTGATGACACTGCTGTCAAGCTCCAGAAAAGACAAAAAAAAGCACCACAAAAATATCACAAAATTGTTCTTAAAACCAGTGACTTTAGTAATGGCATCAATTTTGGGTTGTTCTTCACACAAAAGTTATTGTATACCTAAAGAAGGCTTGTAATATAGTTTAAGAGTCACATAAATCACTTTTGTGGCGTGTTTTCTATTTTATTGAGTTTGACAGTAGCATCGTCTGCTTCTGGAAAACAGCAGCATGAACACTGTGCTAACCTTGTCCTATCGTGTTTTATGGTTGAAACAAAAATCTGACATATGAGTTCTTATGAGAAAAAGATAACAAATAGTACATTTTTACGTGAACTATTCCTTTAATGCACCCAGATCTGCCATCAGCTGTGTTTGCTAAGGCGTACCTGTAGCTCCAAGCGGATGTCCTTTAGAGATGAGTCCTCCACTGGGGTTTATCACCCATTTGCCACCGTATGTATTATCACCCCGATCAATCAGCTCACCAGCTTTACCTACAAATGAAAATAAGATCATATCTTAAACACACTGCTAATCTAAGCTTGTGTTTAGAAAGTTGTGCTCATGAAGCAGCCCATCTCACCCTCAGCACACAGTCCCAGAGCCTCATAGGTGATGAGCTCATTGGCAGAGAAGCAGTCATGGAGCTCGATGACGTCGACATCCGACGGCTTCAGACCAGCAGTGTCAAAGCACCTCTGAGCTGCAAGATGGGTCATGTCATAGCCAACCTATGACGGACAGAGTAAAAAAATCCATCGTATTTTTGTCGAAAGGAACCAAATCTGTACCAATATTCTTCAAAATATCTTTTTTCTACAGAGGAAAGACAGTCATTTGAATTTGAATAAATGACAAATGTTTCATTTTGTGAAACTATCCTTTTAAGAAAAAATAAAGTCATTGTTTTAGGCTGAGTGCTGCTCAACAAGATGGCAGTGTCAGCTACTTTTACCATTTTCATACAGCTGTTTTCCTCAAAGGTAGTGCTGAGGTCTGTGACCATTTCCTGAGCAATGATCTCCACAGCCTTTTTCTCCAGTCCGTTCCTCCTCACAAACTTCTCACTGGCCAGAACCGCAGCTCCTGCCCCATCAGACGTCGGGCTACAGGAGAATGAGAGACATTTATGTGGCTATACTATTATACCATTATAGGTGCCTCACGGATTTTTACTTTTTATAAAAGAAAGGGAGGGAGAATAAATGTTTGTGGTAAATAGCAATATACTACAGCTTGCAATGAACTAGGAATATTAAATACTGATAACTGCCATGCTTTTGTTATGTGGATATTCAGACCATTGCTTAAACTCAACCGGACTCTGTGCTCAGTCTCCAGGGCACTTACCAACACTGTAAGAGTGTGAGGAACTCAAAGACCTTCCTGGAGTTAATGACCTGCTCCAGACTGTATTCATCCCGGAACTGAGAGTATCTGAGCGAGAATGTGATCAGAAAAATAAAGAGAATCAAAGACTGAATGCATCTTCCAGTTACCTGTGATATGATAAACGTTGACATTTTCTGCGTGAACAACTATTGTTACAACTTACGGATTATTGGTGGAATGCTTGTGGTTCTTCCAAGCAATTTTGGCAAAATGCTCTGGTTTCGTGCCTAGAGAAGACACAAAGCTTTTATTGTAGAAGGAACCAGATTGGAGGAGTTTGAGCTGACTGTATCAGCTCATGTTACACACAGAAAGCTTTACTTAGATCTTACCATACTTCTCCATGTGTTCTCTTCCAGCGTTGCCGAACATCTGAGGTGCAGCTGGTGCCGCTGCCACACCATAACGGTTGATCATCACCTCCATGTGCTTGTCCATAGGGTTGGTTCTGTCCATGTACTGCAAACCCATGAGATGACATGAGACACAGGCTGATTTGTTTCATCGCTGGTATTATAAGAGAGCTGCGAGCTGCATTCACACCTTTGAGGACAGCGAACCTCTTTCCATCTTCTCAAAGCCCAAGGCAAGAACACAATCAGCCAAGTCTGAGTGCAAGAGAATATGTATTACATAAACTGGTCAAACATTTGAAATGATTGTTTAAAATGTCTTTGTCTGCATTATTTGATCAAAAATACAGTAAAATAAAACAAAATGTGAATTTATTGTAAAATGTAATTTATTTCTGTGATGCCTTGTGAAAAGAAGAAAATGGGGGAAAAAAATGTGAAAATAGAAAATATTTAAAAAATATATATATTGTTGGTGACTTTTCAAAAGTCTTGATTAAAATAAGACTTTAAAAAAAGAGGGAAGGAAAAGTAAGCAATTTTATTTCATATAGGTTAAAAATTAACAGCTTTTCCGTGACATTAAATAAACTGCTTTAACATATATTTTAAAATAATTAAGTAAACAGTCATTTTAAATTGTAATAATATTTCATAACAGCACTGTTTTGACTGTACTCAATCATGTTAATGCAGCTTTGGTTATCAGATTGGTTATATTATTGGTCTATAGTAGCTTTCTCACCTCCCTGAATGAGCTGACGGGCCATAAACAGCGCTGTGGAGCCGGTAGAGCAGTTATTGTTGACGTTGATTATTGGGATCCCTGATAAACCCAGACTGTGATAAATAGCTCTCTGGCCACATGTCGAGTCACCTGGAGAAATACAAAATATATATATTCAACACTGTTAACATGTTTTGTACTATGTCCAATATTGACAAAAAGTAGGCCTATGTCTTGTACTATAGTAGTCAACATTTGTAGTGGACCAAAAAGGTTCATCAAAGATGTCCTAAAACAAGAACGCATTTTGTTTTTAAGTTTTTGGTGAACGTTTGATCCATTTCAAATGTCAACTAATATCCAATACTGACAAAAAGTATGACATACCATACACATAGCCTACACAGGCTTGCTGGACAGCACTGTACTTGATCCCAGCATCCTCCAGTGCTTTCTGCCCTGTGCCACAACAGAAGGGAATCAAAACATTCATATTTCTGCAGTACAATGTCTTCAACATTTGAACAAGGTTCATCAGCTGCACCTGCTTCTTTGGCCATGTCTGGGTAGTCGATGTCTCTCGCACCCGGCTTTTCAAACTGAAAAACAGAAGAATCACTGACTCTTTAGATCTATTTTAAAATGTTGCCTGAAATTTTGCCCATTAGTTTTATAAATTATAATGTACACTTTTATATATATATATATATATATATATATATATATATAATGCTAGAATTAAATTAAACATTATATAATATGAAAATAAAATTATGAAGGACGACTGAAGTACACTCATTCTGAATTTGAGTTTGAGTTTCACATGGCGCTATTTTACTTCCGCGCCACTAGGGGCCGCGTCATCGTTCTATTACATTTATTCTTTGAATGTTACTTTTAAAACTAGGAGCACAATATAACGAGCTTTTGGATTGTGTAACCCGCCTTCATTGTCATTTTGCACAGTAACCTGTGACACATTTAATTCAGGGTCATTTCCCGATTATCCTTATATCTGTTTCTGTGAAGGTCTGAAGGACTTTAGCACTGTGCAATGCTACAGTTACTCAACAGACCAGAGACACAGTCACAGTGAATCTCTGATAAGAAACTTTTCAGCGTTGTATAACTCTTTTTTAATTGCGATAAAAGACTTTATTCAGAGCACTGAACCTCACCATGCAGTCTGTCTTTAGCAATAATGCTATTTACTGTACAGCGCATAACTAAACTGGCTACATGCTATATTTCAATAAAACAGATTATATTCAAAGCCACAGATAGTCTTTATAGTTAGTTTTTATATATACAACTCCCAGATAATACAGCCTTTGTCTTTAACTTTACCACAGTATGTTCTGTAACAAGCTATAAGCTAGGCTGCATTACAGTTGCCTTTTAGCAAACCAGCCGCAAAAATGAAGGCAATCGATGCGTTTACCTTTGTCATTCCCACCCCGATAACAAAAACCCTGTTTCTTGCTGCAGCCATCTTCAGGTTTGCGCTGTGACAGCTCGACTGGACTTCACCTCTGAAGCTACACAACAACAGCTGATTATAAACACTGCAGCGGTGCCTCTGACCTGCAGGGGGCGCACTGTCCTCACATCGAGATTAAATCAGAAAGTTTAAAATAAACTGGGGAAATCTATGTTCATGGTCACTTGTCAAGCTGTTTTACCAGTTATTCGTTAAAATATAATAATTCATAGTAATATCTATTTTATGTCGCTTGCTTAGGAGAATTAATCAATAATACAAGTATAAAGTACAAATAAGTAATAAAGTATTTTACAATAGTAAAAGTGTAGTTACCATGTTTTTGTTGTTTGGGCGTATTGATATTTGTGTAACCAGTTTTAAATCAAATACCATGGTAAAATGTGGTCATTAGTTACCATGGATTAACTATAGCATAATTTATTATTATTAATTTAGCAATTATTTGCAGTAAAACGTGGTTCATTTTTGTAATAGCTACCCTTTTTATTCATTACTATTCAAAATCGTTATTACTGCTGAGCAGTGTTGGGGAAAGTTACTTTTAATGCATTACAATATTGCATAATAGTAATTATGTTACTTAGTTACTCTTTATGGAAAGTAATGCATTAGGTTACTTTTGCGTTACTTTTTAAACATGGGCAGAGTTTGAGTGTTTGTTCTTAATATAAGACGTTCTATTTATAGCAAATATAAAAGCACACCAAAAAGTGTCACGAATAAACCTCAGGCTGAAGAAAAAGTAAATTCACATCTGTACAGTAGAATACAGGAGAAGAAAATTTAATACTCTTCAGCAATAAAACAATAAAGCACAATAGTTCGTTTTTGTTATTTTTGCTTGTAAGTATGTTTCATTTACAGACTATTCACCTCAAAATAAGAAACCAAGTAGTAAACCTCCAAATGGTAAATATGTTCCTATATTAATTAGTTTTATACTCATTCACTATAGTACCTTTTTTTTAGACATTAGTATCTTTTCCAACTGCTACTAGTATGACTTTTTTGTATTTTAGTAGTACAGTTAATAGTGAACATGTTCCCAAATCTAAAAAAATCTGAACAATATCCCATGACACTCTATTTATACAGCATCTTTATATGGCATATATATTTCAACACTTAAAATCAGAGCAATAAAATCTAATCTGGTGTTTGCATAAACAGTACCCCTACTAAATATCTAATAAATGTTTTAAAATATCCAAATTATATTCATGGATTGAATGTTCAGCATTGTAAACCTATATATGCCATATGTCATAATGGCATGCAAAAATATTCCCTTCTTTCCCTTTTCTGCATTATTTTATTAAAAATGTATTTAGCTGGGTTGCCCACATAAACACACACAAAATTATCCAATCATTCCACACTTTATTATTGTAGTATTGTATAACCAAACATACTGTCCATCTAATATAATAAGCCTTTTTACCAGCAACAGGCAATCAGCACTGACTAACAAGAGTGTGGTGTAGTCAGTATAAATCAGTATCATTCAGGAACCAGTCAGTTGTTCTTCAATCAGACCTCTTTATTTTTCAGCACTTGATGAACTGATGTGTGACCTCATAGATCCCCACAGACTCACTGGCCTTTTCATCGTAGTCCGTCCAGTCCTGATACACAGGATAGAAAGACTGTTAGGACCTCCTGAATGAACTAGAAGGTGTGAAATTACTCTTTTTCAGGATTCTTACTTTCTCTTGCAGGTTGATTTCAGGGAACTGGGTGGATGTCTCTGCTCCACCAGCGGCAAAACCAGCCTATAGAGAAACAAGAATGTTCGTGTGCTTTATTCAGGTCATTTTATAATTACATGATTGTATACATTAACACTACTATTCAAAAGCTTGGAGTAAGTAAGATTTTGGTAGCACTTTATTTCACTGTCCTGTTTCTCATGTACATACTATGTTCTTAGTATAGTAATTACCATAACTAGGTAATAACTATGCACTAACCCTAAACATAACCCTACCCCATGTACAGTATCTCACAAAAGTGAGTACACCCCTCACTTTTGTTGCTAGCAGTTCAGACATTAATGGCTGTGTGTTGAGT
>JAUCMS010000044.1:1259697-1308067 GCA_032357445.1 Enteromius radiatus | reverse complement strand
ATGTTTATTCATTTAATTATTTATTCGTTCGTTGCATTATTACAGTTAACTATGCGAAGTGATATAGAACTGTAATGAGGTCAAGAGAGCTGCCTGGAACTACGTTCGCCGTGCGTTTCCCTGAAAATAATGCATACCTCAGAACGTTCGTCAGCCAATCAGATTCAAGCATTCAACGCCCTGTAGTATAAAAGCTAATTAAAAACAATTAAATTACAGAAAAGTTATAATATTCATTAGATTGGATTAATATTATGCTGCATTATAAAACAAACCTGAGATCAGTTAAAAACCATTAGACACCATTAGGTTAACCAGATCTAGTGGCAAACCTGAAAAATTTTGAAATGTTTCGAAACCAAAATTCAAACAGTATGACGTTGTGAATCCGTTTGCTCAAAATCATGACACAACCAAGTTAGATACAAACTTCAAACCTCTGATTATGTTTTAAGGCTTCATGAAGAACCACAGTCTATATGAAACCAAAAAAATACATACCAAGGACACTTAGTTTTTTTGATTTATTAAAATACATGACATTTTCCAAGTGTATCAAAAGCTCACTAAATAGCTCAGAGAGAATCTGTGTTTGCTGTAAACTGCCGTATACTCAGTTGTCTCTGGACCTGATTTTTAATTAAGTTCAAATGACCGGTGAAGACCGAGATTAATCCAATCTTCAATGTGTAATTGAATAATGTGGACACACAAGAGAAGTGAGTGTATGAAGAGGATGTGTCTGGTTGTGTTCAGGCAGTGTCTCCAGATGGCGAGGCCATCGTAACAGGAGCAGGAGACGAGACGCTGAGGTTCTGGAACGTCTTCAGCAAAACACGCTGCACCAAGGTCAGGAGGAAGTCTTGCATACAGCTCATGTTGCATCTCACCCTTACCTCTTTCACAGTCTTTGTCTTCTTTCTCCAGGAATCCAAATCAGTGTTGAACCTGTTCACCAGGATACGGTAATTCACAGCCGGAGAGCAATCCATCCAATCACGTGAATGAATGAAAGCCTTGAACTCACTCTGTTCTGTGTCCTTGCATCAACTCCTGACAGAGAGAGACCCCAGCACTTCCTTCACTCTCACTTTTTTTTACCCTGCAGATATCTGTTTTATCCCGTAAAAATGAGTGAGCGCTCGTTGTTTACGTAAAGATTCAGTCCGTTCTTCTTATTATTGTAAATTGTGGATGTCCAAACAGATGTGCTATTGTATAAGTAGAAGTATTAATAGAGAAATGAACCTATATGACCTATATTGTCATTATCATGACTGTGAGTCATGAGGTTAAAATGAAATGGCTTGTTATGGAAATTTCAATATTTTATATGTGGGTATCAAAACAGATCATGATATCTGTGAAAAATAAATACACTTAACACTAATCCTGCTTCTTTCTATGATCAATGGATAAAGGTATGTATTTCTAATTAAATGTTTTACATTTTTTGTTAGGTAAATGAATACTTTTATTCATCAAGGATGCATTAAATTGATCAAATGTGACAGTAAAGGTTTTAATCTTATAAATGCTGTTTCCCTCAGCATTATTATGATAATAATAAATGTTATTCAAGCAGCAAATCAGCATATTAGTATGATTTCTGAAGGATCATGCGACACTGAAGGCTGAAATAATGATGCTGAGAATTCAGCTTTGAACACAGGAAAAAATTACATTTTAAAATCTATATCTAAAAAAGAAAACGGCTATTTACGTGTTAATAATAATTTTGATCAAATAAATGCAACCTTGGTGAGCATAAGAAACTTATTTCAAAAGCAACAACAAAAAAATATTATGTTTTGTAAATATGAGATGTATTTAAGATGTAAAAGTTTCACTGAAAACAGAAAAAATGCACACAAAACCGCTTGCAACACCCGACAGGTTTCCACAGAACTGGAAAAACCACCATTAATAAAAATCTACAAATGTATAAGATTTGCATAACCACTTAATCTAAATGAATGTTTAGCAAGGTTTATGTCCTCAGAATCCACTCTGGATCTCGTATGGAGAGTGTGTTTAGTAGTTGGCTGCATACTCGGTACCTTGTAGTCCTCGACTCAACAACGCAAACTCTTTCACAATGTCCTTCATCCGTCGTTTACTCACTTGTTCCCTGTGTGAACAGTTGAAAAGAAGAAACAAATATTAATAAAGTGCAAAATGCCTGGCTGCTGTTCTGCTGTTAATGTCATGGTTCTACCTGAGCATTTGCTGGCAGAAGTGCTCTTTGTGCTCAGTGGTCAGATGTGAGCTGGGGAAGCCAGGGGGCAGAAGAGCCTCTCGAAGCCACACGGACAGCATGCTGGGACAGTTACGACTCACTGAAAACAAGACTTCTGCCAAGTGCTCCGCCAGACTGCGTGGAGACTGACCCCCAATGGCCTGCAATCACAGTCAAATTGGTCCTTACATGCTCAGTATATATTTACTGTTTTATGGCTGCATATTCCTGTAAGAAGTAAATGTTCCTAAAACATGGATCAACTAAAATTACAATTATACCCTGCACTGAAATACACAACTAAGTGAGTTCAAATACAATTTGTTACATTTTAGACATTTCTTAAACAATATTCTTTCCTGGTTAATCAGTACTTTTATTGTAAATAATTCAGTGACTAAATCATTTAGTCATTGTTTAGTTTTTTTATTGCTGCATGAATGAAGTGTTTTTGAATGAATTAGCTAAATTAATGACTCAATGACTCACTTGTTTCCATATTAGTTGAATCAGTGTGATTGAAAAAAAAAGGAACGATACGGGTACTCATAAAGACAGTCATAACTTGCTCCTGAATTAATCAGTGTTTTTGAATAAATTGGTTTATTGGCAGTTATTCAACTTGGGTAATACTTTACTATTTTAAGGTGTCCTTATTACACATGCTACATACTTAACATTGTATTAACAATTAATTATGTAAAATTCCAAGTAACCCAAATCCAAAACCATAAGTCTTTCAGACGAATCCAATCAGAGTTATAATGAAAAATTGTCCAGACCCCTCCAAGCCTTAGCGTTACACATTGGAAGACGTGAAATAACACGCGTGTATTCCTAATAAAACATCCCTCAAACGGCTCTGGGGGGTAAATAAAGTCATCCTATAGTGAATCCGTTAAATATCCATATTTCAAACTTAATAAGCCCTTTTCTCTCACTCTCTTCTTAAAACTGTTCATCTCCCCAATACACCACCAATACAAAACAATGCACAATTGTTTAATTTTTTCAACTGCCGTCTTTGAAATATTAATAATAGAAGCAACTTTATGCTCACTGAATCCTTGTGCCAGTAAAGCTAGGATTGAGCCCTTTTTTTCTGGGCTCAAAACCTTTCTTTTCACTTTTTTTGGCATGTTTAGTGTTTTTAAATTTCTAATTACTTTTGAAAGACTTCTAGCATTTTTTACCATCCACCTGGTCACACTGCAAGAGGATAGTGTTGATTACAGCAGTGCTTTTTATACTTTTCCCGTTAAATACAATTGGATTCAGGTGCTCACCAAATAAGTACCTCAATAAACAGAATGAAGTAGAAATTTATCAAAGACTGGCATGAAATGCTAGTCATATTCAGAGAGACACTGATTTAGGAGTAAATTGCTACAATTAAAGTGGTCTCTTATTTTTATCCAGAGCTGCATGTACAATGTACACGCCAATGACATTTAACTGAATTGAATACGTGTTTCAGAAGGAATTGAATTAAATGAGTATTTAAATGAATAGGTTGAACAAATGATTCAATGACTCGCTGGTAAATGTCACTTGTCACCACCTACTGGTGTAACAATATAAATTGCAGAAATATGAATTGCACAGAGAGTCCATCTGAAACCACTGTTTTCTATGACTGAAATGCTGATGAAAACAGTAGTCATGTGGAGATATCTGACCTCTAGCAGGGTCTGAAGAAGCAGCTTGCCGTCCTCCTGCAGCACCTCCCTCACAGCAGGAATATCCTCACAATGAGAGATCAGCTCCGTCTGCGCAGGAGCATCAGGAGAGCATAACATGGGGCACTAATAGTGCAAGTATTAACAGTACAAGCTCTGGTATTTGGGCTCTATGTTCAACTACAGCTGTCTGTAAAGATGGAAGTACTTCTGGGAATATGTTCAGGGTGTTGTACTTACAAACAGCAGACAAGTTGCTTTGAGTGTTGGAGTTTCAGGAAATTTGAATGACAAGATACCTACACAGACATAGACAGTTAATTAATGGATGAATAAATAAACGTTGTGGCTGTTAATACACTTACTGATGCTCACCACAGTAGAAAACAGCTTTGATATCAAGACGGTCTGAAAGATAAAGGTCAGACTTTCTTCTCAAAACCTGAAGACATCAGAGAAAATATTAGCAAAAAAAAACTCTTTACATGGTAAGAACAATATCATTTTTTTAACAATGGAAAAGTATCTAATATATGTAATCTATAAAAATGCATGCAAATGGATTAGCATCTAAAGTTTGCAGACCTGACCTGAGCATGAAGCTGCATAAATGACTCCACCACATCTGGATGATCTCTGGAGCCTACAACATTGTAAGAATAACTGTAAAGTCAAGCATTAATATCACAGCTTGCCAAATTGTGCATGCTAAAGGTATTTTTATTAGCCAACAAAAGAGTCTGCTTATTTAGATTTTCTGCTTTTTCAAGGTCACACACATGCACAAAAAGGGCAAAATGTTTTACAGTGGAAAAATGTACTTAATATAACTTTAAAGATCCCCTATTATTGATTTTTGAAAAGTGAAGTGAATGAAAAGTTTTAAATCTGAAAGTGCATGGTGTTTAAAGTGATTGTCTCTTAAAAGAAAGAGTCGACTCTGAATCATTAAAACAAGTCTTTTTTAAAACGAGTCCCAAGCAACATGAAGCATTAGCATACTGCCCGCCCACTTTTTGATGTTTTCACATTGGTCTGAATGAAAATACCAATTCATTCTTTGTCAATAGGTGCCGCTTTTGGAGAATTAAAAGCTCACCAGCACTGCTTTAAAATGAAATCGACCAATTGCAATTAACCAATGAACGAATCGTTCGAACGAATCTTCACTTTGCTCCCAATCTTCTTTCTTCTGTGGAATGACTTTCAACCGTTTCTGTCCATACAATGTCCAAAACAACACAGGACCCCATTGATTTTCTTTATATAGGCAAAAAACATTTTTAAAAATATGCTCCGGGAAGCAAATCATATCGGTTTGGAACGCAGTGAGAGTAAAAATGATTATTCATCTGGAGATAACTATCCCCTTAATGCACTTTTGCTAAGCATTTGAATTGACTAATCACTTCAAATTCAGACCCTGACAGAGCTCATTGTTGATATGTTGATAGCGACTCATTCTAATCTCTTACCGAGCTGAAAAATGGACATGGTGATGTTGGTAATCAGCTCCAACAGAGCAATGATTGGAGAAAAGAAATCCTTCTCACAGCCAAAAATGTGAACTAACTAGAGGGAAACATGAAAAGAATACATAAACGGTATTTATGATACTTGTCTAATCATCAGGCTATTTGTACATTATGCTATTACTTGTCGTGTGAGGTCTAAAGCCGAGGCTTGTGGGTAAGCGCTGAACATCTGACCAATGAGCTCACAGAGCTGAGTCACCAGTGGTGCAAAGTCATGGAGAAGGGTTTTCAGGGATTTCTCAAAGATGGCGCACACCACCTGAGATGAGGTGAGAGAGAAGCCAATCATTCATATATTCCCACAAACACACACACGTTTACAAACACTGACCTCGACCACCTCCGGTTCATTCAGCCACTTGTTGAGAAGGGTCTGGATCAGAGGGAAGGCCTGCTGCAGGACAACCACCACCTGAGAAGCGCCCAGAAAAGCTGTTGGGTGTTCATTTTTGATTCAAACAGGCTTCCTAAGCACCAATAGCTAATTAGAGTTTGAGTCTTGATGGGCGCTCGTACCGGGTTGTTGTTGTGTGGCTGTGTTTGGACGGGCCTCATGACCTCCAATCTTTCACTTTGTTTGTTTAGGTCAAATGTAGAGAAGAGATTGGCCAGCAGGCCGAGGATGTGGACGATAGGAAGCTTATTAGCAGAGCTGGGCTGCATAGAAGGGTCAAAGAGAGTATGTTCTTTCATGTTCCACCAAATTCAGGTATGTTAAAGTTAACTAAGACCTTTTTGGAACAATGTACTATACAAATACATTTTCTTTACAGGTTCAGTACTCTAGTATTCTTGGAATTCAGCATGCACTGTACATTATTGCTCCTCACCGGCTCATTGGCCAGTTTCTCCAGCTGCTGGATGTGAGGGGTGACCAGAGAGAGCAGCTTCCCCAGGATCTGGTCACTGGGCAGGGCTGAGAGCAGGAACCCCAGCGCCTGCATTATCCACAAACACTGAGGGCTCTGTACAGGAGACTTACTGTCGGTCATACTGCGATATGACTATAAGGCATGATCAGTGAGTTTTTCAAAAAAGAGATCAGACTTTTTTTTAAATTAACTTATGATCTATTAACCCTTTTAAGCATTTAATTTTTTAAGGGCTTTCTCAATCTGGGTGACACTTTTTTTTCAATCTTAATTTATTTTTATTATTAATCTAACAGATGCTGTTCTCTATCAAAACTGAACAACCATAGGAAATGAATCCTATGAAAATCTTCAGCGCAGATGTGATAAAATCTATTTATCAGCCACAATTTTGAACAAACAGACACAGAAACGAAGGGTTAAAATAATAAAACATACAACCACATACAAACTCTCACACAGACAGAAATATTTCAATAAACAGAAGTCTATAACTGCATTTCTGCAAAAATTGATGCATGGTAACACTTTACAATAAGGTTCATTAGTTAACATTAGTTAACTACAATAGTTAAAGATTAAACAATACTTCCACAGCATTTAATGATCTTAGTTAATGGTAATTTCAGCATTTAGTAATGCATTATAAAAACTACAAGTTGTGTTTGTTAAAATTAATTAACTCACTGTGAACCAACATGAACTAATAATGAACAACTGTTATTTTTTTACGAAATTAACAAAGACTAATAAATACTGTAATAAATGTATTGTTCATTCATGTTAACAAATCACACCTTTTTGTAAACTGTTCCCAAATGCATACCAACAAATAACTGGTATAAATGTATTTACCCTACATATATTGGACATTATTATCATTACGTGATTTTGACCCAGCATGGCTAAATGCTAAATTAAAAGAGACAGTTCACCCAAAATATTACAGTCTATCATGATTTACTCACTCTCATGTGCTTTCAACTCTGTATGAGTTTCTTTCTTCTTTTGAACACTAAAGAAGACACTTTCATAGTATTACTGTATTCAGTGATTACCGTCAACTGGTTACCAACATTACTAAAAATGTCTGGTTTATAACACGTCTGGAACCGAATTTTAGTTTTTGGATGAATTTTCCTTTTAAGAACTTATGGTAAAAATAAAGACATGTAATACTGTTACTATATGAAAATTAGTGTTACATTATTTAATTAAAAAGCGTACACAAAAATTACCATGAATAGCCAAGGTGGGATTCTTTTAGCAGGGTTAACCATTATGCAAAGTAATCATGTTTTTTCTTTTAACTAGTGCAAGTTGCAGCTATTGTTACCAAAACTAAGCAAGCAAATGGACTGGACTTACTTTATGGATGTCTTTGACAAGCACCGCCTGAGATCGAAAAGACCACAGTGAGCTTTGTATATTACTCACTGATAATGTTTTGATACAACTGCGGTGGTAAAGTTTTTAAACCTGTGAGACGGCCATGATATCATTGGCATGAAGGGCGAGGTCATGTCGACACTCTCGACAGATTCTCTTCAGAGCTGAGACACAAGCCACGGACAGATCCGGGTTGGACAGACCATGCAACACCACAGGCAGGACATTCGCCAACATGAGTGGATGATCGGATAACCACTCTGCCAAAGAGCCTGCAAGAGAACATGACAGCAGTCAGTGATGTTTCACTGCAATAATGAAACTGAACTAACCTTAAACACAATCTAATATCTAAATTGACTTTTTGACTGAATGAGTGTACCTATGGTGAACATGATGGTCTCGGCCAGCTGAACGTTGTTTGCTGTGATGAGAGGAATCAGACCGATCAGTCCTGGAATAACGTCTGAGTAACTGACATCTACAGTATCAGCAATGGACTGAAACCCAAACAGCAGAGCCTCTATATCCTCCACGGGAGAGAAGGAGATGACACAGAGATACCGTTCAATATAATACATGACATTTACACCATATTTATGAGCCAGTGTAACATTAAGACTGACTTGCCATGAGGAGGGGTGTGTTGTGTCCGTCAGCAGCGTGCCTAGTTTATCATACAGGCTTCTGAGGAGCTCTGGGCCCAGCAGCTCATACACATACATCAGAGTATCCGAGATGTCAACCCTCAAATCCAATTAAACATGCTTATTATTGCATTATGATACAAATGAAAAATAAATGAAGACTGAAAGGAGAAGAAAAAAAAATTGTAGAAACAAACTGACTTGAAATATTAATGCTGTTTGCCAGAGGATCAATGAACTCAGAAGGAACACACACTTCATTTTAACTACTAGCCTTTGCTTTATAATTTAACACATTGCAGAAAAAGACGCACTGATAAATAGAATATATTAAAAAAATTTGCCCTGTTAAATTTCAGCTATATACTGTAAACAGCATGATGATTTTTTTTAACATTTAAAATAAATTGATTTTAGTTTAAACCAAATTTGTTACCAAATATACATGGGGTAAATCAGAAAAACATTATTATATTATATATATTATATATATATATATATATTATATTATTATATACATTATTATTTTTTCAATTTTGGACAATATAAAAATATTTAGATATTATTAGATAAAATATATAAAAATTTAAATATATATGAGCATACAATGAACTAAAACTTACTGAATACATTTTAAATATGTTTTAAAGTATACAAGAGCAATATATTTTGGGATTTTTAGATATATCAAGATATAGCCCAAGTAAAGGTACTTTAAAATAGAGGTAAATGGGACAAATTTTATAAGAATTTAAAAGCAGAAATGTAATGCATATATTATTATCCAATAACTGTAATTATTATACGTAAATTAACTTTATTTAAGTTAAATTAGAATTTTTTTATAAAAATTACATAATTACATAATAAGTGTATTATTAGAGCTAAAAATGTTGAAATTATTTTTAGTAGTTTTATTAACCTTTTCTGTGTAAAGTTTTATTTGGACAATTTATACTGTTCACATATTTTTTTTTAATTCACTTGTTGATTATTGATGCTATGTATAAAGGGTTAGTATAAAAAAAAATAACTGTGCGGTTATCTTCCTTCCTACTTTTTGTTTTAAATTTAGTTTAACCTGTGGGTCCTGAACTGTTCTTTATCATCTGCGGACCACGCAGCATAGTCCTCATCTCTGGGGAAGCAGGCTTTCTGCAGCAGAACATCCACCAGCTGGAAGTACACAGGTCTATAGATTTGTAGATAGAGCGTCTGCCTCTCAGCATCCAGTGACGTTATATCATCCTGAAACAAGCAGCCAAAAGGACACCACCAACATCATATCTGCTCCAGTTAATTCAACGCAACACCAGCTGGCATCCATCATGAGTGATGTTTTGAGGTGGACCTGTACCTGTAGGGTGTACCAGAATGTGAGTGTGAGCGAGCTGGAGGTCTCATCCACGGGATAGTGTCCAGGTGTACCTGTGCAGGACATAATCATGCTCACTAGAGCCTGAAAGGCCTGCCAGTGATCCACCTGCTCCAGAAGAGTCCTGGGGAGTCGAGAGGGACAGAACAAGGGAGAAGAGCTTTCACCAAACAGACAAGGGCAGTCAGATGATGAATTGGTCTTCTTATAGACCCAGGCCATCTGAGGTCATTTAAGACTGTTATTAATGAGAGATTGATGATGCATATATATCATTATATCCAACCTGCAGTGCGTTTCTCCCAGAGCTACAGCAATGCGACAGACTCCATGAGACGTCTCCATGTCTCCGTCCTGCATCGCCTTCTTCAGCTGCTCCTGAAGAGCCAGCACCTGAGGAACAACCTTCAGCAGACTGTCTGCAAACCTCCATAAACAGACCATAAAAAATAATATTTCATACACACTCTTCTGTGAAGCCATTTTGAAATTTTCTTGAATGATAATTAGTTTAGTTTAGTTTTTAATTAGTTATAAAACTTTTCCCCAGTCAATATTGGATATTTGATTGTTTTGTTTGTGCATAAAATTATATAATTTCTTGAAAGACATACACCAACTGCAGGGATGTTGTTTGAATTATTTTGTTTGTGGCACATTTTGAAAGGAATATGAATCTTTCATGTGAAATATTATCAGACTGCCATTTACTGTTTTTCGGTTTAATTTTCTTTATCATTTCTGCAATTGTTTTCCTTAATATGAAAATAATTATCACCTTAACAGTTACGGAATTTGAACACTATGGCATTATGGAAGCAAAATATGTACTGGCAATTACCACTCACACTTATGTGTTAAAATGTTGTTTAATACAGTTATTCAGTTATCCTATATATATTTATATACACACACACAAATTGGAAACCTGCAACTGTCTTCTTCAAGAGCTATTTCTAGCTGATTTATGTAACATAAATAAATGTATTTGGTTCACCTGATCAATATTAAATAATATTTATGAACAGAATTAATTTTAATTTAATATTTTTTAGGATACCATTATTTTTTTAATTTGTTATTAATAAATTTTTTGTACAATTCATAAACACTACCTGTCTATTTGACTGATAATACACACTATAGTTAAACAATTTTAAGATTTATTATTATTTTTATGAATTACAGTTTTAACATAAACTAATAAACACAATAAAATGTGATGCATATTTGTCAATCATAAATAAATGACACAGGTAATATTTCGGCACTCAATAAATCATGGCATAGATTATTATTAAATTATTTTCTTTTTGATTTCATTTAAAAAAGAATCATATTCAAAATATATTAATTCATACTGCAAATCAGCATATATATGTTATTATATATTATATATTATTGGAAAAGACCTACAATACTAGCAGTCATTAGAATATTAGTAGAAGTCTGCTTAATATCTTCTAACATTTTATTCTGATAAGTCCACAATATACAACATACTGACTATCAGAAGTCTAATTATTCTGCTAACCCTAAACCTACTCTAACAGTCTACTATGAGAGTTAGTAGACATGTAGTTACAAAGTTACTTCTAGTTAGAAAAATATCTAAAGTGGACTATCAAAATAAAGTGCAACCAAGTTTATTAGTTTATGTAAATGCAATTCAAATACATTAAATCTTGCTTTTTTGAATACACAATGATGTAGAAAGAGAAAGCTCAGGAACTATTAGTGTGTTTTAACAGTACAAACAGTTTCTCTGTCTTCTCAGTCTTCTCTCACCTCTGACAGTCAGGCTGTGAGATGATGCTGACGATGGTCTCTACGGCCGTGTCAAACAGCTCAGACTCCTTCAGCAGGGCAAAGCAGTTCTCCAGCAAGCCCTCGCTGTCTTTTAAAGTGATGTCCAGTGTGAGCCAGGAGGACACGCACCTCATCACCCGCTCTCTGACCGGACAGGGTGCGTCCGACTGCTGCAGTAACTGCTGGAGCAGGGAGCAGACCGAGCTCCAGTCCACAGCCAGAGCGCTTCTCAGCTGCGAGCGACGGGAGGCTGGGATACTGCTGCTCTGTAGCTCCTCAGGAAGAACGGCGAGGAGCTCTAGAAGTGCAAAGCATCGGGCTTGACCGTCAGCCTCTGTCACACTCTCTCCAGTCTGGAAGGCACACAGAAGATCTGGAACTGCTGTCGGCCACGTTTCAGGTAAGATGTGAAGGACCAAAGAGGCCAGAGCGACACAGAGCCTCGTCAGCACCATCTTGGGTCCAGATGCAAACTGGCCGACCTGGGTGATGAGCTGTGAGCGAAGCGAGTCTAACTGACCTGGCGGGAGGTCAGACCAGTGGCGGGAGATTTTAGCATGTAATGTGCTTGCCCCAAAGAACTGGATCTCAGGAACCTAATGTGAAACCAAATATGAATGTAATGCAGTGACATTTATACATTTTAAAGCGTGCTCTGTTGAAAAATCCAGCATATGCTGGTAAGGTATGTTTTGAAGCATGGCTGCTGGTTTGAGTCGGTTTAAGTCATTTGCTGGTCATGAGATGGTCTGGGAGCTAGTTGCTTAGGACCAGCACAAAACCAGCTAAGAACCAGCTTCAATAAGCTCATGACCAGCTAAGTCAGCTTAAACCAGCTCATGACCAGCTAAGAACCAGCTTAAAACAGCTCACGACCAGCTAAGTCAACTTAATACAGCTCATCATGACCAACTATGTCATCTTAAACCTGCTCATGACCAGCTAAGAACCAGCTTAAAACAGCTCACGACCAGCTAAGTCAACTTAAAACAGCTCACGACCAACTATGTCATCTTAAACCAGCACATGAACAGTTAAATCAGCTTAAACCAACTAAAACAGCTTTAACTAGCTCATGACCAGCTAAGTCAGCTTAAACCAGCACATGACCAGCTAAGTCAGCTTTAACCATCTTAAACCAGCAGCCATGCTTCAAAACATACCTAACCAGCATATGCTAGATTTTTCGACAGGGTGGAACCCTCTGCATACTTTGCCTGGCCGGAGTAAAGCCCAGCAGAAGTGCCAAGCTTGTGGTGATGCCTGGGCTTGTGTGATCCACTTCTGGGCCACATTCTTCTTGTCCATATCAGGGTCATAGTAGAGCTGCTGAAGAGCCTGCAGGACATTTGGAAAGACCAAAGACTGGTTCTTGTATAATTCCACTACTTGTCAAAAAATCTAAATTAAGTCTCTTATGCTCATCAATGCTGCATTTATTAGAAAACATACAGAAAAAATGAAATCCAATAATGTTCAGATTTTTTTATAGTTTTAGTTATATTATATACTATAGATATTCTATAATAATATGCTAATTATTAATATGTTCATTCATTTTAAAATATAGCCTATTTTATTTCTGTGATGACAAAGCTGAATTTTTAGCACAGCTTAATATTTTTGGTTGGGTAAATTGCTTTATTTTTATTTATTTATTTATACTTTTCATCATCAAGTCACTGTAAAGACATTAATGGTAAATATAATGCATATAAAGTATTAATGCAATAATTTTTTTCATTTTAGTTATGCTTCTTGAGCATATTAGCATATAGCATATAATCAGCATATCAGAATTATTTCTGAAGGATTATGTGACATTGCAAAATTCAGCCCTGCATCACAGGAAAAAAAGTTTAAAGCTATATTCAAATAAAAGACTGTTGAAAACATTAAACAATCATAATGATTCTAAACTTCTGACTTAAGCAGGACATATTGATAATGCCATATTCTTCCCCCTACAAAATGTATTGATAATGCATAAATAAGATGTAACTGAAATCACACCACACAATAGGGAAGCGTAAAGCAGCCACCAAATCCCCCACATGCTGACAGTTATTATTAGACTAGCACAGCTTACTGAAGATATCAAGTTACTTTCCACTTACAGAAGCTTCTACATTGTTCTGAAGTGCACAAGGCCAAACACCTTCAAACTTGTGTGGCTTTGCTCAACTGTTAGTGCAGTCATGGGAAGATGAAGGAATAGATGCCTCAGGGACAAGCATTGTCCAAACAAAAGGCAGCCCTGAATGGAGCTGATAAAATGTAATTCTTTTGAATTATTGCACTTGCCTCAGTTTTACATCTCCAAACCTTGGCAGTTTTGATTTAACTGCTTGTAAATAAAGCTTTAAAATATGGCTTTCACACATTTCTTTCAACTCAAGTGTTAGCAATAATTCTCGCCCTAAAGTGTCTCTTCAGGCACAAAGTAACTGTTATTCACACATTTTATGAAATGTAAGCAGTGACAGAAATGTTCTGCATGACATATGATATTTATATATCCTTATAATGTTTTTACATTATACTTATATTTTAAAAGATACCTATATGCAGACAGTTACATATAATACATTTCTGTAATTACATTTATAATTAGACTGTGCCTAACTTTACCCGTTTCCCTCCTTAAAGCAGCAAAAGTGTTTTTCAATAAAATATGAGCACAATTAATATAAAAATTTATATTGTTCAAAATGATTCATGGGATTAGTTCTTTATACCTTTCTTTTTTTTTTTTTTTAATTCTTTCTTTATTATTTATTTATTGTCAGATTTTCAGTGTTTTGATTCTGTAATGTTGTGATTTTCTCCTCTTGAGTGAAGTGGCTTGGTTCATGGGTTTTCAGTTACCCCTCAAGCCTTAAAACATAACATAAAAATACTTCTGAAAATTACCTTACTGCTAATTCAACATGACTCATACAAATACAAATACAATTTCATCCGCTTTTTATTTTAAGATTTTACTCCCGCCTTATTGATATATATCAAAATAATAATAGCAAATCTGAAAATATTTTTTTATTCTTTAAATTCCTTTAACAAGTTTAATCTGGCTTAGTCAAAACTCAGTAAGCTAAAAGAAGAAGAAGAAGAAAGATTTATTTATTCATTGAAAAAAGTTAATTTGACTGGTCTTCATCCTAGTAATGTTTTTGTTTGGGCAAAAGCACATTGTGGAACAAATAATAAAAATAAATAAATAAATAAATAGTAGTGCTGTCAAATGATTAATTGTGATTAATCACATTCAAAATAAAAGTTTTTATGTGTGTGTGTGTGTGTACTGTGCATTTTATTATGCATATATGAATACACACATACA
The DNA here is from genome assembly GCA_032357445.1 of Enteromius radiatus. Taxonomy (NCBI): domain Eukaryota; kingdom Metazoa; phylum Chordata; class Actinopteri; order Cypriniformes; family Cyprinidae; genus Enteromius; species Enteromius radiatus. The sequence continues at coordinate 1,293,179 of JAUCMS010000044.1, read as the reverse complement.
GTATATGTTTTGGTAATATTTACATGCATGATGCATATACATTTATATTCTTATATTTTATATTATATACAAATATATTTACAAACTATATATAATATATTTTCCTTAAAAACATACATGCATTTGTTCGTATTTTTATCTACATAATAAATATACAAAGTACACACGCATTTATTATATAAACAAAAAAACTTTTATTTTGCATGAGATAAATCGCGATTAATCGTTTGACAGCGCTAAAAAAAATAGGATAGGAGTGTAAAATTGCATTTTTTCATGCTGGGGCCTTTGTGTGTTATTACAATGTAGGTAATGTTTTAATAAGCATTTATATTAGAAATGAAATGTTAAAAAAATTTATGTTAAGGTCACTCAGACCCCAAATTTGTATGCCATGAACACAGTGGAAAAACTAATTGATGACCAGTTGCAGCAACTAAAATACAGGCTACAATTTCCTCTATATAACATTTAGGTGAAACGCTGTAACGTTGTGTTATTAGTCACCGTTTGTCAAGTCCTCTCAAACACAAATGGTCGAGGGTTATTGTGTTTCTTTGAGCAACTCACAATCTACTCACCCTCTCCACTGCCTCCACCGTGAACTCGTCTGCATTCACTGCCTCCATTCTCAGTCCTCATTAACTTCCTTATCTCTTATTCTTGTGCTCAGTAACGGTGTGTGTTCTGTGGTGAGGTGTGAGGGGGTGTTTTGGAGTCCTGTCGGGTCATGTGTGCGTGTTTGTGCTCGACGGATGGTCCGGTCCGGCGGCGGCGGCGCGCGCACGTGGCTGGCACTAATAACAGCTGACGCCACACGTCATTCACTTCACACTCAAATCTCTCTATAGCTTCACATTCGATTCAAAGGGTCTCACAGACCGAGGCATTTGGCTGTCTTTATAAATAAGCTGTCGTTTAGACCACAGGTTGCGCTTAACCACACCCCGTCGTCGAAGCCCAGACCCCTCGGGATATTTTTAGCTCTGATGATGTCCGCTATCATCTAACGGAAAGATCATCCCGGAATCATAGAGCGAATCTGCACGGTGTCTGCGCAGGAGTCGCTTTATCTAACATGAGGACTCAAAGCGCTTTTATTATATGGACTGCGATGGTTCTTCATTTGTCTGTCATAAAAGGTAAGCACATGGCTTTTGGTTTAACGTTACTTGATTTTAGCATGAAAACAGCAACAGGATTCTATAATTTTATCTGCAGGCTTTGTCTTGCTAGTATGTTTTCTTTTCCTGATTAATCACTAAATTTGCATCTTGAAAGGAACAAATTATGGGACAAAATCCAATAAAATATCCATCCATCCATTCTGTATCTATATATCTATATACGTGTGAAAATAGACTACTGCAAAAATTAAAATATTACCAATATTAGCAATATATTTAGAAATAGAAACGTATTACATAATTTAACATGTTGGTTGATGTGACACATTGATCTGGTGCTGATGTAGGAGACACAGGTTCGAATCTGCCTTGTATACCTGTATGTATTAATAAAAATGGCAAAATCTCCAAATTTAATGATTTACTTATTTTATTTTATTTTTTTTTACATAACATTTAGGTGTTTATTCATCTAACCGGTTTAAGTGGTTTATGGTATAACTGAGGTCTTCTTCTTTTCTGTCTTCTGAATCTACAAAAACCTGCACATGTAAAGGCAAAATATCTATTTATCTGGTTTGTTTGTTCCTCTGCTCCTTCTTGACACATAAAGGTCACAACTGCTTTGTTCTGTGGATGCACTGTGTGACTATTAAACTCAACTGTACAGATCCGGTCTGGAACGCCCACGTAACCGATTCAGCATGAGAACAGACAGCATTCTTCCTGTAGCTTGGCTCAAATCAAATAAACATATTTCATGGCATATACATTTTTTCCCTCCATGCTCAAGTTTATTTTCTAGATCTTGCTCATGCAGACATTTTCTACTTCTCCCCAAGGTCAGACCACAGACGTAAGATCCACTCTGAATGAAGTCACTCCAATAAATCGCATGACTTCAGAAAGTGACATTTTGCAATCACGAGCCACGACAGCCTATCAAAGCGTCTCCTCTCCTTCAGCTGATTTCACGGCGGAGGTCACACCTACAGTTCCTCCTCCATCACAGTCATCCAAAGACACCTCTCCTTCACCAGCCATCTCACAGACCCCTGCTCTACAAGAAGTCACCACCCTCAACACGGACACAGCCTCAGTGCCAGGCAAGACTAATACAATTAAACCTAATCTAATTGCAAAAGCTATCTGTCGTTAATCAGTATAAGGTTTAAAAACAAATTTACCATCCTTTGTGTTGAGAACAACAACATGGACAGTAGAAGACAAATTAAGTTCACAAAGAGTTAAAAGCTGCAGTAAATTTTATACTGAGAGCCTTTAAAATGTTATAATGTTCAAAACATCTGTGCTAAAAAATGTATACACTATAAAAAATATTTTTAAATGTTAAATAAAACTTATAGCAAGATTATATCAGTTTACAAGATAATAGCATGTTTAATTTTACATGTCACTTTCTGTTTATTTGTATTAATTGTGGAATTATTAATCCATATTTTTGCGTAGGGTTTACTTTAAAACAATTTTCACAAATTGCTAGTAAATAATTACAAAATAAATTTTTTAACCCTTTCCCCTTTAATATGGTAAAAAATAAATATATAATAATATATAAATATATTTATATATCATATAAATATAAAACAAATATTTTATTTTTTTTATTTAATTTAATAATTTTTTTACAGTGTGTTTTATTCAGATCTGTGGCTTTGTGGTTGGAAATTTATTTATATATTATTTTAGATTTTTTTACATTTTTTATGTAAAAAAAAAAAAAAGTGAAATACTTACTTAACCAAATCTGCCACACTGCTCCCGTTAACATCAGCCATTGAAAAACACATACTGATCAACCACAAGCTGACATTGACAGTAAAGATGGTGTCATTGCTCTCATATTGTTGTAAAAGACACGATGCTTCATGTTTCATGCACTGATCTTCTAGTCTGAGTGCTTTCATGTGGGTGTACTTCACTTTGTTCCACTTTAATGATAAAACACTGGGCTTAATGTGACTGAATCCAGACTGAACTCGTGAGACTCTCTGGGAAACTGCCACATTCCACCCACTTGATCAAACGTATGTCCGTAAATAATGGCTGGACGTGGGTGTAACATTTTGGAACACGACTGTGTTTGTAAATAATATCCCTCTCTCATACTGACATTTCACTGGAAACACAGCTATATATAGGGCAGTTGAATATCTACTTATTGGTTTACGGCACTTATGCCAGACCTTAAGTATGACTCTTAGAAAACAACTTCAAAACACAAGTTCTTCAAAACAGTTTATGCCTTTATCTATCCATCTATCCCGGTCACAGCTTGTGTTTATGTGCATGTCTTTCTTCTGAAGGTCCTACTGCTAACAGCTCATCAGTTTCTTATTTGAAGAGCACCGTTTCATCTTCAGTAGCCACCACAGCTCCTGCAGCATCCATCAGTCCAAGTGAAGGAGCTCAGACAGTCTCTACTCCAGCCATCAGCGTGATCCAGACAACACAAACAGCTCCAATACTCGCCCCCACTTACCCTCAGACTTCTCAGATGGCCCTGACCAGCAGTTCAAAGGTCACTGAACCTGCTCCTTTGGAAGACCAGGATGAACCTTCTGAACTGGATGTGGGGGATCAAGGTATGTGCAGCAAATTCCTTCACTGTCATGCCCTTCTAAACCCATTGCACAGATATTTTATTTATTTTTTAAATATGATCAATAGAATCATATCGAGAAGTTAATAATGATGATAAACTGGACATTTTGAATCAATATGGATTAAATTTTATATTACAAGAAGAAGAATTATATTACAACTGCATGCTAAAACTAAAATATAATTGTCAAAGTAATAATAATGGTATTGGCTCATTTTAAACTAAAGCCAGAAAAATAATCTGCATGGAGATTTTGTTTGAGTTGTGTCTTTGGTCTTGCCGTCCAGGTCTAGTAAGCACACTGATAGATGATCATTTCATTATTTTTCCAACTGCTTTTATTACTTCTGTGGTCTGTACACAATGTCCCTTCAGTTTTATTAGTTCCTGTGATAATCAGTTTCTCCTCCGTTCATCAATCTTCTAGATTCAGGGAAAGTTCTCCACCGCCCTGCTTCACCCCTGGACCCCCTGCTCGCTGCTCTGGTCACCATTTTCATTATTTGCACTGCCATGGTCTCAGCCGTCCTCTTCCTCAGGTTCCGTCAGCGGAGCGAGCATCCAGAATTCCACCGGCTTCAAGACCTCCCTATGGTGAGTCTTGCATTCAGCCAGCAAATTAGAATATTTCAAATTAAGACCTTTGAGAGTTTAGTAGATTTTTATTAGGTTGAACAATTGATTGGTTTTGTATCACCAATAACTGCTGAAGCAACTAAGAAGGTTCACGGTCGTTATACAGAACAAGAGCGACCTCTAGAAGCAGAATCAACAATGAGTTTGTTCGTTTTATATGTAGATTTAAGAGGGTCATATGATGCAGTTTCAATTTTCCTTTTTCTGTTTACAGTGTTACAAGCTCTTAATGCATAAAGAAGATCTGTAAAGTTTCAAAGTCTCAAAACCAAAGAGATATTCTTTTTAAAAGCTATGACTTTGGCTTGTTTAAACATGACTCAAATGTTTATACAAAGAAAGAAGGCGGAGCTATCATTTAAAGTAAGATCTTAAAGTAATAGCAGTCGAGGAACCTAATAATCCAGCCGCTGTTATGACTGTTAATCAAAGAACAAAAAGGAAATCAATAACGTTTGCATCTTTAAGGATTCATCTATATTTAATTTAGAATTTAGTGCTGATAACTTTATTCAGTTTTTTTTGTTTCCTACTTGCTGAAAGGCACATATAAATATTTAATGTCATAGGTTTATGTGAAGATTTTTTGTAGTCTAATAGTCTAATAGTCAGTGGCACAAAATTTGGAAAAAAATAAACAATTTCCTAGAGACTTCAATAGGATTGGTACTTTATGTTGTTTCTACATTGCAAAATAAAAGTATGTTAAAAAACTTTAATGTTAGATGGGGTTAATTGCAATTAATTTTTAGATTAATTAGTAATTTTTTTATCAATTGACAGAACTAATTTAAAGCCAGGGTTCTAAATGTATTCTAGTTGATATTAGATTCTGTTAGATTTTTATTAGATAGTAGTATTAAATAATAATATTCTATTATCAAATATAGTATACATTTAATACATTTGTATCTAATTTCAATGCAGTAGACTTTGTGTAGATATTTGTTTTTATATGAAATGGTAACACTTTGCACTTTTCAATTTGCAACATTAACTAAGGATAATAAATCGTGAAGAAGTATTGTTCATTTTTAGATACAGTATGCTGTTCAATACTGTTTTTGAAAATATTTTTAATAATAATTAGCACATTAATCAGTGATCGGCAGTGTTATGTGGTTCAGCCTATCATTATCGGTATAAACCACTATTGCTCTAATCTCTAATTAACATGATAATGGTAATTATGTGATGTTTTGCAAATGTGATGGCATGTTTTGCGAATCAGCATTCAACATCAGAATTGGAGAATTCAAGTGTTACCTCAGCAATAACCCCCTGATTTGTTTTTCTGCAGGATGATCTTCTTGAAGACACTCCATTGTCAAGATACACATATTAGCAAGAATGGATTCTACTATTTCATAATCTGATTCCTCAGGCGGTTTGTTATTGGAAAGATGGCTTTCACATTCTGGGTTTTCCTGGCTTTGATGCTAAAATGTGGTTGTGTAAATCTGAATTAAAAATGTAGTTATTTTACTTTATTATCAAAAATATTCAAATATAATATGGGTTCCAGAAAATAGAATCAAATAAGATAATCAGTCTTATTCTATGTTTAAAACAGTTTCTTAATAAACAGCTGTTTAGTCATAAGAAAATGTTCACATTTCAAGAAAACAGAACTAATATACTTTTTATTCACCTTAAGATTCTCTATAAATGTAGAGCAACTATAACAGACATTTCTTGTAGAAGAAACGATTCACATTTTAGTTCATTTGTTTGCTGGAGATGATTTGCTTGTTTGACACTATATTTATACTGAAGGAATTGCTCAATATTATGATGCTATCATTAGGTTCATCCTAAAACTATTTCCCATCATTACACGAAATCCAGTCATTACAAAATGTTTCAATACAATCAGGATTTTCAGGTAAAGGAAAAAGAGTTTTCGGCAGGTTTCACAGTTCAAGTTATTCACACAAATGCACAGCTTTAAACAAAATCACTACACTATTGACAGTTCAGACAACAGACGTTTTTTGTTTTTTTTTTGGTCCATAAAAAGTTGCTAATATGATCACTCCTTACACAGTTTAATTTTATTCTAAATTTCTTGAATCTACAAAAGCAAATAGTACTGCACTTTCTTTTTTCTTTTTAGGGGCTTCGGCTTATTTTCCAAGACATTTTTGGGGGAAAAACAGTTCCCTGGGTTTAGCATAAATGTCTCTGAACTATTGCACTGTTAGTGCTATGATGTCGTAGTTGGGAAAATGTTCATTTTTATGTGACATTGTTCTAGATTGAGAACAAATTTGGATTAAACTGAATTTTGATATTCATGACAAAGTTCATTATCCAAATCGATAGTGAAGGTATGTGAAATAACTTGAAATGTATTTTAGCATATTCACTTCTGTCTACGCTGGTATTTGTGGTAAACCTAGTGCCTAATGTACTCTGTGCCAAAACTGATTTGCGGTAAACAAAACTGATAAATATGTATTGCACAGTTGTGTTGAGATGAACCTGTAAAAATGAGAGTTTGTAATAAAATAAGAAAACGACTTTTTTGTGTGTGTAAAGATTCATGCTAAATCATATTTACACAAGTTAAACTGGTGAAATGAGATAGTCAATACAAATGTGAATTATATATCATTTTATTAGTTTCTTAGGAACACATACAAAAACAGGGCAATATAAACTTTATTGATTAAAATTAGCAACAATGCAGATTTCATATGCGCTGTATGTAAAAACTAGACTAATATGAAGAAATAAATATAAAGTGTGGAACGGTAAAATCTTAACAATTCAATATTGTAGGAAAAACAGAAATACTGTAGTAAACATGGTATCATTAGAATAAGATAGAAAACACTGCATAAAAAAGTTAATTCTTACCATTGTGTACAAAATATCACAATAATAAATAACAATAACAAACGTGTTAAACCATCAGTAATGTTACCACAACTAAAAATGTTTCAGTTGTTTAAAAATTCATTAACCAGAACACTGATATAATAAGTCATGTGAATAAATATCCTCACACCAGTTTTGTCTGGAAACAATGGCAAGTTCTCATCGGATCTACGGCTGTGAAATGATGATGTCACTGTACGGCTCGTCCTGCCTCACTGTGACCTGACCTGCGACTATTTCCTCTGAAAACACAAAACAAGACAACGTATCTGTCCGGGTGAATGCACTTTTCAATAAATTAAGCACTGGGGAGAACAAATGCATTTGTTTTGTTAATTGTGGTGTTCAATCTCGCACAATTTAAGCTAACAGGGGAAGAGGCTCATGGGTAGATAGACAGCAGCTAAAGTGGGTATATGTCACCTACAGAATTATAGAATGCTAAATCTTCTGCCATAATCTTACCTAGCAATTTAAAAAACATGTGGGCAACAATTCTGCGGCTGGCCTGAGGGGGCAGCAGAGAGTGAAAGGTCACCACACCTTCAATAACATCCTGTGGCCTTCGAAAGAACAAATATATGCATTAGACAAAAAATTAATTAGATAATACATTTGTCTGTAGTCACATGCTACGGAAATGGACAAAACAATAAATGTTGAATACTAAAAAAATATGTTATTAGGATCCTATGATTTCCACAACGCAGGAAAAAACATCCATGAAGAAATGTAAAGGTCTTCACAGGAAGCCATCAAAATAAAAGTTTGGTTTAACTTTTGACATAAATTGTGACATAAATATATATTACTATTGTACGGTGAATTAAATTACATTAGTTTAAATTTTAAACTTTATTTCTAAGAAATACTTAAACAGTTGTTTCTTTCCTATTTTAATTTTAAAAGTAAACGTCTGATGTGTAGCACTTTGTCAAAAATGAATGGGGCTTGTTTTAACATTGTACTCTTTTATGCTAAAAATCATTAGGATAAAAAGTAAAGATCATGTTCCATTAAGATATTTTGCATTTACTACCATGAATATATCAAAACTTAATTTTTTATTAGCAGTATGCATTGCTAAGGACTTATTTTAGACAATTTAAGGGCCATTTTCTTAATATTTAGATGTTTTTGCACCATCAGATTCCAGATTTTCAAATAGTTCTCAGCCAAATATTGTCCGGTCCTAACAAACCATATATTAACGGAAAAGCTTATTTGTTCAGCTTTTAAATGTATAAATGTAAAATATATTAATCTTTTAAAATTCAAAATTGATCCTTAAGACTGGCTTTGTGGTCCAGGGTCATAAATGTATTTCATAGGGTCCCAAAAATGTATTTTTGTTAAGCATTTAATAAAGTGCTATTAAATAGTGTTTAATTTCAGTTAGGATATGGGCTTTATACAATTAATACAATTTAATATTTGATACCAGAGAAATTAATTCCAGAGAATTAAGTCCTTTGAGTCCAGAGAGGAAACAAAACAGAATTTGGTGGGGGAGATATATTATATTAGGAATATATTATTTGAGTATTGAACTGACGGCACTTATACTACTGGATGACAACAAAACGTGAACTATGACATCAAAAATAAGCTTTCCAGCAGTACCTTAATTGTTCCTTGATATCTTTTGTAATATCCTCTATCTCTGGGACCCTCTCTTCTGGGATGTCCTCAAGACCGAACTGAATTTCTGGAACAGGGGATCTGAACCCATGACAGCACACACATACAAAGTCATTATTCAGAAGGAACTTAATTATGCAGCTGAATGTGAAACTCGCAAGTGTCAAATCAGTCGCTTCTGACAGCGACAGCTATTTCTGTCTCACAGTTTCTGTCTTTCTTTTAGCATCTCTCCTCTTACCGTCTCATTTCAGGAGTCTCCAGTGGAGAGAAATCCTTGTCTGTCGTCTCCAAAACCACCATAGAAGCTGCAAATTCATCGAAACATGAACATTCAGTACATAAACGAAGCAGCTAAAATCATATTCTCTTTATTTCACTTCCATCAAAACAAATCACAACAACTATCAAAAAAAAGTTAAAAATACAGTAAGTGCTGATGTTTGTGTAACCTGGGGTTTCTTGCTGGAAGAGGCCAGACTCCAACATTTCTCTGGGAATCTACAGTAGTAAGTATGTAGGACAAAAAGATCAGTATTTAGGCCTAAATGTAAGTTTTTTTATTTGAATTGCATGTAAAATGTCCATCTATTTGGGTTACACAGTTTTAACATAAACTAATAAACCTAATGTGATGCACATTTGTCATTCATACATAAAAGTGATAAGATTTCTGTCCTTAAAAATTTAAGTAATCATATTTTCAGAATGCATTTATATAAAATGTTTTAAATCAACATAAATCTGTTCATGTTGAAAAGTTATTCAGTCAAATAAAGATGGTTAAAACAAGGCAATGGTCAGCTGGAGTTATTGCTGACACCTATAAATATTTTATTGTGTATTAAAAACATATTCTGTTTATTGGTACCAATGGAGAAATCTTGCCTATTTCATTCATGTATAACTAAAACATCATTTTATATGCAATTCAAAGACATAAATCCTAAATGTATGCCTATTTTTGGGTGTATTTACATTTCAAGTAACCATTTCGGGTCAAAAAGTTTCAGTTTGTTGCTCTTGATGTGCAGCATTAATCATGTCTGTATGGGACACATGTTATGAATGCTAACCTCTTTTGAGCTGAGCTCTCTCTCCTCCTCTCTCTGTCCTGGTTCTGGTCTCTCCTGCTCTCTCTCTGGTGTCTCCTCAGCTACAGGAACCTCCCTGCGCTGCCAGGACGGTGGGATGGGCCTCAGGACCGCGGCCTGTTTCCATAGCGCCAGGATTTCAGGTGGAAGGCCTGTGTAAGCATAACACTTCACTGTCAATAACATGACCTTTAGCTTTAACTCTGGACTGTATGAAGGGGTAAAGCACAGGACGCTTCTGTGAATATTATGGAAACTGTCATGAAATATGCATATATCATATCTGACCCCAATAGCATGAAAATTCTACTTTTATTTTTATGTCTAATTCTATTATATATTTCCGTATTTTTATTCTTTTTATTGACATTTATTAAACTCCTTTCATATGTATGTATATACACTAGCAGTCAAAAGTTTGGGATCAGTAAGACTTGCAATGTTTTTTAAAGAAGTATCTTATGCTTACCAAGGCTGTAATTATTTGATTAAAAATACAAAAAAAAAATTTAATCTTGCAAAATGTTATTACAATATAAAATAATGGTTTCTACTTTAATACACCTTAAAACATAATTTATTTCTGTGATGCAAAGCTGAATTTCCATCAGCCATTACTCCAGTCTAAAGTATCATCTAAAGTACAAGATCCTTCAGAAATCATTTAATACGCTGATTTATTATTAGAATTATTCATTCTAATTAATAGGCAGTTGTGATGCCAAATATTTTTTTGGGAAACTGCAATACGTTTTTCAGGATTCTTTGAAGTATAAAAAGTTAAATGTAAAATTTTGTGTATATATATATATATATATATATTTATATACATACAGTACATGTTCAGGATCTGTAATTTTTTTAGTCTTAATAATGCAAAACTGCATTATTAAATTATTCCTGTGTTAATTTTTTAAATATTCTCTGATATATAATAGATAGTAGAAAATAAGAGAAAAAGAGCAACATTCATTTAAAATAGAAAACATATTAACTATTTTAAGGCTCTTTGCAAATTACAAATTTCTTTTTCCTTATGAACTGACTGAAATACAACCAACTTACTCATGCAAGGGTTCTCAAGCAGTTCTTTAGCACTCTTCTTCTCAAACGGTGGTTTGACAAGTGATGCCTTGGAGGAAAAAAAAAACAATTTAACCATTTTCACACACAAAATAATGCTAACTTGAAGACTGTGAATCCTTCTAGACTTACCAAAGGCCTGGTCTCAGTCTTCACGTCATCAATCCGGGCCCTCATTGCCTCTTGAGAGATCTGAGTGTTTTCGTCGAAAAAGAGCAGCTGTCTCCTCCTCTTCCTCTGCTCTGTAGAGGATTCAGGCCTCTCTACAGCAGGCTGACAGAGAGACACACTGAGCTTGAGCTTGTCATTGCTTTGATGCAGAATGAAGACAGATCTCAAAACATAACACACCTCAAGATCAGGGCTCCACTCTCTCACTGCCCTCTCTTCTCTGGGTTCAACACCAGGCGGGGGGGACGGTATGGGTATAGACACAGATACCGGGGTCTTTTCTCTTTCTTCTAACACAGGCATTTCCATGGGCAGCTGCAGGTCCTCCTCAGGCAGCAGGACTGCCTCCTGGCTTGATGCGCCAGTGATCTGTGCCCTGGAAAATCATAACGTAAATCATAATCTAAATTCATGTTTGGATTTATTAGTTTCTCACTGAGAAGGTTTTCTTGCAGATTTGTGGCTCCAGTATACATGTTTGCCAGTGTTTCAAATCATCAAAGTCTCTAAGTAGGGGGATAAGGGAGTAGCCATGATTGGGGGCTTTACAGTAAAACATTCTCATCTATTATATTTTAGTTCAGCTGCTGCCTCACGTGATTGTATAAGTCATTTCAACTTAAATTACATTAAACCAACTTTAAAAAATCAAATTGAATTTCATATAACTTCTTCATTGTTCATAAAACAAAAGTTGCCATGACTTGCTTGCATCCACAAGTTTTTGTTTATGTAATATATGTGTGTGCACGGTGTATAAATATATATACATATATATTTTAGAAAACATTTTAATGTATATATTTATATGATTTATTATTATAATTATATTAATCTATTTTATCATTATATAGCTGTGCATTATTTTTTCATATTATATTATTATATGCACATATATATATATATATATATATATTTTTTTTTTTTTTTCCCTTAAATATATACATGCATATGTTTGTATTTATATATACATGATAAATATATACAGTACACACACATTCACTATGTACACAAATATTTTGGATGTGATTAATCACAATTAATCATTGCCCAGCACTAAATTTTAAATGTCAAATTAAAAAAGGATACATATTACCAGCTAGTCAATATTGCACATGATAATGCTTAATTAATAGAGAACAGCAGAAATCTTTATCACTGTTAAAATATGATTAATCATCCCTGTTTTAAGAAAATATGATGGTTAGGTATGTTTTGAAGCATGGCTGCTGGTTTAAGCTGGTATTTAACTGATCATGAGCTGGTATAAGCTGGTTATGTGCTGGTTCTAAGATGTTCCTGAGCAGGAGCTAGTACCTTAGGACCAGCACATAACCAGCTTAAACCGCCTCAAACCTGCATCCGTGCTTCAAAACATACCTAAGCAGCATATGCTGGGATGCAGCCCTAACAATAGACTAACCAAAGAGATTCCAGATTTTCACTGGGACTTTTAAGCCTTCAACCTTCAAAGTTCTCATTTTTTAGTATCTTTTGTTTACTAAAAGCTTACTAAAAGAGACTGTCTAAACATACAGATCTAAAGAGACTGATGTTGTCAGATCTCTGGCTGCCTCTCGCTCAAGTGCTGCTCTCTCCTGCTCTCTTTCATCAGGTATCCTGGGCTCTCTATCCTCTTTCTCTGTTTGCTCTCTTTCCCTGTCTATCTCCAGCTGCATCTCATCGTCACCTGCAAAAAACCAAGCACTTCTCAAATTTGAGACTCATTTTATAAAATCTCCATGATATAAAACAAGACACAACATGAAATGGCTAAAACTGATGAAATCACATGTCTTGTCCTTTCCTTCCTCATTATGAGTGTTTGGGTAATTACAGGGCTTCACGTGATTTTAGCCATTGCACGACTAACATGAAAAAAATGCTATTGAAGTAGACGGCTATCAGTTGGTGCATGTGTAATCTGGATCTGGATAATTCCTGCACATAATCATGGGTGTGAATGAGAACACTCACGCTCGAGAAAGTGATCGGGCTGCTCCAGCAGTAGCTCGATCATGTCAGACTCCTGCAGATCTGCTCCTTCAAACTGAGAGAAACAGCATTCAGGATACACACAGCTGGATTTTAGACAGCGATGATATGGAGATGATACTGAGTGTGTACCCCTGGATCAGGGATGATGACTGGCTCTCTTTCTGTCAGGGTGATGGACTCCTGGCTGGCCGTGATGCCTACGGCACACAAAATGCCCATTTCTATATGTCTTCTCCTTTCTTTATTACATTTTCTTTAATGGTGTGAATTCCCATAGCATCATTTGACTATGGATATTTGAAAAATGTGTGCTGCTATGGCAATGGATCGCATTTCAGTGAACTAATAAGTGCTTACCGTCTGAAGGTGGTGTTGGTTCTCTAGTGGGTGGGACTTGCTCAGGTACGGCTTCTTCTATTCTCTGAGCCACAGTGAGAAAGATTAGACTACACATGACTGATAAAATCCATCCTTAGCTCAGAAAATTCAGTGTTAAATAATGATAAAAAATCAGGAGTAGTCCAGTCCTCAGGAATTGCTGCTCAAGAAACATTTTTCTGTTTTGGCTTTGAAATTATGAGTTGCATTTACCTTAAAGAGGCTGCTTGGACTTGGCAGGCCGTAACCAGTCTCCATAATGCCGAAGAATGGATCCCTTGCTCCTTCTGTTTCATCAAATAGTGCAGCAGCATCTGGGATCATGTGGCTCTGCCTGAGAAGGAGAAGGAAGTCGAGGAACTGTAAACGTGAGACATTTTATATGTTTCAAGCTCATAATCTTTAGGGACCAAGTCACTATTTGTTTTATTTTACTTTACATTTGTCCTGTTGCTCTTCTTCTTTTTTTTTACTTCTTTTTTTTTGCTTTTAACCTTAATTTGAAAGAAAGGCCTGTAATTTTTACTTAATTTTACGTAACCATTGTGGCCAAAAAAACTTGTGATATACTATACTTCAGCATTATATGTCAATAGAACCTATTTTTGTCTTCCTTGTCCTATTTTGCTTGTCCCTGCTAAATAAACAAATAAAAACATTTTTAAAATAGTAGGCTATACTGTATATAAAAATCATTGTTTAAACTAAAGGAGCACAATGTTTATCAGACATTATTGTCATGAAGAGAAGAAAACATAAAAGGCTTCCACTCATCTGTATTATAATATAAAGCATGCTCGTAATACGAAATAAATGCCTGACCTGGTTTCTTCATCCCTCATATCAATGTTGGACTTCACGTTAAGGCGGAGCAATCTATCTATTGCCCCCTGAGTTTCCTCTGAGAAAACATCATAAACAAACTATTACAGAAACACAGTTAATAAACACATTAAAATCTCTAAATGATACAGATTTTATGATCCTTATCAGAGACTGTGTAATGCACTTTGTTTTCTTAAAAGAGCAAAGATGCAGTCAATACAGCAAAAACTTTCTTTTGTTACATGCCGTCCTCCTACTAAATCAATCTTTGGCAAATCAAGCCTAATATACATTTCACTGATATCCTTGTAAAAGTATATATATATAACCCACAAATGATCATTCGCCCTCAGATTTTAGCACACCAACCTAACAGAAAATCACACTGCCTGTGGTAGACAAGCACCACTCCATACTGCAGCTGAGAGGACAGGTACAGGGAGAAACGTGGGCGGGGCAAACCTGGTACAGGGGGCGGGACACTGACCAACACGTAGTCCATGATGTCACAGCTGTGAAGCACATTAATGTGTTGTTTCCACACAAATACTGCATTTCCAATAAAATAAAACAAGCTCATTTTAAAATCATATGCAAAATATATGCTGTGAATGGTATTGTGGCAAAATATATGAATGTTGACAGTCCTTTAAGATGAGACACAGATCCATTTATTTTGTTAATGTGAAACTTTTGGAATAGTTTATATCTTCATATAGGAAAACACTGATTTTTCCAGATCATTTCAGTTCAGTTTTTTACTACTAGAAAGGCTACTACTTCATTTTTTAAAAAATATTTTTTATTCATAATCAAATTCTCTGATTCGCAGCCTACCTTTTCACATTTCTTATTTGAAGTTGATGGATCATTTAATTCTCTTGATTACAAATGAGAAAGTGAGAGATTCTTGAAATATAATGATTTATTCTGCTGTAGAACGTCTCTTTTTATTTTTGTATTTATTTGCATTTTAATTATTTGAATATTTATTTTATTTTGTATGCAAATCTTTACATGCAGATTTGATTCAGTTTCATTCCTGTACAGGCTCCATCTCTTCTATCTTTATTGTTTGATGCATAATAATAATGCTTTAACTCCAATAATAAAAATCAGTAATCATTACTTTTTATTTAATTAAAGGAAAATAACTTGACTAATTAAAAAACAAAACATTATTATCACCCCTAACTGCCAAAAATGAACCCAATATGGATGATGTAGAAAATCAAGAGATGCATGGTTTTTCATTCATTGCACAGAAAGGATACAAACCATGTGCGCTGGACATTGACTTTGAGCAGATCTCTCCGACTGATCTTTCGTCCTTTAGTGGCCGCCAACCTGAAAAGTATATATTTAGTTGGAGTTTAATAGTTATGCATGTGTTTTAACATTATAGGCTACTGTTTCTGATCCTAATTATGAACTTACCAAATCGTGGCAAAGCACCCGGTCCTATGATTGAGCACAATAGGATAGAAAAACATCGTGAACAGTTTGATAAAGACAATATTAATTTAGAGCAAACGTCTACTAAAAACTGGAATAGCGTGATCGTGGTGAAATCCAAAGAGTTTTTACAGGAAATGGGATATATAGTACTTCAAAGGTTGCTGGGGGAAATTTGTTTTGAAAGCTCTACCAATCATTTGTGCTTTGCAAATAAGACAAACCAATCTAATTGGGACAACAGTCTAGGACGCGTTTTATTGGACTGTCTTGTTTCCATAATAATTCCATAATGAATATTGAGAAGTAATTCAGGATTTTACATAGCATTCTAGTCATAAACAGAATCATTAATGGCGAGTATCAATCATATAATCGATAAAGAAGCAAAAACAAGAAAATATTACTGATCTATGTAAAAATACTCTATTATAGATCAGAGAAAATATATATAAGGTATCATATTATATAATATAGTCGCCAGGTGGCGTATAGGTTGCACGTTATGACATGAAAAAAAATCGATTTTTATTTGCTTTTCTACTAGGTTATGAATATGAATTAGGTTTACCCAGTACCGTCAACTGATTTGCTGATTGGCTGACGCAGGCAAGTGGGCGTTGTACTGCGACTGACGGACTACCCAATCATACTACGCTGAAGGCTTACCTTATGAATATTAATTAGGCTACAGAACGCAAGCGAAAGGTCACTTGACGGAACCTTATTAATATTCATGAGGACAGCCTTTGCAGTAGTAGGTTTCGGTCGAATACGCGAAGAGAATCGTTTGACTCGTGTACTTCCGGACTAAACCCACCGGAAACTGCCTGCTCACAACTTTTTTTTTGTCTTCGCTATTGCACATCGATTAGATATATCAGAAACCATGTCGAGCTCATCAAACATCGTAGCGATGAAGAAAATCGTTCAACAGTTGCGTTTCGAAGCAAACATCAACAGAGTAAAGGTTAGTTTCTTTTTAGCGGTTTAATTTCTGAGGAAACTGAAGCTAGTGAGTTAGCCGCCGGGTTGAGCTTGGGCGTGGACCTGTAGCCCGTTAGCTTTGTTTCAGAGCCTTCTCAGTTGTGTTATTAAAATAATTTCATATTGTAGTTAAGTAGTATTAATATCAATGAAGCAAACAGAGCGTTATATAGGTTCCAGTCAAAGAAATGTGATCTATGCCTAGCTAGCTGTAATGAGTAACGTTACGTTAGTTTATGTTGACCCTCCCTTTTTTTTATAGTAAGAAGCGTACGCAATAAATACGCATTGCTCTGATATTACACCCATTTTCTAATGTATTTACGTGTCTGTTACTATGGCTTTGTATTTAGCATTTCAGCTGATTTTGCATATAACCTATTTTATATTTCCATTTCCAAGACATTTGTGAGATTGAGATTTTATTTTTGGGATATGTAGGTCTCTCAGGCGGCTGCAGAGCTTCAGCAATTCTGTATTCAGAATGCCCTACAAGATCCTCTGCTGACCGGTGTGTCTTCAAGCACCAACCCCTTCAGGACACAGAAGGTTTGCTCCTTCTTGTGAGGGTCCGTGATGGGGTCTGCCATTGGTAAGAATGAGTTTGTAACTTGGTTAAAAGCTAAATGGTATAAAACTGAAACTAACAATTTAAATTTGTCTTCTCAGGCTTTTTCCTGTTCCTGTGATGTTTCTGCTGGGAAAAAGAACCACTGCCATGATGTGTAATTGAAAAAGCAGCAGCACGAAGCTGTCGTCTTGCCAGTTAATACCTCATGCCATAAACACAAAAACAAGAACTGAAAGGATTTGCCGCTCTGGCTGCTTTATGTCTATTGGTGCATTTTCATTTTAGAAGAATTTTGTTTAACGTCTCAGCTTGAGTCTCCTTCTCACAGCCCTCAGATTTATGTTTGAAGGCCTCAAACTAAAAAGTCTGCCTTAATGAGTGAGAAACAACGCTCCAGTTTTGTGGAGGGAAGGCTTTTGTATTGTTGTGTGGCACAGCAGAGGAAACTTAGTAATTTATTGTGCCTTTTTAACATTGTAGTCTATTTCTCTATCTTCTCTGCCTTTTTATAACCCAAAATAAAACATTGATTTCTACATGTCTTTGTTGTTGTTTTTTGCTTACTGTAAAGAATTGCTGAGGATATATTACAAAATTTATAAGCAGAACAAGCTACAGTTATATCAAAGTAACATGAAGTCGTACTAGGAACATAAAATAATAGACTACCATATATAACAAAATATATTATGTGGTATATCTTTACGCTTAGTATTTATTCAAGCAGTGTGACATGCATTACTCCCCCTAAAACTAATTTCATTTTAAATGTGTTGTAGTTTAACAATTACAAATGCAGTTTTGTTATATTATTTGGGTTTTACATGGTATATTTGAAGTTCATTTGCCAAATGGTTGTTATTTTCGTTATGCAATCCAATTAGCCTAATCTTGATCAAACTGCAGCTGGCTTATTAAATTAGATAAACTTGGAAAAAAAACAGCTAACAATAAAGCCATAAAAAGGGAGTTTGTTTTTGCAAACTCTTCGTTTTTTTTTTTTTTTTTAATTAATTTTTAATTAATCACAACGTTCTAAAATATTTTAAATAGCCCCATATCGAACGCAAAGGGGCAACAACGTCATTGCTTATTTTTATGGAACCTAATTGGCTCGAAAGAATAGAAATCAGGTGTATGTGGTTTGGGTTAGCAATTAGGCAGTTAATGCTAGAATAAGTGTTTAATCCGTGTTTAAAACGGCGACATACGTCGTGTAATATTTGCATGCTCGATAAGCAGGTTTTTATATTTATAATATAATTATTTAGCTGGCGAGATGGGGCTGAGTAGCACGTTAATATGGCGTATTGTTGTCTTTCTTGTGACGCCACCGATCACTGAATGTTATCCTCGCATGTCTGCTAGTAAATACCAACAAGCAGGGTCTCTGGCAAGCCAGCAGCTGTTGAGCGGTCAGTATCAGGCCGCGATTCCACCTAAAATAAACGACCCCGTTCCACAACAGCGTCAGAAAGCAGTGTCCGTGTACTGCCACGAACAAGCGATAGAGGTCGTGATGAACATAGACATGTTTGCGTCGGGGTTTCCAGTCAATGCTGAGGAGCTGTGGCTGGGTTCCCCATCCCTGCTCAACAAAGTGTCTGCAGCATCATGTGGAGCCGTGCAAACGGGACAATCACAGTTAACCATATCTGCTTATTTTAGTGATTGTGGAACCAAACTCTCTGTAAGTTCACATAAACCTTCTGAAGAGCTTTTACAGATGGGTGTTCTGCTGAAAAATGCTGCTGGTCTTTGAGTTTTGCTGCTTTAGTCTGACTGGAAGACTTGTAGGGAACCTCTGTTAAGTGAAACTACTGGTAAATAGTTAATGTAGTGTTTAATTTTGTCTTTTTTAGGTCACCGGAGACTCTTTAGTGTACTCCAATGTCATCGTGTACTCCCCTCTACCATCTTCTGATGGTGTACTTCGTCAGGAAGGTGCAGCTATACCTGTTCAGTGCCAATTCCGGAGGTACGCTGATAACCTAGGATTTATTTATTTTAGACTTATTTCAACTTCATTATCTCTTGTTTTACACCCTCTTAAGGCGGTACAGTGTTGACAGTGCAGCAGTGGCACCCACTTGGATCCCATTTGTTTCCACTATTTCTACCACAGATCATCTGGACTTTACCCTCCGACTGATGAATGGTATAGTATTTAAATTTACCACATTCTGCTTTAGAATTATTTAACGGATTCTTTTATATTATTTTGAAGATGACTGGCAGTCTGAGAGGGGCTCAAACATCTATTTCCTTGGAGATGTGATAAACCTCCAAGCATCGGTTATCTTGGCCAATCACTTCCCCCTCCTCCTGTTTATTGACTGGTGTGTGGCTACACCATCTTATGGTGTGGTTCCTAGTGACATCAAATATTCTTTTGTGGATTATAATGGGTGAGTTTTGTCCGTTCATCAGACTCCAACTGATTACTGTATATATTAGACTTAAACTCTGGTCCTAAAATGACCAGTTTCATTCAGCACCAGACTGGTCTTGTTGTAAAAATGAATAAGTGCATCCAAAGGGATGTTGAAAGCGTTATGCTAGAACTTTTTACTTGTTTTGGTGCTGAGAAACACTCTACTAGGTTGTTTGTACACTTGAATTCAGCATTTTGAACTTCTGGAAAGGAAGCTCTAATCCTGTAGACTGCTTTCAGATGTCTTGAAGACAGTAGGAGTTTGTATTCTCGCTCCAAGTTCTTGCCGAGGAGCCAAGGCAACAAATTAAACCTGCAACTGAATGCCTTCAGATTCTACCACTTGACCAGCAACTTGGTGAGCAGATATTAAGGTTAATTGAAAGGTTTGTTCACCTGATAATAAAGATTGTCAAAGACTTAAACTTACTGTTTCTTGTGTACAGAATTTGACCTCTTGGAGTGACTGTTTTAAGCCTCAGACTTTGATTTAATCTGACTTTAAAATTCTGGTAGTGTGTGTAATCCTCAGTTGTTTAGCTTATGATGCCCAGTTTTTCCTCTGTTACCATTTACAAAGTGGAAAGTGTGATGCCTAATGTTTTCAGACCATAAATTATAACTTTTGGTTGACTTGGTGTAGTCTAATTCCTCCTGGTTTTATTTGAAACAGGTATTCATCTCATGTTACCTAAAAGCTATCCCTGCCGCGTATCCTGTGAGCCCTCAGAATCGAGCGTGTTCTTTTATTGATGGAAGGTAATGACTGGCTTCTATGAAGTTTATGTATCGGTAATCCTGTGTCTTTATGTAAGATCCCTGTGGATGTTGCAGGTGGCAGTCTGTGGATGGAAGTGATGAGGTGTGTAACACCTGTGAGCCATCCAGACAAGCTGCGGCAGAGCCTGAACCAATCCAGCCTTTCCGCATCACACTAGCCCCTCCTGTCAAGCAGCCTTATTTGGCCCCACAACCAAGATCGGCTGGTTTCTATGATGTGAGACCTGGTCAGTCATTGGAACCCTTTAAAATGCTCATGCGTTCAAGGCAGTTTGCCTACGGTGTGTCGAAGAGAGGAACAGACTCCAACAAAGGTTTTCATATTTTTAATGTCTCACTCTTGAACTGTTACTTTTTTTTTTTCCAACTTATATGGCACTTTTCTCCCTTTTATAACAGACTGGGGCAAGATTGCCACATTGGGTCCTTTGTATCTGATCCCAAAGCAAGAAACCAGCACCCGATCAGCTGGATTCCTGCAGTCCATCCCAACCGAGGAGCTCTTATTCAACTCGACCAAGACTGTTCCCGTGATGAATGAACTGGAGTTTGAAACCGATAAAGCGACTGAAAGCTTCAGTCCATTAGGGAAGAGCCTGTTCCTTAACGCTTCTGATCTCTTCGGTTCAGAAGAGGGGAGTGGGTTTGAACAGTGACTCTCCGCAGAAGGAAAATAAGCACAAGGGAGGGAATGGAAACCGAAAACATGACCTTTTCTATTAAAATAATAAAGTTTTAAAACCCCCCATCTTGCTGCTTGCCTTTACTGAAAATGCTGTGGACACAGAAATTACATTCATGCATTAAAATTAATCTCAATTGAATGATTTAAAGAAATTGCACATCCATGTTCTTCGTTATCTGACATAAAATATTCATGAATAATTTAAAGTAACATTTGGCACCATTGTATGGTTCCTTTGATTTCTCTTTAGTTGAGTGATCACTTGCATAACCGTTAAAAAAAAATCTGGCTATCAAGTATGTTTTACAACAAATGTAAAAAAAAGTAAAAATTGTACATCAAACAAATGTAAATACTTCATAGCATGTTAAATACATTAAATTAAAGGTAACATTTAGACCCTTTTGTGGTTCCTTTTAAAATTCAATTTGTATGAGCTATATTTAGCTACATAACTTTTTGTAAGTGGTTAACTGGTTTTGCTGTTTTAGGCATTAAATTCATTACAGAACTAAAGATTTTTCTTGGTTATATTAATGAATTTAAGAATAATTCCAGCAACTTCCGGTATCTTTCCGTACTTAATTTTTCACTCAGTTACCATGTTATGAACTATCCAAATTCAGAAGCGTTGTATACATAACCTTCCATAAAAAGTGGTTAATAAGTTACCATGTGTGCTATTTCTTCATTGACATGACCGATTTTGATCTTATATATTTCACAGTCTCTTTGATGTTATTGTCCTCCGGTGTTATTTTCACCAGGTGTGCCATTCGTCTGAAGCCGTCCACCAGACCCGCTCCAGTCAGCGCCGAACATGGCTGAATGAACCAGTCTCGATCACTGCAGCTCTTTCTCAGGTTAAACTGTTCTGTGATCTCGGTTACCGTTGCAGCTTGTACAATATCTTGCTTGTTGGCTAGAACCACTACCGGGAGTCCCCTGAGGTGGTCGCTCTTTAAGGTCTGTTCCAGCACACTCTTGGCCTCGTCCAGACGCTTAATATCAGAAGTGTCAATGACGAATACTATTCCAGCTGTGTCCTGGTAAAAATTCCTCCAGTGCGCTCGCATCTTGGCCTGCCCTCCAACGTCCCACACGGTCAGGTTGATTTTGTCCCTGTTCTTCTTCGCTTCGATCATTTCTACATTGAATCCAATTGTAGGAACCGTGTGGAAGTCCTCATTGTACTTCAGTTTGTAAAGAAGTGTTGATTTTCCAGCTCCATCGAGCCCTAAGAGGAGGATACGGGCTTCAGGTTTGTGTCTGGATCCTGAATGGCCCATTGTATATGTCAGGAGTTCACAAACACCAAAGCTTCTTAATGTGTTCTCTCAACAAGTGAGAGTTTACTCAGGATGGTGTCTGCATTACTCAGTGATGTATTATATCTACTGTAGCTTATCTACATAGTGCTGTATGATTAATGGGTCAAAGTATCACAGGACACCTCCCAAATGATATGCTAAGAATGCCTGGAACAGAGTTCTGCTTTTATTTATCTCTCATGTCTTAAATAATGTACAAATTAAAAAATAAATATTGCATGATAAAACTAAATAAAAATGGATTCCTATGTCACATGTTCAAAAAGATCCTAAAGAAACTAAAGAATGTCATTTGACATACATGAACTAGGATCTTGAAAATTGAACCCTTGCAAAACCAATAAATAGATATGAAATAAATAATTACAAGTCCTCAGTTAAGACTGTTGCCCTGAGACGGGTTCAAAGAAATTAATTATGAGCTTCCCATTACATTTATCAGCTGACCACATGACATGTGTGACCATGACCAGGCAGTATGACATCATAAATGTCTAATAAAGGAAAATAAATGTCTTGGAAAAACTCTTCAAATAAATCTGTTTCCATTTCAGTTATTGGAAACCAATCAAAAAAAGTTTAATGTGCCTCTCAGACGTCCCATCTCGTTCCTTCCAGATACGGTCCCGCACTGGTTTGTTGACATTGCCGTCACGTTTAGAAACCTCAGGATGGATTTCAGGGGAAAACAAGAAGAACAACGACCAAAACTTAACATCCACAGGTTCACCTTTGCCTTCCGAGGGTTTCGTCTATCCACACCCCACCAGTCGGATCAGCCACAAAGACGAGTCCCGAGCAGTCGTCGTGAGTCCCGCAGCCGCGGCGCCGTCTCTCCGCCGCCGCTTCGTTCTGAGAGGCGTCCGCTCGCCATTTCCCTTGAGAAATACCGGGAGTGCGTTTTTCACACAACTTTACAGTTGTAAGTGATGTGAACTCGTTAAACTGCTCGGATGTCCTTGAACTACACTGACCCATTTTTTTTTTGCGCGTGGAAAAATCCTTAAAATGTAGGCCGCTGGGTGTCTCGTAAACTCCGTGCCAACACCGAGCTCAAAGGCACATTTATACGTTACGACGACTGAACTACTGGGCGTCAGATCCAGTAAGAGTGTGTAAGGGCAGATTTATAGAAAGCTTACTCAGTGGCAAAAGGCACGACAGGGGCTTTAATAGTCTACTGGACTCAACAATGCTGGTGGTGCTATTCTGGGGCTTTACACCTGGCTCGGGTTGTCACGATCCGGCAGCATGTCACCGTTAAAGCTCGGTGTGTTAAAACACGGACAGGGCCCTGCAGTGTAAGGTTACTGCCGCTGGACCTGTGGAAATATGTCAGTCATTCAGTCTGGAAGAATGCAAACAGCAAAGCCTCATATGCTTATTTGCCTCACAAAATGTGTGATCACACACAAGATCAATAACGACAAAGCTGTTTTTCTACTGGTCTCCCAACCTGCTAATAGTTTTATTGGAGATAGGGCATTTTCAGATAGTCAAGCTGAACCAGCTTAAAATCAATAAACCAGCTTAGTTTTCACCAGGCCTGACCATCTTTGTCTCTAGTTGGTGTTACGTTTTTGGCTTGATGTGCGACTGGTGCATTTTGTTTTTACCATTACCAATCTGGGATATCATGATACTGATATAATAAAATTCAAAAGATAATAACATATGTTTTCAAATGTATATAAACCATGAACCTGATTAAAATACTTTGTATTTATTTGAATGGATATATAGGATAAATGCAACAACGTATAATATTTAAAGTAATTGAGCATTTTCTCAGATGAAAAAAAAAAAAAAAAATATATATATATATATAATTATGTATAAAAAAAAATATATATATATATATGTGTGTACTTGTCTATACACCTTAAGATTTGGAATGATTTACTTTTCTTTTTGTTTTAAACAAATTCATATTTCGAATAGAAATGTTAGAAGAGCAGCATTTATTTAAGATTTTTTTAGTCTCTGCTCTCACTTACGATCAGTTTAATGTGTCCCTAGTACCAAATAATAATTTCTTAAAAAAAAATAAAATTATCAGGGAAAGCAAAGACGAGCAATATCAGCTTTGATGTGTTAGGTTTATTTATCGCTTTATTCTCACATTTCACACAGTGCAAAAAATTAAAACTTTTATATAGACCGGGGCTGGTGCCAATTTGATCAGTAAACTAGGAGGAAAATTGGAGGACAGCTTGCCAGTATTACTTTAAAAGTCTCCACAAAATAATTACATTACATTCTACCTTCATTCCAGCCACTTCTGTATTCATATAACCATTAAAACAATGACTTGAATGAGCAGGAATGACTAGAACCTCAGAGAAAGAATGGGACACAGACCTATTATAAAAACATTCTTGATCAAACACAACCTTATTTCACCCTCATTTAAACTAACTGATGAGCAGCACCAGTGTAAATAGGCATTAATGCCCTGAATTGAAATAAATGGATCATGCACATCCAGATTCAAGAGTCGCATAAGGTTTCATCAGCTCCTTAATGCACAAAAACAAGAAAAAGAAACAAACAAAAATAAAGTTATGATATTTATGCATGTCTCCTGAACGCTACGAGTGCATCTTCATGGCAATAAATGTCCTTCTACCATTTATGCCAACTGCTGTTTCACAAATAATATTGCTCTGATTAAGGAGGGCCAGGATACATCATCTTTACAGAGTAATGAACTGAAAAAGGAGTAATTACAGAATAAAATTTCCATTAACTGTCCATTTGGCACACACCAAAAACATAAAACAAAATCTGGGAATGCACGTGTTTGCACATGCATATGTGTGTCTGTACAGTTGATTGTAATTGTGAGGAAAACGTTCACCCTTTTATATTACGCCGTCTAGACTCTGGCAATATGCATTTATGGAAAGACATTGGAGGCCGTTTATTGGTTGAGTCCCACTACTCTGCAGTTTTGCTCCCAGAGCTACTCTTGAACTTCACCACCATGACAGTGATGTTGTCGGGACAGCCACGGTAGAAAGACTGCAGCACAATGCTCTTGGCACCGAAGTGCGGTTCATCCAAGCGTTCGCGCACAAAGCGCACGGCCTCCTCATTGCTGAACGCATCCCACAGACCGTCGGAGGCGAGGATCATGAACTCCGGCTGGAGCTTGTCCAGGTCAAAGGTCAAGATATCTGGGTCTGGAATGACCACGTTCAAGTTCTTGAGAGGGTAGTCGCCGAGTGAACGAGACATGGCCAGGATGCCCTGTACACGCCAAGAGCCGTTGAAACTGATGAAGCCACCTGATGGATGAGTTCACAGAGATGTGTTATATTCACAAAGAGAAGTCATCTCGAACAGCCAGAAAGCCATCACAAATGCAATCTTACAACAACAGAAGGCCCAACCACTGACAATTTACTGAAAAGTTACTAAATAATGCCCACTGACTAACCAATAGTTAGCTGAAGTGTTAGACTGATTTTTTGTCATATTAAAACACATTTCTTGTATTGACTTCACCATTTGAAGGTTTGTAAATATGCATTTAAAAATGTAAATCACAATTGGCCAAATTTACTCTAGGGCTGAGAAGAGTTTTAATATAATTAATTACACAATGTTTCAATTAATTGATACAATTGATCACCAACTACAATACATCAGTTTGGGCAGAGAAAAGAAAGAAATATTTTGATTTAACATTACATTTTTTGTAAATAAACTATAAAAGAAAAGGACAAAACGTAGGTGTATTTATTCAGACTGCTCAGAGGTGCATTTACACCGCAATAAACATTGCAATTAACAAACATTAAAAATACTATCATTAAATAAATAGTACTACAGTTACAAAAGTAGTATATTGAATTGGCTTGTTCAAGTTTTGTGATTTCATAAGATAAAAATAACATTTTAATAATAAAAGCAGTAAAAATACTAATAAAATACTGTGCAAGCGAATAAAAAAAAAAGCTTTAAGATACAATGGTCTATAAAAATAAAAAAAAACCTCTGAAAATGACCAATTACTATGGGCTGGGAATCTTTTGGAGTCCCACAACTGGATTTAAACGGATTCCTTGGGCCATGATTCAATTAAAAATTGGTTCTTGGTTTTGAATGAAATTTCCACTCAATATGTGCATAGATTAGGTTCTAAACATTTAAACTTAAAGAAAAGTCTTTTGCATCCAAATCTGATCAGTTTCCGTGAGCATCAAGTTAAGAGACGCACTGAATCAAAGGAATGTTCATTCATCAGCAAGTTTTACAAGCACTTTATTCGTTTTTTTTAAAGTGCTTCTCATGTGTAAAAAGCACCTGTGCACATAGGAGACATGTGCCTCTGAACATTCTGTTCATTAAGTTAGTGATATATGATCTATACTGTCGTTTTAGTAAGCTTAATTCATAATTCATAAATTGATTCCAATCACTAGCAAAAAGAATATGTTCATATGTGAATGGCTTTTCCTCCACGTACACCAGCTACTGTACATGGTTACTTTTACTTTTTATGATAAAATGGCCTAAAAGAAATAATAATTAAAAATGCCCAAATGTATTTTTTTTATGCTGAAGCACGTATTTTATGTATGTGTCAAAATAAAGCCTACAGCAGCTCACCCAAGCAAACTCACCTGCTCTCTTGATCCTCTTGCGCTCTTTCAGCTGGTACGGCTTGTGATCATGTGACAAGGCCACAGCGTTGCCGTCCTTGTCGCAGAGAACGCCGCGAGAGTCTCCGACATTTGCCACAGTCAGTTCACGGTCTGACAACAAGGCTATCAAACATGTTGTGCCTGAAGACAGAAGAAGGGTTCAGCATTGTTTACTAAATCTCAGACACAAGATCAACTGAAAACACACACTCATCCCTGCTCACCTGCTTCATCGTGGGTGGCGGAGAACTTGTCCACCATGTCCCGGTCCACAGACATAATGCGCTGCTCTAGAATGGCGGGGTAGGAGAGAGGACTGTCTTTCTTTTCTCGCTCGTAGGCCTGCAGCTGCTGTTTCAGGGTCTCGGGCAGGTGGGCCTTCACATAATCTGCGGCTGCCTGCGAGAAACAGCCAAAACAATGAGGAACTGACTCTTTCTGTCACACTTTAACACAGCATCTGTAATTCATATTCACAAAGTTCATTCAGAATTCTACTGATAACTAAAAAAAAAACTAAGACAAGGAAATGAAGAAATGCAGATGAGCAGAGTCAGCTGCTCTCATTAAAACACGTCAAAAGAAATAATAATTTTACATAAAGGTTTCATGACAATTACCTGTTGGCATTATCATAATTAGGGCTACTCGATTCTGGCAAAAATCATAATCATGATTATTTTGGTCAATATTAAAATGGCAATTTAGTATTAAGATTTTTAATCAGTAACTAATCAGTGTAACAGATATATTTATGTAAAAATGAAACAACATACATATTCTGATCTGTACTCATTAAATCATATACAAGAATAAGTGATCCTATGAAATTATATTTTTTTTTATAATATTTTAAAACTTTAACAAACGGCTAAAACTGAGTGGTTTGAAGAAAAGTGTCAAAGATGGGTAAATACTTAAAATTGCAATTAATTAGTATTTCACGAGTTCCCACTTCCTCATTATTTAACCAATGATAATAAGCATGTTTGGTGAACTGTCCGGGGAGCAGGCAGGGAACCCGGCGGACCCAGAGCTCTCGGGGATTAACCCCTCGGAGGCGAGGGCTGAGTGCTCAGTTCTCAGAGTCCGGCGTGATCACCGCATGCCCCCCGGGAGGAAGGTGGGATGGCTAAATACTGGTAGTAACCGGCTTAGGGTAACGATGGGCTAATGGTTAGGGCGATAACTAAAGAAGTTAGAAACCGGGTGATCCCGACTAAGCAAGCCGAAGGCGATGGTGGCAAGGAACAAAAACTCCCCTAGGGAGAAAAACCTTGGGAGGAACTCAGCTTAGTGAGGGCCAGTTCTCCTCTGACACCCGGCTCCCGTTTTAAGGAGCGGCGGAGGGATGCAAAGAACTAAGATACTAGGGAGAGGAAGTTGGCGGCATTTAAAAGGAAGGTTTGAGCTCTGATAGGAGATAGTGAGATTGGCGGCAGCTTGTTAATCATTCATACGTGCTCCTCCCGAAATATGTTATAAAACACAATTTTGTGGCTGGCCTGTGTTCCCTCAAAAGAAGTCTTATAATTTCATCTAACGGTTCTGTTTCTAAATATTACAGATAAGATTTATTTGTATATTAACTATTGTTACACATTCTAAAAAACTATTAAAGTTGTATTACATTCCTATTGTTTAGAAAAACCTTTTATCTTTTCATCAACATTTACAATTATTGGGAGCTGAAAACTAAATAAAATAATAAAATAATAAAATGCCCAGCCCTAACCATAAATACACTATTCACACGATATACATCATTCTCATTACAGTAATGACATTAGGATTTCTGCATTCAGAAAATGAGAATTAGAGGAAAATATGCACAAAATACATTATCACTTAATTTTCTTAATGCAAAATCTCATTCCTCTTTTTGATTTGAGATGAAACACAACAGTTATGTTATTGATGATATACGCTAATTTCAGAAATAAATAATTAAAATTCAAAAGAGGTTTACTCAGTTCAGTTTTCAACTGTTAGTTGACCCAAAAATTACATCTGTCATCACTTTTTCACCCTCATGTTGTTCCAAACCTTTTTTTTGTCTTCTGCAGAACATATAAAGATGATATGACTGTTTTCATATCATAAACAGTTGAACTTATTTTATGTTCAGCAGAAGAAAGCAAATCACACAACTATGGAGTCACATGAGGGTGAGTAACTGATGACAAAATGTTCATTTTTGGGTGAACTGTCCCTTTAAAGTAGGCCTAAGAGCTCTAGCCAGATGGAGTTTGCAGCAGAATACAGATGAAGGGACAGGACGTCTCTAGAGAATGAGTGCCCTTTCCAAACACAGCCAGATCACCAAAACACAGCGAGTCAAAGAGTGTGATTTCATTTCCCCGTCATCGGTCAGGATGGTTTGGATTCCTTTCAGCAGCTCACACTACAGCCTTGTGCGTTTCAACTTTAAGCCTTTGCCAGTGACTCAGCAATGCCACGCTATAAATACAATGATGAAACCAGAGAAGCAAACATAATATCTGTCTGCCAAGAGAACGCTGCAGTGTCTTTCAAAGCCACCTCCCGAGTCGCTGCTTTACAGAAAAGACACGGCGGAGCCTCCTGATGAAGCCGATGCATTATTTACGCAGAAGCATCGCTCATGCAGAACACTTACAGAATAAGCAGATATAGCTCAGGGTCACTTTGCACACGGCAGTGATTTTAAAACCGTAAATAGCACACAGTAGAGCCTTTCAAGGCTTAGATCAGAGATACAGGACTGCTGAAGTCTGTGTCCCCTAAATATGAGTCCAGACTTTAAGAATAAACTCTGAATTATCTAAAAAGCATAAATGCAGTTAGTTACCATTTGAACAGAGTAAAGCAGCTCTCTCAACACTGCTAATTTTAGCCAATTAAAGTCATTAATTGTGCGCCTGACAATAGCACAATTCTCTGCAGGCATCACAATCTGAATTATTTAAAGCATGTTGATCATTGTGTCTCAGGAACAAAGACAGTGGGGCAGTGGTGACCCGCAGTGACCTCTCTCCACTCAAGACCCTCCCAATGCAAACACACTACAGTCACGCGTCCATTAGACTTGGTTCACACACCAGCACAATGAGGGTTTTATTGCAGTTTTTGTTGCATTACATTTCTTTTCAGAAGGTTGATGCAAAAAAACAATGATTAAAATTAATTAATAAACTTATAAGAAATGCATTATCAAAATATATTATTGTTCATAATAGGGTTGTGCCGATAGACTCTAAAATTAAACCCACAACAAAATTGAACTGGAGGACCTTTATTTACAAATTATTAGTGCTTTACATTATAAGAGACATCTTTAACAGCTATGAATGAACACGAAGCAGCACCATCACCAGCATTTCGTTTTATTTTACAGATCATTAACTAAAAAAACATTGCTGCTTGTTCTTCATCATGGGTTAGAATAATAAAAAAAAAACTTTTGATTTTTAGACTGATAACTTCTGCGAGGATGCGACAAAGCAGCAAACTTGTAGGACGTGTGATCCTATAATAATGATGTATCTGAATATATGAACTAGCTGTTTTAAATATTTATAATTTAACATGTCAGTTTTTCAATATGTTTGAAAGTACAGTATTTCGGTTATTGGTGCTTCCAGTCTCTCTCTCTCTGTACTTACAGCCTGTGATAAGTACAGAGAGTCTCTCTTGCACCCACTCACCCATACACGATAATATTGTGTATAGGCGATCTCACAGGCTGGCGATATGAAAAATGACCATATCCCGCAAACCTAGTTCATAAATTTATGGTCTGTAAATTGTTTTGAACTATTAATACTTTTGTTAAGCAAGAATGTGAATTATATTGACCAAAAGTGTCAGTAAATATTATTTAATAAAGAATTAAAAAAAACATTTTATTTTAAATAAATATAACTTTTTTTAATATTATTAATAGGAAATGTTTCTTGATCAGTAAATCAGCATATTGCAATGATTTCTAAAGGTTCATGTCACACTGAGTAATGATGCTGACAATTCAGCTTTGCATCAAAGGAATAAATTACATCTTAAAATAAACAGAAAACACTTATTGTACATAGTAATAATATTTCACAATATTACTGTTTTTACTGCATTTGTTTTTAAATAAATGCAGCCTTGGTGAGCATAAGAGACTTCTTTCAGAAACAACGCACACACAATCTGCCAATACACACACACACACACACAAACAAACATATGTACACAAACATACTCTCACACATGTATATAAAAATGACCTGATAATGGTTTAATGGGATTCACCTTTTCAGAGCATTCAGAATCAGATTTAAATAAGAATGACTACACAGTAATTCACACATAAGGTCACAACACTCACACTTTCATACCAGCATTGCCAATTAAAAGCTCAATTTACCAGGCCTAATTCAAGATTACAATAACAAGCAAACCAGACCACCGGGGAATAGAGGAAGTGCAACGGATGCGCAAGACAAGCGTTGATTAGGCCAACTGTGCTAGTCATTGTTAGCGGGAGCTCTCTTCATTAGCAGACACCACAGGGCAAAAGATGATGAAAAACAAGGCTGTCTATTTAACAGGGTATTTTTAACAGACCCCCTGGATTAAACTCCAGACCTAGTTTTTACTTTTGACATATTAAATCTGAACTTACATTTGCATTGCAAACTTTTATTTGCATTATACACACAAATCTTAACCACAGTATGATTGATTGTTGGCTGTTTGACCATTAGCTGCTGTCATCATCATCATCATCAGTTCATAAATCAGCTCTATCTATCTACTGCTGTGTTTCAATCAGCTGCCCAAGAAAACAAGTACAGCCCTCCACAGCTGTAAAAAAAGGAACATGAGAACAATGATAAAAAAGACTAATTGCAAGCAGCCTAAAAAGTCAATAAAATATTGGCTCAGACTTGTGCTGAACTGGGTGGGGTGTTGTTTGGTGTCAGATTTATGCTCTGAACACTGTGGGAGGCTGGAAAAGACTGCCTCTGTAATTTCTGATAAAAAATACATGTATAAACCTAACAGTGTTGCTATTCTGTGTCTCTGGTGCTGCGGTGAAGATAGAAATGCACTTATTTCATAAAAAAAAAAAAAACAGTAAAAAGGAAAAATGAGATTCTTTCTGATTATGTTTTAAAACTGGATTTTCAGCATCATTACTCCAGTCTTCAGTGTCACATGATCCTTCAGAAATTATTCTAATATGCTGATTTGCTGCTAAATAAACAGTTTGTATATCATATATATTGTCAAAAAGAGTTGTGCTGCTTAATTTTGTTTTAATGTAAAAAAAACATAAAACAATTTTAAGATTAAATTAATAGAAAGATGTGTGTTTAATAAAAACAGCTTTTTAATTAGGCTATTTAAGATTTAAGGCAAAAATATAATTAAAATTTGGGAAAATATTGCGGCATGCTATAAATACAGTATTTCACCTAGACCTATTGAGTAGCAATAAAAACTCAAGCACTCTTCTAATATTGAGTGGCTGTGTCAGTAATCCAACATTAACAGTTTAGTTTAGGCAATAATGACCATGACCTTTCCATTTCACAACCAGAAAAATTAGTCTCTATAGCAATTTGCCAAGTGTACATATACAGATAAGACTCATAATCTCAGGATGTTTGGGTCAGCAAACATTTATCGGAGGAGATAGGTAGTGAAGATTAAAAGGTCTTTTACTGGGGCCGAAGGTTGGCACATTTTAATCTATTTACTGCTTGGATAGCAGGAGGTGACCCTGGACATTTGTATAAACAAATAGCACTATAAATAGTTTAGGCATTCTATATATGACCATGAGAGCCAGAAACTGCTGACTTGAATGCTGAGAAAAATAGCTGATCTGTAAAGTCCAAACTCAAGAGCTTCCTGAGCTGTTTTAATAGGTTTCCACATCTATCAGATCTCCTTAAACCTTGTGAGCTGTTAATTTCATTGCTTAAGAGCATCTCTGAAGGCATTCACACATTAAGCCAACCAGCATTCATCTGCTTTACTGCACATTGAAGAAGATAAAATGAACATCTGTCTGTGCTTCACACAGGCTGGGAAATCAGACCGGTCGGAGCAGATGTCTGGGGGGTGGGGGGGGGGGGGGGGGGGCGGGGTAT
>JAUCMS010000044.1:1245243-1259597 GCA_032357445.1 Enteromius radiatus | reverse complement strand
CCCCCCCCCCCCCCCCCCCCCCCCCCCCCCCCCCCCCCCCCCCCCCCCCCCCCCCCCCCCCCCCCCCCCCCCGGGGCATCATGGGAATCTCAATTGGCTGCATTAGAGTTCTCATATAACCCTTACAAAGGCAGTTTGTGAAAATCTCAACTTTCAGGTCATAATATTATTTGGAAGAAATGCAATATGGAATGCAAAATGTATACTGAAGGGATGTAAATCTTAAAATGTTATGGTCAACCAGTGTTGAATGATGAAGCAGTGTGGCTAAAAGATATACATAAAGTTATTTACTCAAAATTCAGATAAAGAGAAAATATCTACAAAGTTTACTAAAATAAATCAGAACGACAAACTATGTTAATTAGCCAACTGGTCTAACAATCTCAAATAATATTGTAGTGTCACTAAGACACTATTACAGTTTTTATTTTATTACTTTTATATTTTTTATTAAATACACGTGTATATAAACCAAAAAATACATTTATCTATACAGTTTAAGTTTATACACAGTTTCGGTTTCAGTTTTATTTAATTTAGACTAAACAAGTTTATTCAGGCAATGATTATTTTTAGTAACCTATTAGTAATAATCACAGGTTAAAAAATAAATAAAATATATATAAAAAAAACAGTCAGTCTTAAAGAGACGGTTCATCTATTATTTACTCACATTGGTGCTGTTCCAAATCTGTATGACCTTCTTTTCCCCATTCAACACAAAAGACCATTCACTCATTGTATGGAGTAAAATTACACCAGACGTAAAAATAAAGGTTACAGAGGCTTGAGAGAGAATATTTTTGTTAACTAGCCATTTCTTTAAAAGTAATCACTTTCATACTACTACTGCACCTGTTCAGGGGCGCCGCTTTTATGATACTTTTAGGGTGATTTGGATCTGCGTTCAGTCCATTAAAGAACGTCCAAATAACCTTTCTTTTTCAGAGTCAGGAATATGGGGTTAGAAATAACATGAGGCTAACTTAAACACGTTTTTTGCATTAACTGCTCCTTTAAAGGTCGTCCCAGCGGAGCGTTCCATTAATGTTTGGTTAGTTTGAAAACCAAGTTCCAACGTTCTTTTTAAGAATTCCACCTTTAACGGTAAACTAGCTTTCCGCGAACCGCTAAGCGGAGTATGTAAAGCTATCGCCCTGACTCAGTCTCTCATCAGCACCCACGCTTCTTACCTCACCGCCGTGGCCGTCAAAAATGGCAAAGATTGAAGGGTGGCTCCTGTTCACCAGGTCGGTAAGCACCTCGAAGCGGTCCTCCATGTGGTCTCTGCGGCCCTGGATCGAGTACACCGCGACATTGTTATTCTTGAACTCCCACGTCTTGGAGAACTCCGCGTCCAGCACGTCCAGACCGCCGAGTCTGTCGTTCATCATCATCTCGGCCACTTTTCCCTTCACCATCTTCACGGCATCCCGGCTGGACTTGACGATGGTTTTCACCTCGTCCGTGTGGAAGAAGTAACTCCAAAGGGCCAAGCTTATACATAACAAAAACAAGGTCTCTGGCCTGAGCAAAAAATAACGCATGATGCGACCTAAAAGAGACAAAAGCGTCATTGTGTCTCCTATCATCACACGCTCGGGGACTGAAGTATGGGCTTCAAATTACTTCATTAGACCGATATGAAAGCCCATCTGCAGCTTGACGTGTTTGGTCACCCCCTGATATCTCGAATGGCCGGTGGTTATGTTATTAGCCGCAGATTGAGCGAGTTTCCTGGTGCTTTCAGCTGCAGTCTGGCTCTAGCACCCTACCGACGCGCTGCATATAACCGCACAGATCCCATTACCCCCAACAACAGCGAACCCATTCCCTCCTATAAAGCCATCTGCGCCGCTAGCTCGCGCTTTCGACGAGTCTCTGCTCAAAAACGGTTTGCTATTTACTCGCTCGCGCGCGTGCCACGGTGAGTTTTAACACACTTTATAGCGCTAGTTCGTCGATGCACATGCCGCCGCCGCTGCTCGGCGTCCTCCGCGCGCTGCGTGCGTGCGTGACTGACTGCAGCGCCTGGTGGAATCAGGGGAAATAGACACTGCAAATAAACTACAGAAGTTACCTCATATCTGTGCGTTAGCTTGAGAAGCCTACGTCAGACTACATTTCAGCTAACAGTTTTCTTTGTACTACCGATGCCGCAACGTGACGTACCAATCGATGCATATGAAAGGCCGTGACGTCAAACGCAGCTGTCTTCACGAGGAAAACAGAGCGCCACGCTGTTGACACTGGCTGCAGAATTGTATTGGGTTTGTCTGACTAATCATATATCATTATTTAAATAACAATAATATATAAATGCTAAAATATGAGTAAAATAATACCACATGCTTTTGTTTAACATTTCTCATTAATTGCATTGCATTATGTTTTGAAATTACAGAGCTTTGTTCATAAAACTGAAATACCATCTTAATAATTATTTAATGATACTTTACCAGAATTCCATCTTAAAATAGCATCTTTCCCACTTGTTATATTTTTGTGAGCATTATATTTTAATAAACATAAAGGCCTGACATCAGATATCATAATTGTCTTTGGTTCAATAAACTATTCCATTAAAAAAATATATTGTTTGAAATATTATTTCATATCATTATAAGCTTTACATGGTTAAAATATGCCAACCATCCATTTAAAATGCTATTATGTTGATGCAAGATTATGTCTTGCCTTTTGTAAAATGCAAAACACTGAAGAAAACCCTTTACAAACCAGGTATTTTACTCCATGCCTTTGCACAAGATTGTCAAGTGAAGGATCCATTTAGGGATGCCACAAGTAAGCACACTGCCAGTAACACGTAAACTGATGCAAAACTGCGATGCAGAAAAGTGCTTACCCTACCGTTAGCCTTCCAGAGGCTGAATAATGGATGCACATCTTATTGATTTCATTTTCATCACAGAAGTCCAATGGGATTTATTTTTGTGGTACTCCAGTACTGGAAGCTCAGTGAGGTGTAGAGAAATGGATCTTTCGGTTTGACTAATGGTTTCCATTTTGCCTACCTGGCAACAAGGGCATGTCATTTAGCGCAGGGCATTCGAGCCTCTTGAAGCTAATGCATATGGCCTGTGTAGCGGCAGCGAGAGGGTGGCTATACAGGCTCAGGTAACAGCCCACAGCCTCCCCTCACACCTCTCATCTCCCATTCCCAATGGTGCCCTTGTGTCCACAGAAACAGTGCTAGACGAGTCTAATGGGCACTGTAAGTGGAGAGGGTAATGCCAGCTAAAACATATTGCTTTTTGTTTTAGTGCTGTTTTCTAAGGATATTATTGTTCATAGTTGGAGATTTCAACAAACCTGTATGCCTTGTAATCATTTTGCGTGCATATTGTCACGGCATCATTTGAGATAAAAAGATACAGAAAAAGTTGTTTCGAAAAACATTTTTCAAATATATATTATTCAATGTAAAACCTTTTTCATTCATGAATACAATTAAATTTTATCAATACAATTTTTTAATAAAAAATATAATTATTAAAAAAAGCCACATAATTCAAATTAACTATAAAAAACTCATTAACATTAATAGCTGAGGCCTCTATATTATCAAGATTTTACTTCCTTCTACATTATCCATACATAATTTTTTAGAAAAAGCATATTAAAAATGTAAACATCAAATTCAGTTTTTAGTAATATTTATCTGTATCATTTACTTTCAGTCTAAATACTATCCCTTAATGATTACAAATGAAATCATTTATACCGTATTATCTTACACCTTGAATATATGTCAAATATATTTTTCAAGGTACATGTTTTCCTATTCCTATAAAGTAGTTTTTCTACAACAATAACTTGTATTCATAAGTAATAAATAAACTGTTTTTAGAGAAATTTTACACCATAAAGTAATCGGTACACTACCTGCTCCAATAAAACAGGAGTGAAATAATCCCATAGCCTTGCACTGATGGTGATATTATACACTATAGTGACACTAGTATAGCCATGGCATCAAGTTTCTCCATATAATGTAAAAGTTTAAGTAATATGGAAGTTGCTAAAGGTGTATGCCCAGTTTAAAATGCCACAGTCATGCTTTATTCGCACAGTACTGATCTGAAATCATCGCACCGCTGGGTGACATCATGTCACATCACAAGGTACACGAGATGAACATCTCAACTCTGGGGTTACTCTGGTCAGTAACCCCCTGAGATATAAAAGTCACCAGTGCTGGATTTCCTGAAGGAGGGCTGCCATGACTTTGTTCCATGGGCCAACGTCTCATTTGCTTTGATTATTTAACTTCCCTTTGAGCTTCGGCCAAATGGACCAGTTACACAGACTTCAGGCCACATTTCTGTAGAAGGCAGTTTTGACCCTAGGTTTCTTCGTTCAAATTTTGTACTTTTACACCGTTAGGAAGTAGACTGTGTGTCTGATGGAAGGGTTTGAAGGCGTCTAGGATACACGACCATTGGCCCCACAAGTGTTAGTGTTTTCTCCACTGAGACTGCTCAAAAATCCCCCAAAAGTCTCTGCTTCACTTTGATCCTTGGGAAAATCATGACTTATTTGACCTTCGTTTTAACATTGTGCAACATGCAACTTTGCTACTGAAACTTTGTCAGAGACTTTAAAAAAAATTCATAGTAATAGTCTAACGGTATATGTGCATATGCGAGTAAACATCTGCATTTCAATTGCCCTTTTAAGTGTTATAACACGAGGGAAACAGACGCATGAGAATAAGAAGGACTGATATGTTAACTTTCTAAAGCCATCTCATTAGGCTTCTCCTCAGGTATCAAATCCGCAGGCTTGTGCCAAGTGTATGTCACCTGCCCATGCAGTAGAAAACGCTCTCATTGGCTGGACCGAGGGGCGACGGGGAGGCACAGGTAGTTAAAAGGTAGTGATCTGGATGCAGTTTTCTCTTAGAGAAGAGAACGGAGAGGCGGCACGCAAGTCAACGACTAGGTAAGCACTAGCTGGGTTTTGATCTTTAGGATCTAGTTTATCAGCTTCCATTTGGCATCCTCTCCAGTGCATTTATTTGCGCTCAGGTATTTGCACAATGCCCAATATCGTCCATCCGGTCATCCTGCTGATGGCCTTGCTGGTGGTAACAGCAGGGAATCAAGCATCACTACCCAAGACCACACAGTGGCCACGACTGAAACCCACTAAGAAGCCTCCGCCTCGAGACGAAGGGGGTCCTCCACAGCCACCCGGAAGCTTCGGGTCCCATCCCATCACCACCACTGTGAGTCCCACGGCCAGTGGCTTCACAGAGGAAGCCACGGACTCCACGATGGATGCTTACTCTACTTCCCCCACCGACAGCACCACCTACTCCAGTGATGCGTATTCTGCTGACTACCACACGGAGGCTATGGCTCCTCCCGGGGTTGGCCCGGGGAACTACACGCTGGACTACAACGAGTGCTTTTTCAACTTCTGTGAGTGCTGTCCACCAGAGAGAGGTCCTCCAGGACCGGTGGGAGAAAAGGGGTTACCGGGTAAGAAGACCAGTTGTAGTTGTTTAATTGGTGTCTATCTCAGTCAAATGGCTAATTAAACTTTGTCCTGTATTTTGTCATCTTGCAAGGTATTCCAGGAGAAAAGGGGGAGATGGGACCTTCTGGACCTCCAGGTCAGAATGGACTCGCAGGCGCTCCGGGGCCTCATGGAGGAAAAGGTCTGTATGGTAATATCACGTTTATGTTCATCATAAGTTCATCATAAGTATTCGCAAAAGATGTTTAAAACAGTTCAATAAACAGGATGTTGATGCTGAGTAACTTATATTTTTGACACAATATTGCCCTTTACATTCTCATTTAAAACTGGATGAGTGAACATTGGGCATTAGGCACATTTAGATGCAGAAACTGTGTTTGAACAAATTGGTTAAGAGATTGTTTTGCAAGCAGTTGGTCAGTGAATGACCTGCATAAAGAGAAAGATCTTAGTGGTTAATGATATTATGTTACAACTGTAAGTTCTAAAGCCTCCATATAAAGAAGTGGAACGGAATTTAGGCAAACACTGTTTAAACTAAGGAGCATCTTTCACAACTTCCACATACGGCAGTTAGTCTATCCAAGGTTATAAACAAAGGATTAGGGGCATTGACACTCATTTGTTGATTGTGTATACAAATATCCTTGTTTTGCAAGAAGGACAAACATTGGAGAAGACCTTAACTTTAGTTAAGGAGAATTACACTGAGTTTGTGTGTGTATTCAAGGCTACCAAAGAAAAACTAAATACCACGCCTAAATCAAACAGACTAAACTTTTCCCTTTCCTTTAGTGCTGCAAGCTCACACAAGTTGGCAAAACCTATAATTTGTCTTGAAACTGGTAATGCTAGTTCCCTGGGATTACACAAAAGCTTAGATCTCAGATTTTTCTCTTTCTAGCTTTAGCAAGCTCTTCACCACTGGACTGAATAAATCCATCAGTGTTCTTGCAAACCTTTGTGTATTCATAAGGATGGAGACCTAGACGTGCAAATCATTTTTAGCTTGATGCCAAGTCATATCCATTTCTGACAAAACTAAGTGAAGGTATGAGAACAAAATGCAAATGTATCCAGAGAGATCCTTCTTTGAGCACTGCGAGCCAAACAACAGCACGTTCCGTCTTAAACATTGCCCCGTTAAACACAATGTTCCATTGTTGTGGTTACTTTACAGATAATGCTTGTAAGTTTTGTTAACAGACGTCCTTTCCTCCTTCAGGAGAGAAAGGTGATCCTGGAGTGAGTGGGCTACCCGGGATTCCTGGTGTCACTGGGAAACAAGGAGAGAAAGGTACATTCATTTGTGACAACCCAGTATTAGATTCACTTTATGTTAAGCTTGCTAAGTATATTTTCTGAAACTAAGCAGGATCAGAATTTACTTAGTTATATAATATAAGAATTGCAAAAAAACTGTGACAGAGTTGAAATATTGTAGATATTTATTAAAAACTGATAAAAAATTCTTTATGCATTTTTGAGAATCTTTTTTCTGTCCATTACTTTGTTCAGCTCTGTTATAGATAGGTATGTTATTTTATATGACGTCTTTATAATGACATCCTTAATTAATATTGACCTTATCAAGCTTAATATTTCAGCTCTGTTATGGTGAAGTTTTAATAAGTGTGATCATTTTAATCATGTGTAATTTCTTACAGGTACACCTAAACTAAGTAGTACTATTAGAATGTACTCCGCTAACCAAGTATATTAATTACATACGAACTGTGACAGGGTTGAAATAATACAGTTTTGGGGTTAGAAGTAATAAATAACTACTAAATTTATGATGTCATGTTTCAATGATTTTTCCCCTTAAGTTTGAACACATTTTTACGACATTGTCATTATTTTTGCACCAGCTAGAGGGCACTTACCTTTAAAGTGTAAATATAGGTCGTAATAAGGTACTTGCACAAACGACCTATAGAGTAGTTTTTTGTTGGAGGACAGTCTCCTTGTTATTCAACCAAGTTAAATATGTGATATACATATATAATTTTTATCTGTTCCTCACTTTCTGTTAAACTTTTTTATGGTGCGACATTTCCCCTCTTTTCAGATGAATAGTCAGATTTTTTAGATGTCCTATTTAAAGGGCATAAGTCTTTCCTACTGCATGATTCATGAAGGATGTTGTTATTTATCTACATTATTACGTATCTACACTGACCTCATCTAGCTCAACAGTTCAACTCTGTTATGGCTAATCTCTAATAAGGGTGATGACCTTTTTTAAATTATGTGTAATTTCTAAAACTGAGTGATATCAGAATATATATCTATTCAACCCTGTTATGCAACAGATCCTCCCTTTTGTAAAGATAGTTTGACGTTTTTTTTTTTTTCAAAACATATGAATTATGTGAAAGTCTAAGGCTAATGGTAAACAATGTTTTGCAGGAAAATTTGATCAATATTGCCATCAACCGGCAACCAGGTGAGACAGAGGGCCCACAATTGATCTAAAGTATCCAGGTAGAAATTTGTTACTCAGTGAGAAAATGTCCAAAAAGTATTGATTAAAAGGTTGCCCAGCCCAACTGACAGCTTATGAGCTCTGTCTTGGCTGAACTGAGATGGGGTTGAAATAACGTCGTTATTTCGAGTTAGCAATGATTAATAACTACAGACTGCAACTACTTAAGGAGGATTGGTTTAAGAAAATACAATAAGGTGGTCCCTCAGTGTCTATGGTGGGTATTGCTCTTGGGAATGTGGCAAAATTGAAATAACATTGACGTACTGAAGTGTTCAGCAGTAGCTTTTTAAAACATTCTACAGTAACAGTTTCCTGCGAATGGGCCTTTTATTTAAAATTCCACTTGATGTTAATGTGTGCAGGTGAAATGGGCCTCAAAGGAGACAAAGGAGATACAGGTTTAACCGGGCTGAAAGGAGACCCAGGGGACAGGGGAGAGCCCGGCTGGAATGGAACAAAGGGAGAGGCAGGCGAGCCTGGCATACAAGGACCAGCTGGCCCCCCCGGACCAGATGGCATCAAGGGGGAGAAGGGTGACAAAGGAGACTGTCCATTTGGAGAGAAAGGACAGAAAGGCAGTATGGGGGAGCCAGGGCTTCAAGGGCCAAAAGGAGACATGGGTGTGCCAGGTCTGAATGGCACAGATGGGCTTCCTGGGGCTAAGGGTCTGAAGGGAGACCCAGGACCCCCAGGTAAGCAGGGAGAGCCTGGTCCTCCAGGACCTCATGGACCACCAGGGCAGAGGGGCATGCCAGGGATGAAAGGCACACGAGGGCTGAAGGGAGCACGAGGTGTTCGGGGATTCAAGGGCCTTAAGGGTGAGCCTGCCATTCAGAAGCGCTCAGCCTTCAGCGTTGGTCTCTTTCCCAGCAGATCGTTCCCGCCTCCCGGCCTGCCGATCAAGTTTGACAAAGTCATTTACAACGAGGAGGGTCACTGGGACCCCCACGCCAGTAAGTTCAACTGCACTCACGGGGGAGTTTACGTCTTTTCCTACTACATAACAGTGCGCAATCGCCCCTTGCGCGCAGCCCTGGTAGTGAACGGCATTCGCAAACTGCGAACTCGCGACTCTCTTTACGGCCAGGACATTGACCAGGCCTCCAACATGGCAGTGCTGCGTCTATCATCTGGAGACCAGGTCTGGCTGGAGACTCTGCGGGACTGGAACGGTGTTTATTCCAGCAGCGAGGACGACAGCACGTTCTCTGGATTCCTGCTCTATGCTGATGCCACCAAGGACTGACGGCCAGGAATCGCACAGACTTCTGGATGAACCATTTAAGACCAGTACTTCATTTTGTAGGGGTGAAACAAAAGCCACCTTTTTTTTTACCTAAATTACTTGAGATCTGAAATTAGATCATCTACTAACAGTAACTGTACAGCCACTAATTATTACACTAGCCTACCTGTTTCATGGCCAGGACTATCAATGCTGGACTATGCTGTGATTTGTTTTTATAAGCTGATAATTTGTGGCAGCTATTTTGTAGCTCTTTACATATTTATACGAAGTAGCTAGCAGCTTATGCAATAAAATTATTTAATTCTGTCTTGCTTTCTTAACCATGCTGTGATTATTTTAGGTGATATTAACCTCATTTATGTAAATGCAAGACTTAGTTTTGTTAATTATAATTTTTTTTTAACATTTAGCCCAGGGTTCCCCCCCCCCCCACATGAATAATCATCCATGTATATCCTTAAAATATACTCAGTCTGAAAAATTACATCTGTTACCTGTACAATTTAATCACATTTACATATTTATAATTCAGATGGTATTGGGGGAAGGACATTCTCATTATACAAAAGAATTTGATTGGTCATTATTTCTTTGGACCATTTTCCAAAGAAATACTACACATTTTAAATGAACGTTTCTGCTGTAAGTTGCCAAAGCAGAAAAGCAGAAAGAAATACCTTTCAAATGCACAGAATTTCTGACTTAAGATTTACTGACTCAGCAAAGAAGAACTGTGCATCAAGTAAGAGACTCAGAGACACATGGATGCCGTGTAGTCGTTCCTGTAGTACAGGTTTAAAAATGATCACATAACTGAATCAGTATCAGACTGTATGTCATAAGCTTTACTGGGAAACCACAATTTACAGCATTATTTGCATTCTGCCCCTTCAGAAGCCCGATGAATTCAAGGTTAATGTTTAACATGCTATGAATACAAAAAAAGGGAAATGAAAACAGGTTATAAGGTTAGACTAGAAACATCATTCTTAATTAGTTCAGTGAGGAAGATAAAACAATGAAATACTGAAATGACAAAAACAATTAACAGCAACAAGCTATAACTGTCATTTATATGCCTTACTCAGCATGTACAAATGCAAATAACATTGCAATCACAATAATAAAAAAAAAAAAACCTAAAAACAATTTTTTTGTAAGCACAGACTAAAAAACCCCCAGCAATTTTTGGTTTGTTTTATGTACCAAAAATAATTATAAATGTACATTTAATGATCTTAGAAAGTCTGAACTTGTAGAACTGTAAAGTGCAGCTGTCAGGTGTAAGTACTTTGCCTGATTTGACTTGATTTGACTGATACACATAAGATGAAGTAGATAGCAGCTTTATTCTGGGTTCCTCTGAGCAAAGGGGAG
The DNA here is from genome assembly GCA_032357445.1 of Enteromius radiatus. Taxonomy (NCBI): domain Eukaryota; kingdom Metazoa; phylum Chordata; class Actinopteri; order Cypriniformes; family Cyprinidae; genus Enteromius; species Enteromius radiatus. The sequence goes on along the minus strand of JAUCMS010000044.1, from coordinate 1,248,969 downwards.
AGCAGACTGGCTGCGGTCAGGGTCATTCAGACGGAGAATACGGATCTGGTTACTGACTGGCAGAGAACTGGGATTCGGAAAAAACAGAACATTACATTTTTAATAGAACTATCAATTTAAAATAGCATTATAAATAACACAAAAAGACAATCATGTCTTCTAATCTAACTACAGTGCCCTCTGTAAGTACTGGGATAGTAATGACAAAATTGCTTTGTTTGCTGTGTCAAGATACAGTATGTGCAAATTTAATTAAAACTACAGAATGTTTCAGTACATAAATGTCTTGCTGAATAAAAAGGACAGCGCTTTTAGATTTCATCTCACTATCTGATGTGAGCATAAATATTGGGACAGTTGATCTTAAGGCAGATAAATAAATTAAAAGCTATTGTCTACTGTTGCAGATCCCTTGCATGCAATCACAGCAGTGAGTCTTGATGATTTTCCCAGCCTTTAATGCAGCCAATTCCAACTGTTGCTTGTTTTGGTACTGTAAGTATCTTCCTTTAGTCTCCTCTTTAATCGTTTAATTATATTAACAGATATCTTGACCCCACAACAATCAGAGCAATTTTGTCTTTACTGAATACTTATGGAACCAGCTGCGCATCTACACATTTCTGCATGAATATTAGAGAAGCGCTTTACCTAATGCTCTGTTGCGTGAAGAAAATAAATTGTCTGTAGTATTGACTGGAAGCGATCTTCAGCATCATGTCCATGGAGATCCTCCGGTTCACAATGTCCTGAGAGAGCAAACACACAATACAGTGACTGCACGCTCTTCTCCAGGACTCCAGTCACCTGTTTCTCCTCAGAAGCAATGACGAATATCTTGTACTTGCACAACATGTTATTGGTTCCTTGACATAATTACATCAAGCAGTGACAGAAGTGTCCCAAACACAACCAGACGTATTAAACAGAGACATTGCCACATTTTTCTATTTGTAAAAAAAATCACTTGACAACATTGTTTAACCCTGTAAAATAACTACGAAAAGCTACATTAAAAATAATTATTAAATTTAATTAAATATTTTAGCAAGTTATTTGGGATTGGTAAGATATACACTTTTACAAATTATAAATACAGCAAAACAGAAATATCATAAAATAACACAACAATTTACAGTCATTTTTAAATATATATATATTAGAGAATTCAAAGGTAATTTAATCATTATTACTTCAGAAATCATACTAATGCTGCTGAAGAAACATTTCTATTACCAAAGATGGAAACAGCTGTGCCGTCTAGTAATTTTTTTAAACCGTGATGCTCTTTTGTTACACACACACACACACACACACACGTATAAATACAGGTGCATCTCAAAAAATTAGAATACTGTAAAAAAGTTATTTATTTTAATCATTTAATTTTGATGATTAGAGCTTAAAGCTGATTAAACAAAATAAAAAAAATCCAGAATATTTATATTTGAGTTTCATTAAAACGACCATCCCTACAATATAAATTCACAATATCTCTTTTTCTTTGATACCACAATAATGGAGAAGACTTCTGACTTGGCAATGGTCCAGAAAACAATCGTTGACTCCCTCCACAAAGAGGTTAAGTCACAGAAGGTCATTACTGAGAGGGGTGCTGTTCACAGAGTGCTCTATCAAAGCATATTAAATGCCAAGTTGACTGGAAGGAAGAAATTGAGTATGAAAAGGTGCACAAGCAACAGAGATAAAGCGGATTCAAACACCTAGGAGAGCTTCAGGAAAAGGAATAACAAACCACGTTAGAAGCATCTTCCCTGGGCTAAGGAGAAATATAACTGGACTGTTACTTTTCAGATAAAAGTAAATTCTGGAGGTCTGGAGCCTGGAGGAAGAGTCTTGAGAGGCACAGAATCCAAGCTGCTTGAAGTCCAGAGTGAAGTTTCTGAAGTCTGTGCTGTGACATCTGCTGGTGTTTGTTCATTGAGTTTCATCAAGTCAATACAGCCCACACCGTGTGAAAGCCATTTCCAAGTTCCAAGTCCGCCTTAGCTCCTGTTGCTCCCTCGGACAAACAAACTCACTGTCTCACTTCTTCACCGTCTTACAGTAATAGCTGCAGTGTGAAAACCTTGTGAAATCCTATCAGGATACCTGTGTTACAAGTACCACAGGCACATCCTTTTTGCATTTTTTGTAGCATAAATATCATCAAACTGATGTGAGTTTGAGATTTTTCCAATGTTTCTCTATGACACTGAAATTTAAAGATGTCCGTGTCCTGCTCTCCGCACAACTGCGTTCAGTGGATAGGTCAATTGTTAGGCTTCAAAAACAAATCAAAACAAATCTATCAGAGAGATAGCAGGAGCATTAGGTGGTCAAATCAACCGTTTGGTATATTCTGAGAAAAAAAAAGAAAGCACTAGTGAGCTCAGCAACATAAAAAGGCCTGGACATTCATGGAGGACAACAGTGGTGGATGATCAGAGAATCCTCTCCATGGTAAAGAAAAACTCTTTCACAACATCCTGCCAAAAGAACACTCTCCAGGAGGTACAAATGTTACTGTCTGAAATTAAAAGACAATGAGTAAATAGGCCTATAGAGAGTTCACCACATGGTGAGACAAGGTCAGATAATTAAAAAAAATAAATGAATTAAATCTATGCATGAGCATCTGAAGATTATAGGAAGATAATGTCTGATTGTTAATAAAGTTAATTGGACAGCGCTTTATCGTACTAATGGACAATGACCCAAATCATACAGTAAAAGCAACCCAGGCGCTTTTTGAAATTAAAAAAGTGGAATATGTAGCTTTTCACAGTTTTTTACAGTTAAAACCACAGTCATTTTTTACAGTTTACACATACACACACACACATATATATATATATATATATAAACACTCCTTACCATATTTACATCGAATGCATCTAAAGCACGGAACGGAGCTTCAGCCATGGCCCACAGTGACAGGACAAAGCAAACGGTAAAAATCGAATGCTCTCCTTCAGAAAGTGAACGTATGTCACTCAGATCGGCCTTAAACTACATTATACAAGATTGCATGTTTCTATTTGTTCATTAAGAAAACAACTACATCAATGATGATATCACGCAAAGTCTTACTGATATGGAGAGAGTCTCATTCCTGTGATCAAAGGTCATCTTCCCTATGTATCCTCTCTGAGACAGCATGGAGTCAAAGTAGTACTTACAGCGTAAAGAAAGATACCTAGAAACACAACCTACATCATCAGTACCCTAAAATATGCACTAAAATTGACCTTTTGTAGAAACTTGTTGTCTCAGAATAATTATATAATTATATAATAATAATTATACTAGTAATGTTTTTTTTCTAATGCATGTTAATAAAAACTACTCAAATCTCCTATTTGAACTATGGCCCAATCCTGGCTTAGTCTAAGCCCTGTCTGTTTTTTTCTGGCTGATGTAAAGGCAGGATGTTTTCATTTACTTAATGATGTTGATAAAATTTTGGTAGGAGCGCGCACGCATGATTAGACACGGCTAGCACAGCATTTTCTTAATCAATCCTATTCCACGCCATCCAATCGAATTCATAAGCCTCCGCCTTAAAGGTGCCATACAGTGTTGTTTTTGACTACCATCTTAGATTTAGTCTTAGTCTTTTGGACTAAAATGCTTATTAGTTTTAGTTAAATTTTAGTCACTTCTATATGTGATAGTTTTAGTCTAGTTTTAGTCGACGAAAACTCAAAAAGGTTTTAGTCTAGT
>JAUCMS010000044.1:1185143-1204559 GCA_032357445.1 Enteromius radiatus | reverse complement strand
TTCAGACAACTGTGTTTGACTAGTTGGGACAACATTTGGGGTAATTTTGTTGGTCTGACAAGGGTTTTTATGTAGTTGAAAGAAAATAGCATTTTTTTTTTTTAGCATTTTTGAGACTCAAAAGGTTTTGTGAACTGGAAAATATGAAGTTCCATTTTTTACAGTCTATGAAGAAGAATGATAACAATTTTTATACTTTAATATATTTTAAGGTGCAATTTATTCCTGTGATACAAGGCCATCATTGTCCAGCTCAAGTAATATCTGTGCAATCAAACTTATGATAATCACTGGAAATTAAGCGTCCCCAATGGCAAGGAACCAAAACTTCATCTGTGACAGAATGGAGGAAAGAAACCTTGGGAGAAACCAGGCTCAGGTGGTGATTTCAACCGCAGCAAAATCAGATACTTTAAAAGGACTCACTGGGGAATGCCAAAATGTACAAACTCCATCCTCCAGCAGGGGGAGCTGTGGTTCCTAAATGAACTTCCTCTCACCTCCGCTCCTCCTGGCCTGCTGTTCACTAAACATCCACGTGCAAAACACCCCCACCACTCTTACAAGCATCAACAGGGATGGATTTGTGTTATCAGTGTCAAATCTTCACATGCCGCCGTGCCGTCTGTCGGGTTATGGTGACACACAAACATACGCTTCGACTCCTTGTGTTGTTTTCTGTGAGTGTCAGCTAAAAGATATCATTAACTAACTATATTCTGCTGCATGGCTGAATAATGGTGGCATGGAGAGATGATGTGTTGTAAGGGTTTATTAGTCCGCTCTAGGATGACAGGAAGAACACCCATAATCCTTTTCACATTTTGTAATTTGTGTAGCTTAGCAAGATGATGGTGGTTTATGTGTCATTTAGAGGAGTAAATACTTTTGCTTTCCTTTCCCCAAGCAGAGAGGATGTTTCAAATAAGAGTCATTTATTCAAATCATATCATTTTATTCCAGATACTGCTGAATCCCATTCTCTCCAAAAATAAACTATATTTATTAACTATTTTTTATATAATGTAAATCAGTGGGCTACAAACAACTCTGGACCTCACTGACATTCATTGTTTGAGCAAAAACATTCTTCTAAATTAGCAGTATTTTCATTTTTGCCTTTAAGTTGCCTTCAGCTATGCCTTTAAGAGTAACTTCTCTTTCCTGTCAGGGTCAAATGCTTTTGCAGAAACATCTGGTGTATCTCAAAGTAGCACTGTGGGGTGTTAAACACAACAACACGTTTGATCATGTCACCCTAATACTGTCTGTATTACAATGTCCTACAACAAGAGTTGGCTTTTTTTCCCATCTGGTCACATAAGGGCAGATGTTCAATACCTAAGACGTCTTCGGTACATTCAGAGCTATAATCAGTCTTCTGTGTTTGTAATGATGACACTTTCTGCTCGATCTCACACAGCTCATGAAACAGTTCATTAGTCAACATCCATTTATGATTCATGAAATTTCGGTTCTTTCACTTTAATAGCTATTAAAATAATCGTTCTACCAAGATGCTCGATTTTAGGGCTAATTATGATCATTATGGTTTGATGGTGTTAGTCTGATTAACTTTAAGATTGATAACGCTTAAAGGCTTCTTAAAGATTTATGGCCTGCATCCTTGAGCTTCTAATGGGGGAAATTTGGGAAATTTACATCCCTAGACAAGCAAAGTAAACAAGTAGAAATTGCCTTGTCCTTGTTACCTGTTGCATCTACGTACTACGTACAGGTGGTAACAGTAAATTATGACTAATATGAATCAAAACCAAACCCTTATTCTAATTCTTTGTGTTCATTAGTGGCTGCTCACTTTTTCAGTGGAATTGCTTTTAAGGATTAAAAACAACTTGTTAAAGTGCTATAGCTAAGCTATGAATCGCAACATTACAAACGTTTATTAGGAACATAAAAGTATATGAATATTAGACAAAACACAAAGATTCAGTGAGGGAAAGAGCTGTAATCCCATTGCAAATGACAATTAATTTAAATACAATGGAGAATTGAAAAAAACAGAGAAAGTGAGAAAGTCACATAATGAATCAAAGCTCATCACTAACAGGTTTTATATATGAACATGTACAGAAAGGAGCCTAACCCTAACACTAAACACCATCATGGTGAGACTCATTAAACTGAAATATGCAATGAACATTTATTTAACAACATTAAATGTAATATACAACCCTAATAAACATAACTGAGAAGACAAAACTAAGAAGAAAGTTTCTATTTCAAAGAAAAAACATCAAATTCAAACAAAATTTGAAATGCAATGCAGGGAATTCTGGGAATGTCAGTTTACATTTTCCTCTTATAAATTTTACCATTTAACAGCTTTTCCCGTAGCATTTTCACAGTTTTTTACTGTTAAAATCACAGCCATTTTTTTACAGTGTATATGGACAGTTTAAGTTTATTGCAAAATAAGCATACATATGCCATATGGTGGAGCTCTGTGCTTAATTTGCGCTCTCTGATTGGTGGAATTTTCTTTACAGCATCATGGGTAATGTAGTTTTTTTTTTGCCAACAATGATTCTGCCATTTTTTAAAACATTTATATAAAGCATAATATAACATAATACAAACTGATGGCTTTAACAAAAGCACATACCATCAATTAACAACCTCTGGGATCACAGTAGGTATGTTATTAAAGATTTGTAAGTTATCATTAAAAATCCATTTCCCTATGAAGAAAACGAATGACATTTTTACTTCTGGAACCCAGCTGTTGCACTCAATTATTGTTACTCAGTACTTAAATGTATAATTATACACAGACATCATAAAGTTTAACCATGTACTGTTCAACACAATAATATGGCAGTTTGTTAAAGATTGGCCAAATTGGTAACTAATGAAAGTGAATTTGTACAATCTCATTTATACATTTTTCGCACATGTTTATTTTCTGAAAATAAAGCAATTTATATCATATGAATTTATATAAAATCACCACCTTGGCAAATAGTTACTTTTTCCTGCAAGATGGGGTTGGTAGTATTTGACCCTTAGCATTCACCTTTTACTTCAGACCATGACTGATCTAGCAACATTATTTTGCAGATTCATGCTGCACACAAAAACTGAGTAAAATGTTGGATATAAATATTTTTAATTCTTTCTCTGACTGCGTTCTGCTTGGTGGCACCCAAAGTTAGACATTATGCATTCCAGTAGCCTGTCTGTGCATGCATAATTGATGTCTGCTATGAGACACAAGCAGTCTGGTTTGATAGGATGACAGTGGATCAGACGTGGGTCTCGCTGAAGACAGCTGGAAGCCTGAAATGAGCTCTAATGATTCACATCAGGAGGTAGATGCGGCCATCTTTGAGAAAATGATTTGTGGAAAAAAAAAAAAAATACATCACTGGGATGAAATTTCGACAAATTGCAAACTCTGAGTACCTGTTAGCCATGTTTGCATAGCACAACTAGTGACAGCCTCAAGCGGTGCACCTGCAGACCTCCCACAGTCTGTCTGCTGACTGCACGCTGAACCACTGCAAGCTCCAAGCTGATTTTGTTTTTTGGTCAAAGTGGGTGGTTCTTGGCTAAAATGTGCTGTGTTGCAGGAATGATGTAATATTGTAGGCCAGAAACCTGGAAGTGACTTAGCATTTTAGCTCTTGGGTTTTTGGTTAAATATTTGAAATAACGTCTGTGGTTAACACAGCTCAAGATATTTTCCTGTTTTTTGCATGACGTATACATAACTCTTACCAAAAAGTAAGTATACACAAATATCAGTGTACAAGTAGTATATGTTTAAGTGTAAAGTATTTCACTACTAATTGGGACTAAATTGGCCCCTTTTCTAATATATAAAAGTATACTGTATACTTTATACTTTCAAGTATACTTTAACTATAACAGTAGCAAACTTTGAGTACACAAATAGTTTACATCAGTGTTTTGCTTGTATGTCAACTATACTAAAAAGTATAATCTTGGTAGTTTAGTAGTTTTATACTGCAAGTTTTCTTTAAGTCAACTTTACATCTTACTTTAAGTATACTACTATATCCCTATTTATGTATTCATTTGTATGTAAACAAAAATATTTTATTCTTGTGTCATGCATACTTTTTTAAAGGTTTAGTTCACCAAAAAATTCTGTCAATAATTACTCACCCTCATGTCGTTCCAAACCAATAACCTTTGTTCATCTTGAGAACACAAATTAAGAAATTTTGATGAAATTAAGAGCCTCCATAGACAGCAACACAACTGAAATGATCCCAGATCCAGAGACGTAGTAAAAACATAGATAAAACAGTCCATGTGACATCAGTGGCTCAACTTCAGTTTGGTGATGCTACAGGAATACTTTTTTTGAAAGTATACTTTCCTATTTTTAGTTTAAAAGAAGTATACTAATAACCAAATCAAATAAACTTCTTTTTTGTAAGGGAAGTACAATAATAGCCCCTTGTGTGTTTTTAAAAACTTGTTTGGAAAAAACAACAATTGCTAGTAAGTGGCTAAATGCAACTACAGAGGTTGACAGGGACATTAAAAGTCATTATGCAAATCAGCAATCACACGCTGGCAAACTACCCTAACTAAAACTTCCAGGGAAAATGTTTTTTGAATAAACACTGAATGAATTGATAAAGCCTAATGGTGGAGGTGTTGAAGTCATGCAGCTGGTGAAGTTTGTTTATAGCTGATGTTTAGCTTTCAGTGAGTGTATTCACACTTTTCCCATGCTGTTTGAGAATAGTAAGACCTTCAAGAGTTCAAGTAATGTGAATAAGTAAAATAACACATTACTTTTACAAGAAACTAACTTTTTCAAATAAGTAACGTCAGGTACTTTGTTTCACATGCATTGACTGACAGTTCTTGTGTTGCCATGTTGAGAGAAATCAGAAGTGAGATGAATAGGCGTTGTGTGCACTGTGTGAGAATGATGCTGTAGATCTATATATGAATATGCATTTACTCTTGCACAAACACAGATTCAATATTCTTCATAATTTAAAAAAAGAAAAAATGAATTATTAAAAACAAACATGCAAGCCCAATGAAATCTCACAACAAATTTGTAAGTATTTACAGTAATGAGGTCGCTAATTTGTATAATTTGTAGACCTCAGCGAAGAGTAGGTTTAGGAGGGGTTAGGTGCAGATTATTAGTACAAATTCATTCATTCGACTTATAAAATAAGTAAATTTTAGCAAAGATTGTATGAATTATATGATTTAGCAACCTCGTAAAATATACGAAATGCTGTGAAATTAGTTTGGCAAGCCTAGACCAGATTTAAACAACAAAGTATCAAATTACTTTCCATAATAAGTACCGTCTTGGTTACGTAGGTAACCCTCGTTCCCTTGAAGGAGAGAACAGAAGACGTTACATATGAGAACTCGCATGAGAGACCAATCACCTCTGAGCCTTATTTAAAAGGCGAAGGATACCCAGTAGGAACACAGCTAGGACTACTCCGCTTCTAGTCCTGACTGTGGGACAGGAGGATCCAGGGTTCGCCAAAGGAAACATTCTGGAAAAATGGTGAACGGTATCCGGAGGAATGGCACAGCAAGCCGACACAGCCAGCCTCCCGCTCATTGATGTCTAACTTAAGACACGGGAGGACACAGACTTGACACTGAGGATTATAGGACCTCGCAAAGGTATTCGGTGTCGCCCAGGCCACAGCCCTACAGATATCTGCTAGAGAGGCGCTATGAACCAACGCATAAGATAAAGTAGCACTCCGCTTTTTATTCTTTTATTTTAATTGTTAAAAAAAAAAAAAACAGAGTTCCCTAGGTCGGGACGCAGGTACCAGACTGGGCCCATCCCCTGAGAAAGAAGATCCTTCCTTAAGGGGACTTTCCAGGCAGGGGCTGCTGCGAGGGAGACCAGATTGGCAAACCAGGTTCGGGAGGGCCAATACAGCGCTACCAACAAGACTTGCTCCTCGTCCTCCCTGATCTTGCACAGGATCTGTGCAAGGAGGCTCACTGGGGGAAAGGCATACTTGAGCCAAGGAGGCCAGCTGTGTGGCAGCGTGTCCCTGTCGAGGGCTTCTCGGGCCTCGGTGAGGGAGCAGAAAAACTGGCAGTGGGAGGACTCAGGGGAGGCGAAGAGATCTACCTTGGCCTCCCTTGAAGTATCTCTAATCAGCTGGACTGCCTGGGGGTGGAGTCGCCATTCTCTGGGGTGGGTGGGCTGCCATGAGAGCTTGTTGGCTGCATACTGTAGATGAGCTTTCCCAGGAATGTGAATGGCACGCAGCGATTTCAGCTGCGTCTGACTCCACAGGAGCAGATGGCAGGTGAGTTGTGACATACGACGGGAGCGTAGATCCAGTGTGAGGTTCCCCAAGTGCCTCGCCGCGGCCGGATCATTGAGCCGGAAAGGTCACTCTGGATCTACGCTCCCATCGTATGTCACAACTCACCTGCCATCTGCTCCTGTGGAGTCAGACGCAGCTGAAATCGGAAGACGGCGAGGGGAGCCGTCTCATGAGTGAGAGGCGGGACCTCACTGCATTCATGGTCATGCATTTGCAATGAACGCATGATTCATTCACAAACACTGCCCCAGCGTGATCTCGTCCAGACGCGTGAGGCAGTGATCATGTCTGTACAGAGCGATGAGGAAACTACCGCGCCCGGAAGCACATGGTCGGAACGACATACCGGGAGCATGTCTTTCGACGGCCATGAGAAATTGCTCTTTTTCAATCCGAGTTTGCCCAGGAAGGACCTTGCGGCACAACTGTGCACTCAATGTCCGTCTTTTGCTTGCTGTTTTAGAAAAACAGCCAACCCGCAGGATCTGCCGACAGCCAGAGTTTTTTTCTCATCGCCGTCAGGAGAGAGCATGAACTCCCCAGGAACTCTTTGTAGTATCAAAGACTTCAGGACTCAGGTAGGCAAGGCTCCGAATCAGTGCATGTCAATGTTCATTGGCCTTTTTAATAGGGCTCAGAGGTGATTGGTCTCTCATGCGAGTTCCCATATGTAACGTCGGAGTGACTTGACTGAAGAGGAACTAATGTAATTAGCTGAAATCACGCCCGCTGAAGTCTCTCTCAACTGTCTTCCTCTAGCAGATTGTTTTGTAAATTCTAGCAACCACGTAGCATGCCGAAGGCATAGCTAGAAAGCAAACTGTAGGCTGTAGTATCTAACCGTAATGACAGTAACTCATGATTAAATGGACCAATCACTGATGCTTATGCACTCTAGCTATGTGTGTTCGACTTGAAGCAGCACTTCGCAGAACGATCAGTGTTTGACATCAAAGTACCATAATGAGCATCTGCTCTCCATAGCTCTCACTGTACTGACGTCACAACGCGATGTGTCTGTGCAGTCAGTTCTGCTTCAAGTCCAACACAGCTCTTAAAGTTTTGCCACTGAGCTTCCAGTTTAGACCCGCCCAATAAATCCTGCTCACGAAAATGGTGAAAAACTTTTTAACGGTATAACTCCACCATTAAGTATTATATAGTTTTGTCTTTGTAATATGTTTCAGCAATGCATTTATAACATTTATAATGGAATTACAAACAATTCTCAAAATTGACTTTACACAGTCTTTAAGGTTACAAAGAAAGCTCAAGTCCACTCTAAAAGGAGAACTACAACAAATGGCTCACTAGGGCTACTGCACGTTTCTTCTTGTGAAGACAAAATGTCACACTTTTAAATAATTCCTGCCCACGAAAAACACAAAAACAGAAGCAGAGGCTTTGTTGAGCTGAGAAGCTAGAGAAGATGAGCTAGAGAAGATGAAGAAGAAGAACAACTCTATTAATTTTGAGAACAATCAAGCAGGAAAATCTAGACTAGTGAGCATCAAAAACCCAATCAAGACTTGTAATCAAGTAAAAGAACACATAATAGGATCCATGTAAAGTGTTAATTTGTGAATATTATAATTTTAAACAAAATATGTAAGAATCATGAACTTGGTCGCAGAGCTTATTTTCTGCAACATTTCAAAAGCTAATGGAAAAATCCTGCTTAGAGAATGAGGGTGATGTTAAATTTAGTGTTGGCCTACAAAAATATGTGATCAATGTAGTGCTGCATTGGACCAAACTGTGCAAAATCAAACTCCATCATAAATATAGATTTTTGAGTCACTTTTTCCTCAGAAATGTGGTTTTATTTTTCAGTTCTTTCAGAGTTTTTGCTCTCTTTACTGTCTTTGAGAATGACATGACAGTGTGTAGGCTAAAATAAAACAGAATTATGTACAGTTTATTATATAGACACTTATCATTAAACAGTTATTTACAATGTTTAGGCATTCTAAACATGTAGATTAAATTAAGCTTTGCATGAAATCCTTCAAGCAGAACTGAACATTTGACAATCATGACAGAATGATTAGTATTTAAATACCAGCTCACAGGATCTAATGTTAATAAATAGCTAGGTGTCGTCACACGATCAAGTGCTACTGACAGTAATAAAAAAAACTAGCATTACAGTACACATCTACAACCAGGCCGCTGTGCCTTCAGGACGCTCATTAAAAACGAAGGAGCGGGACCTTCTCCTTGTCATAGTGGGTGGGCCTGCCTTCTTGGTTAGGGTCAAGTAGATGTCGGAGGTGAGGAAACGTGGGTAGCAGTCTCTTTTCATTAAGCTGTAGATTTTATTTTGTGCTACATCAAAGCAGGACGTGGTGGGCTTCAGGATGTTCTTCTCAATGGTGGCTTTGGTTGAGTGGTCTATGTTAACCTGAGGGGAAAATAGGAAAACGTGAGGACGTCAAAAAAACTCACTTGTCAGGAATTGTGCACTATGATGAAATACAAGATCCTTGAAGTTATACAAGATGAAAAATGATGGCGTAAGTTGATTTTTGTGGGCCAACTAAGATTTCGCCATATCGCTGATCTGTGTTTTCTTCCGCTTTAGAAAAATCTTATGAGCCGAGATTCTCAGTGGCTTGTCTTTCATCCACTGTAAAAGTCTGAGACCAGACTATAAAAGCCTAGAAACAAAGTTTTAGTATTTTGAAAACTTTTAAAACAAAAGTTGCAATGTAAAATGAAGAAGAATGCTAACAAATGAGCAGAATTGCAATGTGAAATGCAATTCAGCATTTTTTCTAGGTCACTAATCAAATATGTGATATTTGAACTTATATGTACAATAGCTCAGATGTAACCAAAATGTTTATATTAAACCTTTTGATGCTCTGTGCACAAAAAAAAAAGAAATCTTTTGTGATGTGGTGTAACTATTAAAAGCCATAACATTATCTGATTCATTAATTTCCATTTTTTTAAGTCTTTTTTTTCCAAATATCACTAATTATTATTCATAATATCTTAATTCATTAATTATGTTTTTCCCCCTTTGTCATAATATCAGCACAGCTGTATGACCCTAACATTTCTGCATGAATTGCATTTTAATATGTGTGAATAAATTAAAAGATTGCACATACAAATGAGTGTCATGTCATTGAACTATACTTTCAACATCAAATATATTCTCAAATGCATGTAAGTTTTTAATTGACACTTTTCTCTTACTATTGTGCTGTTAATATAATTAATAGCAAATATTGTATTAGGAAAATTAGAATCAAATGAAAGCATTTTTATTTGCAGTGTCATTTCTTTGTCTGTTTTTTTTTTTTATGTACACACATCTATTCTAACCACAGCACTCATTCTCCCTCTGTCCAGGGCAGGCTACAGTTCTTAAAAAAACATTTCTCTGAAAGTGTTACATCAGACCAATACATGTGTCTGCTGAACAGCAGTTTTGCGGTTTTTATACACACACTACTCTTTATTTATGAAGAAATATAAGATTTTCTGATAAGATATTCAGCAGCGCTACTTTTCATTCTTCATTGCTTTATTCGGTCTTACTTTGGTCAGATTAGAGCGAGTGGTCCCACTGGCTCATTTTCACTTCTCAGTTTTTCTGAGTCTATTTTCTCAGCTGTGTGGGTGGCTGAGGGGGAGTTTGCAGCCAAAAGCAGGAAAACCACACGGTCACATCTGCCCCCAGTCATGTGGCCGGGGCCCGACAATGGCCTCTGCACGAACACAATAGCAGGTCTGCACTTCACCACAGATATCATTTAACAGAGCCGTGTTTCTTTTTAATGTGACTCCCACTGAGGTTACCCAAAGCGTTGCTCTGCTCACAGCTACCTTCGTCACCAGAAATGAGGTGCTTTCCAAAACAGCATGCATTTATTTGTTGTAGGGTTCGATATACAGGTTGTAATGGCGTATATTAATTTACTCAAAAATAACAATTCTAGATACTTGAAACCAGTGTTGGGAAAAGTTACTTTTATAAGTAATGCATTACAATATTATTTTACTCTATAACATTATGTTACTCTATAAGAATTAACTAATTGCGTTAGTTCAAGTTCAAGTAAGTAAAGTAATGTTAGTTTACTAGTTACTTGAAAAAAGTACTCTGATTATATAACTTGCATTACTTGTAATGCATTACCCCCAAAACTTATTGTAACAAACGTTCTTTGTTTTTTACAAAGAAAATAAGCTTGCTTATTTATTTTTAATAACAAAAAAGAAAACAAAACAAGAAGTTATATTCTTGGCAACTGTAAAAGCTCTCTCACACCAAAAGTGAAATCAGTAACCTCAGGCTGAAGCAAGTGCTTCTGCACCACACTCCCTGTTTCTATCAACATGGGACAGGAGAGGTTACTTATTTTTAAAAGCACCTGTTGTTTACATATTATTTATATATTATAAGTTATATATTACTTTACTAGTTACTTGAAAAAAGTAATCTGATTACATAACTCTTATTACTTTAATGCATTACCCCAACACTGCTGGGCTGTCCGCCATATCGTAACGGTCTTGATGTCATTCGATAGAAGTCATTATAATCAGTGATGCTGTCTACACTGGACGCGAATGGTGCGACAAATCTCAGAAAGAAAATTGCTGCTGCGTTCTATTTATGACTTGCTGACACAAATTTCAAATGAAAACACTATCGAGAAGAACCAAAGCAATCTCGGCGTCCGATCGCAGGCCTTCTGCTCCATGAGTTCTCTCCAGTGCTGGAAAGCTGATATGATATTTACTGAACGCACTCCTCTACATCATTAGAAGACACGCCCACACTGCTGATTGGCTACAATTTTGTTTTGGTAGTCAGCCCAGCTATTTTATAAAGCATTTTTGAAAAATCGCTTACCCTGCCTTTAATTTAATTCAGAAAACTTGGAACATAGTGCACCTTTGATTATTAGTGCACTTCAAATTTGAACACTTCAGTTTGTAATCCTGTGGAAAAGAGTGAACGGCATGTTCTTTCAAAATGATCCTTTCGTATTTCAGAGCAGTTGGAATAACATGAAGGTTTTCTACAATTCTTTTGTCCACTAGGATTAATGGAAAGGCATTTCTAAAGCCCTGTATGCTAGGCGAGTGCACAATAGAACAGGTGCTTCTATTCTTTACATATGCATTTGTGCACAGCTGAAAATGGCCTCCACCATGTTACTTACTGTTCAAGCTGCAAATGTGTACGTACCTCTTTGGGTGCTTCCTTATCAATGAAAATGGCATGTATGTGTTTGGCTTTAGACTGCAGTTTGGTTGCAGACTCAGTGGTCTTGAAATCTTCACAGGCTAACCAAAACTCAATGTTCTCCTCGCTGAACTGAGTGCGCAGAAACCGTGTGAAGACTTCTACCCCATCTGAAACCAGATGCAATGTCACATTAATTGCTAAATTAAAACCTTAACTAATGTACCTACCAAGACAACAAACAGGAAGAAAGGCATGTAACTGCAACATTTTTGTATACTGACTCAGACTGTTCTGAAAATCATTGTCATATTACTATGATAATACAGTGCAAATTTGGTTGCAGTACAACCAAAAGGTCCAAAATAATAAAACTATCTGAAATCAATATTTGAGCAAGTACATAACCGGCCAATTCAACATATTGCTGCGTCATTACGTCACATCTGTAAACAAAAGTTATCCTGGCAGCTTTAACAATAAATAATAATAATTTAACAATTAATTCCCATAAATTAAAATTAAATAATGCATTAAAGACGAATAAGCAATATATTTATTACAAGTTTTATTATTATTTATTTAACTAATTTTAACAAGTAGCCATGCATCCATAGAGACACATTCCAGGTGGCACTAATCAAACTGTGTGTGTGTGTGTGTGTGTGTTGAATCAAACTATTCATTGGTTAGAATGACAAGAAAACCAGAAAGTTGAGAACCCTGTGTAATCACAAGCAGGTTTGAATCTGAGCTTGAATCTGAGAAACATTCAGTATGGACTAATACAGTATAATCCTACCCGAGTGACTCAGCAGCTCCTCAAATGAATCGCCCCATCTCAGAGCCATGTCTGGCGTGATGCTGTTCAAATCACATTAATCAGTGAAATCTAAGTGTTAGAAAGGTGCTGCTTCATGAGCAGTGTCATGTTTATCTGAATTGTCCTATTAAACAGAAACACGTACTGCAATACTTCACAACGTCTTAAATAAACGAGGATGAAGACTTACTGGCTAGTTTTAGCTGGTGGTTTCTTCTCAGGACTGACATTTTCATGTGATCCAGACCTTGCCAAAAGAAGACTGAGCCGACCTTTTTTATCCTTACTTCTGCAGAGAAAACAAAATCATCCAATCAGTCAAACAAACAATCAATCAATAAATCTGTCCGTCCATTCGTCTCTGTCTATCTGTTTATACGTCTGTCTGTCTGTCTGTCTGTTTATACGTATGTCTGTTTGTTTATACGTCTGTCTGTCTGTTTATACGTATGTCTGTTTGTTTATACGTCTGTCTGTCTGTCTGTCTGTTTATACGTATGTCTGTTTGTTTATACGTCTGTCTGTCTGTCTGTCTGTTTATACGTATGTCTGTCTGTTTATCTGTCTGTCTGTCTGTTTACACGTCTGTCTGTTTATCTGTCTGTCTGTCTGTCTGTTTACACGTCTGTCTGTCTGTTTATACGTATGTCTGTTTGTTTATACGTCTGTCTGTCTGTTTATACGTATGTCTGTTTGTTAATACGTCTGTCTGTCTGTCTGTCTGTCTGTTCATACGTCTGTCTGTCTGTCTGTCTGTTCATACGTCTGTCTGTCTGTTCATACGTCTGTCTGTCTGTTCATACGTCTGTCTGTCTGTCTGTCTGTCTTTCTGTCTGTTCATACGTCTGTCTGTCTGTCTGTCTGTTTATCTGTCTGTCTGTTCATACGTCTGTCTGTCTGTCTGTTTATCTGTCTGTCTGTTCATACGTCTGTCTGTCTGTCTGTCTGTCTGTTTATCTGTCTGTCTGTTCATACGTCTGTCTGTCTGTTTACACATCTGTATGTCTGTTTATATGTCTGTCTGTCTGTCTGTTTACACGTCTGTATGTCTGTTTATACGTCTGTCTGTCTGTCTGTCTGTCTGTCTGTTCATACGTCTGTATGTCTGTTTATACGTCAATCTGTCAATATGTGCCCTCCTCTGTCTCGATCTATGTATCGATCTATCTATATGTTTATCTGTCTCTCTGTCCGTTTATCTATATGTCTCTCTCTCTGTCTGTATGTCTATCTATCTGTCCGTCTATCTGACTATGGCGTGGTATTGCAATGCGCTTAAATGTATACACAAATGCATTCAAACACCACACGTGTTACTTCCACCAGACACCAAAGGTTCGTGACAGCTATAAAGGGAAGTGTTACCACAATGCTAGCTATATGTTCTGAAGCCCAAAACCAGTCTGATCAACAGCTATAAAAATTACATGGTAAATAAGAGTTCTGGTAAAGCACACTGTGTTTCTATTTAACTCTCAATGTTTTATATACATTTACAGTTATAGCAATAGCTGTACTTTTGATTCTCACTATAGCAAAGAAAGGATTTAGATATATCTCTGGTCCAGTACTAAAATACTGCCAAATTTTTTTTAAATATAAGATATATTCATAAAACAAGGTACACACATCTAACTTGAAGCAGGTGCATTTTACACTGATCTGCATTCTCTGGTGCATGACGATTTGTTCTCCTGGCTTTTTTCATTAAAGCAAATGAAAGATTGCTTTAAAACGTCCCAACGGTGAAACATTACAAAGATGAAAGACAAACAAATTCATGTTTGGTCACAACGCTGAGCTCCAGAAATAAAGGAAGTCACACACAACGAAGAGAAAACTACCCAAACTTAATTTTGAAACACTTGCTAAAAGAGTGTTCAAAAGCCCCAGAGGGTGAATATGCAACATATAACATCTCTTCCCCCAAAGCTTTCGGTGGTAATATGAGAAAAGTGTGGGGAAAAAAACCGTACCTCAAGTGGGTCTCTTTCATTCTGCAGGCGAGCAGCTCGTCCTCACTGAGCATTTTGAAATATGCTTCCTCCTTGGGGGCAGAGAAGTTAAACTGAGGAAACAGAAACACAAAAATCTTCATGCTCTTCCCTCTTGTTGACACTCACACATCAGCACAGCAGGTCCTCGGTCTAGGGTAAACTACCAAACACTGAAGCTCATATTTGTGTGCTTAGTGTGTTAAGAGGTCATTTCCCATACCTGTTAAGATGACTTCCTGTCAGGGAAAATACCCTCCGTTTACTGTAATATCTCTGCCTGTGTCTTCTTGCTGTAGGACATCCATCTAGCAATGTGTAAATATTTTTACATTATTTTCAGGCAATATGCTTTAGTCAAGTTTTACATAGCGTCCTACTTCCTTCTAAGCGACAACAGGATGGTGGGCTGTCAGCATGTGGTCAGGGGTTTCTGAAGTACTCAGAGGGAGGACTGAAGACCCTGTAAGGACTGTGTGTTTGCAACAAATTAGCAGACATTACCTCAAAAGTTATTATTATGGCTTATACAAAGGCTAATGTTAATAATACATGTTTGAAAACAATCAAAAAAAGTTTGCTTTCTTTGAAAAGTATTGTTTTCATGTATTTTTTAATAACTAAAATGCCAGGTGGTATAATCATAAAGTGTTAAAAAAATAGTTTAATTAAACGTTTAAATCATATCAAATATATTTTTCCATTTCTTTTTTGTTTTGAAATACTGTCAAATGCTATACTTAAATATTGTTATTTTTATTATTTATTTAGAATTACCAATTAATCAATAAATAAGGAAGGTCTACAGGTCTACACACACACACACACACATATATATATATATACTTGTTCAAAAGCTGATTTATTTTAAATAAATCAATAATATATACATATAATATATTATTAACAAACTCCCAAAAGGATAGTTACCCCAACACATATATACATTTTTACTTTTTCATTTTGTGTTATGTCTAACTGTAAATATGTTGCAATTATAATAAATTCTTATCTTTTATCAAGTCCTAATGTGAAAAATCTATACGTTTTCAATACATTATAAAGAAATGTGGGAAAATGTCATTTACTCTCAGTCTCAGAAAAACATTGCTGGTTGCTCAGATTTTCGTGAGGTCTTGTGAAGACTTCAAAATAAGCTGAAACTAATCCTAGCGTTAGTTAAAAGACCAAAGAATCTGTTGAGAAAGACACACTTTATACCTACTGTGGCTGTTGCCTCTGCAGAGGCATTATAATGATGGACAAATCCGTTTCGGCACAATAAATGACAGGAGGGAATAGAAATGTCCTCAGACAGAGACAAAGGTGACATCTTCATTTAATCAACAGCCGTAGAGGCACATATACCAAACCACACAATCCTCAGAGAGTGTCCTATTGAGGGCAGGATCTCAAGTGCATCACTTAAAGGCTTTGGGCAGCGCTTAGTAAAACTTTTTAATTTGCATACACAGACATCCACCACTCACACATTTGCAGAATTAAACACTTCTTACTTGCTGACAAATGTAACGGCTTCTGCCAATCACACACATGTTCGTTTTTGTGAAAGGTGGGGACATTTTATAGATGTGACGTTTTTTTTACTGTACAAACTGTATGAGCTATTGCCCTCTACACCAACACTACACCGAACACTACTCCTTACAGGACATACACTCCATTCTGTGTGATTTATAAGCGTTTTGAAAAGGGGGGGCATGGGGTAATGTCCTGAGAAGTCACCTTCTCCTTGTAATATGTCATACCCATGTCATTATGCAAATGTATACCCTCATTTGTCACACACACACACACACACACACACACACACACACACACACTTTTATTTTTTGTGAGTTGTGGGGAGTTTCCATAGATTTTTATTATTTTTAATGATATTTTCTATCCCCTAATCCTAATATTACCCCTTACAGAAAAACCATTTAACTTTAATATTAACATCATTTACGTTTTTTGAAATATTTTTTTCTCCCATGGGGACCGCTGGCTGGTCACTACAATTGGGACATTTGTTCTCCACATACAGTAGTAGCATAAACAGGTATACACACACACACACACACACATTCACACTAAATTGTTTAAAATATAGGGCTATAAATTGAAAAATGTACTTCAAAGATTATTATTTTTATTATTTTTTTTATTTTTAGAATTTCTTTAATCTTCAAATAGTCATTTTGGGTAAATGAAAAATACATTTTGTAATATATTTGTGAATATAAAATATAAAAAAATGTAAATGTAAAATATATTTACAATATATTTACAAAATAGATTAAAAACAGACAATGGGATAATATATATATATATATATATATATATATATGTACACACACACACACACACACACACACGCACACACACACATACCTGATCTAATCTCAATTTCTCATCATGAAAAAAAAAGTCTCTGTCATGTCAAATATTAAACAATACGCTGCTTAGACACTAAAAACATTATTCCTATTAAACAGCTTTCATGAGGAACTGAGAAACTAATCGATTTAAGCTTTGAATGACAAGTGATGCCTTAAAATGCGAAAAAGATTATAAAGTTTAATGCGCAGTTCAGAGAACGTCTTTTCTGCTTGCGTAAAAAAGGCAAACACTTCTGGGGGCTTGATTGGTAAGCAATTTTAATCTGTCAAAGAGTATTATCATAAGTAATATGTTTTTATTATGAAGTAGTAGCTAGAGACTGAGTTATTTAGAAGATCTTCTCTCAGGATGTTGTTCATCAGTCTTTTACTCAAGAATGATTCATTTGTTATAGCCGTCAGATTCTCATAAGCTCTTGACAAAAAAGGGAAATGTGAGACAGACAGAAATTGAAAATGAAATGTGCTGACGAGAAGAGCTACTTCCTGTCTTTAGGCCTGGTGAAAACACTTCTACTGACATCGACAAATGCCCTTTGACATCTGATTTGCATTCCTGAGCTCATAAGGTTTGGGAGTTTCAGGAGCACGTCCTCATTTAGAAATGATTTGAGAATGCCTATCACTTTCTGAACTGGATCTGGATTCCGACCAGCAAAAACTGATGCATTCATTCCAATTGAAATTTTTAGAAAAGAAAGATTAAAATGGTTGAAATTCTAAGAATTTTGTAGAATTGCCCTCTTCAGTATCGGATTGCATTTAAACATGCCATGCAACATACAGGACATTTACAACATTTGAGATGTTCTTATAATCAGCTCTGAATGGCACCTATAGAAATGTGGGTAGCACTTTATCTTACAGTATACATGTGCTTCACTGGTACACACATGAACATGAACATGAACATATCTTGTACCTACAGGCAAATGAGTGGTAACACAAGGTACTTACCTGACGAGTATGTACATCGTGAAAAAAATAAGAAACATAACAGTCGTACATGAATGATAATTAGTTTGTGCTGTACATACAGACAAATGTGGGTAAGAACATAAGTCATAAGGACTTACCAAGCAAACATGTCTTATTTGTTACCACATAATACCACATTTTCTGTAGGTGCTACACATTTATTAATTTGTAAGTACATTAACATGCACAAGTACTTACCTGTAAGTGACTGTCCTCACTTGTCTGCATGTACAAACTAATTACCATGAGTGTTTGACTATTATGTACAGCCATGTTTTTTTTTGTTACCATGTACATACACTGTACGTACCTGTGTTAAAAAGATATTTACCATGTATGGACCAGAAACGTACACAAACTAATACCAGCTATGGGGAAAGAACACTTTTGATGTCAATCTCCTTTTTTTTCTATCTGTGGTGCTGTATGAGAAAATTATTGGTAAAAATATTAAAATATTGGAAAATTGGTAGTTATGAAGTTAATCAGCCTAAATAATTAATGGTTACACAACAAGAACAAGAACCAAAATAAAAAATGTTAAGGCATTTGATTAGTTAATATGTACTAATATTTATGATGCTAATAGTTATAATAATTTAGCTTGTGCTTAATATTAATAATAAAATACATTATTAGTACAATTATGTACATAATACTATACATTTTTCAGTTTGTTCTGGATTGCAATTTTGAATTCAATTCAAATCTTTTTTGTATTATAAGGTATGTTAATCAGCATAAATATAAATATGCATAACAACAACAATATAAATGTTGTTGTACCTTTTAATGTTTTCACTGGATGGCAATTTTGAACTGTCTCAGTTCAATTTCTGTGTTGCCGCCACTAAAGACCTAAAGACTTGTGAGCTAAAGGAAGCCAATTCTTAATTTCTGAATATTTGATCTTGAGGAGATCTGAGCAGACTGTTCTATTGCCACATAGACAAGTCTTTGATCACTGATGTGGTAATGCCATCCAGTACATCCATATTTTTTTCCGGTACTAAAAGAGCTTGTTCCTCAGCGGATCACTTTCATTCCTCCAAGAGCAGAAGTGGCTTCAAACCGAATGGTTAGTGGCCTGCGGTTAAAGGGACCCTTATGTGGTAGAGTCTGGCCCTCTGCTCTCATCTATCCAAGGGCACTAAAGCATCTGTGATCGTAGACTTCCTGCTGTCTCCTTTCTCTGCAACCGCCTTTTCATCACGCATTTGTTTTAAGCATTCCCTTTTTGCCCGTCACACATGCTGACTGAAGGCAAACAGGGCTGTCAGTAGGGCATGTGTTCAACCGAGGGAATTCAAGCCTGGACTGGATTTACATTCATGAGTCATCAGCTGCTTTAAATATTATTTGCCATTCATCATTCTGAAACAACATATCATTTTTAGGTTTAGGTCATTTTTAGGACTTTTCAGTTTATTTAGTGCCTCTATTAGGGGCTTATGAAAGCTTCATATTTTGGATTTGGGAGACCCAAACAACAGGTTTGGTCAAGAAACACTTTAAATGTGTTATAATATGCTTTTATTTCTATGGATTTCATTTAAAGCGGCACTTAGTGGTAAAGAACGAATTTGAATTTTTATTCAGAACCAGCCTGATCTCACGGCAATTCGTACATATTTTACGAGGTGGCTATTTCGTACGAATTTGTACGACCTCACTCGTA
>JAUCMS010000044.1:1151093-1167133 GCA_032357445.1 Enteromius radiatus | reverse complement strand
TGATTCTGATCATTTGAATGGGTGAGCGAAAACTTTTGGTAATATAGTGTATATATATATATATATATATATATATATATTTATATAAAAATAAAAGTCTTGGCTCAACAGATAAAAATAATTTTTTTTTTAGTTAAGACAACTTCAAATTAAATAACGTTCAACATTGTGGGGGACCTAATAATAGCATAAATACACATTTTTAACTTATTTACTAAAATAAGTTGCTCTAATTTCAAGATAATTGGGTGGTGGCTCAAGAAACAATAAATCTAGGAAGCTAAAAATAACAGATATAAGCAGATGTGACTTATTCAACAAATAAATGTAATAAACAACATATTACTTTAATTTACTTTCACTTCAATTTCTAGACCTGTTTCTGTCTAAAATGCGAGTCCTCTATACATATTACTTTGTCTAGTGAAAAAGATGTTTAGATTATTCTTTTTTATAAGTAATATGCAAAGATCAAGCACTGTTTACAAGCTAAAAGAGTTCTAAACAATTATGTGAGTGGATTTTATCACGAGAGGACAACAAAGGATGATTTTTTTTTTACTAGAGGACCCGTTATTATGGATTTGCACTTTGACCAAAAGTCATGTTTAAAGTTATACTTATGATGTTGAGAATGAAGCAGGGAACTGAGGACTCAAATGCAGAGATGCACTTGTACTTTCTTCGAGATACTAAACAAGATGCAAATCAAAACTACACCATAGGAGGAAAATGTCGAAATCCTCTGGAGAGCCTAGCTGAGAACATGACAAGATGGGGAGCTGGACACACCAAGACTTTGGAACAGATCCCGAGAAGACTTGGGAGCAAGATAGAGAGAAAACATACAACAAGAATATGACAACAAACTGGCACAGGACAGATCACACAGAGATAATAAGGTGAGATTAGCAGCATAACAACTAAGCAGGTGAAGACAATGAACCGGTAATCAGGTAACAAGAGGGGAGGAGTTAAGAATGGGAAGCACATGGCACTTAGAATAAAAAAATAAAAACTCTGAACAACCCAGTTACCAGCAACATTCTGGCATTTGCATTGGCAAACACCAAATACTGTATATTTTCTTCAGAAAGTGTAAAAATTGTAATCACCATACTAAAGGAATATTGTGGGTACAAGTTATGCTCAATCAACAGAATCTTTTTGCATAATGTTGCATACTTTTGCATAATTCTGAATAATTTACTGATATCCTTCTTTTGAATTTGTCCTCCATTGCTCCTAAAATTGCAGTGAACGGGACCATTTCATAACTGTAAAAAAAGACATATATATGTATTTATACATTTAATAAAATTGCTTCCTAAGAATTAATTCATCTCTGTAACAAAGTAATACACAAGCTTTAATACAAGAATGTATTTAAGTGCTTTTATAAAGTCATAAGCTTAACATGCTTTAAAATCCTCCAAAAATAGGCCCCGTACACGTCCACTGCAAGCGCTTCACCGTAATCTCTGCTTTTGTTAACACAGAAAATGAGGGTGAGTCCAAATTATGTTTGAGGGAGTTTAAACACTGAACTTGGAATATGAATTTTATATTAAATTGCAGAATATCTTCTTGCACAACACATGCAGTAGCCTACTTACTATGTAATCTCACACAGTGAACAGAGAGTGAGAGATCAATACGCTCCGATGTTGAGTGTGTGTGTGTGTGCGTGAAAGGCTCATTAGATGCCATAGCTTTGTTAGCACAGCTCTTTAAACACATCATATCAGCATAATGAGACCGTTATCTTTGAAATTCCCTCGCCTCTCCTGCCTAAGCTAAGCATTAAAATTAACATGCAGGGAAACCAGGTCACAATAAAATAATCTGACTGTCGTGATTCAGTACAATATTACATCTCAGGCCTTGTTTGCTGGGAAACCAAGTCTGCTGATCAATACACACTGTAAAGAAGCTGTCAGCATTACTCCAAGAGACAGATACAGTACAAGTGCATTAACATTTTTACTTTCATTGCATTAAGACCTCATTCATAATGATTCAGCCACATTGTGATCTCATGATAATTCGTATGTATTTTATATAAAGTTTGGTTCTACAAAACTTACATTTACTTGCGTATTTACAGGTACTAAAATGTACAATACTGACATATTTTCAGCATTTAAATATACAAATACGTATTGGCAGCACCTAAAAATTAATCTTAATGAATATTAAATCTTGACATTAATTTTAGGATTATTGAACGCTTATTGGCTTTATACATTTTATATTTGCTATAAAAGGGGTAGGTTACGGTTTAGAAGTAGGTTAATGCTCTAAAAATCTAAAACGCTTATTGATAAAATGCAAAACTGCATATTCGCTATAAAATGGGTAGGTTTAGGTTTAGAGGTAGGTTAAAGTGTCTAAATATGTAAATCTCTTACTGATAAAATGATTTTAAAAAAATTACACAAACAAGATTTTTTGTTTTATTCTACTGTATTCTAAACTTATTTTCCTACAATGGCTAAATGGGAATATCAGCAACATGTACAGTATGTGTCAATCTGGCATCTGTTTATTATACTGGTCGCATCACGTCAGTTTTGAAAATGAATTCTAGTGCTGTATCGTGCTGAAAATTATGTACACTAAAACCTATCATAAACATCACTGATAGTGGTAAAACAAGCAAACATCAGCTGAATTGCTGAAGCAATCATGTCTTTGAGCTGTTTTATCGAGGTAGCATTTTAGCACCTCTGGCTCCATCATCTTGCAGTCAATGGATTTTTTGAATTGGGCTGTTGGTTGAATGCCAGAAATAAGGTCTGTGGTTGACACATAATCAAGATATATCTTTTTCTTTTCTAAAATGGCTAAAAGGAAATTTAAACATCAAACCAAACAAGAACACTTCTAGTCATCATGCTTATTAATAACCACGCTCTTACACACTATTGTAATTTAAACGTTGCAACTTGTAGAATTAAATAAAATTGAGAGAGTTTATAGAGGCTTTGTGTGGGTGATGCTGAAGTCATGTGACCATGATGTTGTTTGTTTATAGCCTAGCTTTGGCTTTTTGCTTCAGGCAACTAAACTTGTTTTTATGATTATGATGAACAAAACATGCTATGACAACAGTTGCAACAATAGCCTACTGCTGCGTGCTGCAGAAATGTTGAGAAAGAGGAAGTTGGCCCTTGCATTGGCTTTTGAAGTTTACAGGGAGGAGAATGTCGGTTCACAACAACGTTTGTGGGTTAGTGACATTATAAGTTGAAGGAAACAATATGGTGCTTACAACAATTTAGTTCAGGAGCTCTTGGTGGATGATGCACAGTTTGTGGGAGTATATGATGTCTATCTATACCGGAACTTTCACCATTTTTCTTGTTATCTTGTTAAGATATTTGTGATGGAAACAGGGAGGCTTGTGACTGTCCCACTGACTTCTAAACAATTACACTGTCACTGTGCAGAAAACTATAAAAAATGGCGTCTGAATGATCCATCTGCAATCAATGGTTCAACAATAATGTTTTGAAACTATGAGAATACTTTTTGTAAGGAAAGAAAACAAAAGTATTCAACGTTTTGGCACCATAATGTCACCGCAGCGCCATAGCACATAGCAGTTCTGTTCTAAACACAACGCAGAGATGTGTCTTGTATGTGTATTTACGCTATATTTTGCCAAAATAGCATATCTTTCCTTTGCGTCTAACACAGAACTGCGTACGTAATGTACGTCCACCGGATGAGCCACAAAATGGCTCTACGGTGGCATTACAGTGCTAAATCTTTAAATAAAGTTGTTATTTTTGTTTTCTCATAGCTTCATAATATTAAGTCTGAACAACTTTTGGCAGATGGAGCACTCAGACAACATACTTTTCTGCACCTTGACTGTGTTCATTACTTGGCAGTCAATGGGACAGTCACAAGCCTCCTGGTTTTCATCCAAAATATCTAACTGCTGAATTAGTGAAGGGAGAGGGGCTATCAGACTTCATTTACTGTATGAATGACAAGATAACCTTATATAATTCATATACCACAAGGTTGAGTACATGGTGCATAAAGTCAAAAAGACTCTGATGAACAGAAGTACTT
The DNA here is from genome assembly GCA_032357445.1 of Enteromius radiatus. Taxonomy (NCBI): domain Eukaryota; kingdom Metazoa; phylum Chordata; class Actinopteri; order Cypriniformes; family Cyprinidae; genus Enteromius; species Enteromius radiatus. The sequence continues at coordinate 1,163,047 of JAUCMS010000044.1, read as the reverse complement.
ATACCTAAATATTAATATATCACTTAAATTAAGTGGCCATACCAGCTAGCTTATTTCTAGGAAAACATCGTTGTTTTAAGCTGCTGTCACACTACAGTAGTTGTATAAGTTACCAGTGTTGCTCATTTTCATCAGCTACTCCCCAAACTGCTTTGAGCTAATTAAAATTCTAATTAAAAATGAAGCATTTATAGCACTGACCTGTATTTGAAAAACAGAACCCTGTTTTCTCCGATGCTTTACACTTGAGACTAACTGTAGGGGCTACTGCAGCCAATATTATTATTAACACATTATTCAATTATTAAACCGCTGGTCTGCTGATGAATAAAAATTAGATCCATTGTGCTCTGAATTATTTATCTTTTATTTTTGCTACTTTTAACAAGCAGGATAAAGTTAGAAAACACAGTGAATCAAAGTTTTTGCAACTTTGTAGTGCTTCCCCTCCCCCATGTCCTCATTTCCACATGCATTGCAGAATGGGAAAAATATCATGAGGCAGCAACCTCCTCCATTACACCTTTCGTCATACACACAAAAGAGACATAGTGCTGCCTATGCATTATAATTTACTTTGTTCTCAACCCTGAGAAAATGTTCATTAATAGAGAATTAAATCACCTGCTTCATGCAGTGACCGCGGAGCTCATTATGGACATCTCACAGGGAATCAGTTCATCAAAGGAAGCTCTTCGCACAGAGGCGAGGAGTGTGTCCACATCTCTAGACGAAAACAAATAGATCATTAGTGCTGTGTTTTCCATGCTGCCGCCACCCCCGGGCGCTTGGTCTCATTGGACCATAATGTAAATCAGGAAGGTCAACAGATACCTGGAAAAACATTTCTCACCCTGATGTGTTAGAGCCAACACATCGTGGCGTGAATCCAGACAGCGAGACCTCTCAAAAAGAGACTGTAAGCCCTGAGGGGATATGGCTTTGAGATATATATGCACCTGCATTGCATGCCTTTTATGTTGACTATATGGCACCTATAGGAAAAGAGGAATGCACAGGGGACAGGTGGCTATATTAAAACCACACAAAAAAGATGCAGACAAATGTAACAAATGTGACCCTGGACCAGTCATAAGTGTCATTTTTTCGAAATTGAGATTTGAACATCATCTGGAAGCTGGATAAGCTTTCTGTTTAGCTGTTCCAATGTTAGGATAGGACAGTATTTGTGTCATGAGTCCACATTCACCACACCTCCCTTGGACTCATTTGCGTGTGTCCGAAATCGCTTACTTCCCTACCATATAGTACCTGAAAAACAGTATGTGAGGCGAGTAGTATGTCCGAATGTTTCCCCCCAGATTCTATAGCAGGCATACCATGAACACTTTCCTATCCCATTAGGCTCCAGGAGAGGAGGCGTAAATGGCGAAAAAAATTCTCACTCATTAGCTGCTGCATATAAACCACAGTCTTACTCAGGATCATCGTGAAGTCTTGATTTGTTACTACTGTCATTACTGAGCGTTCTTTCTGTGCCATGATCTGCTGGTGTTTGATTATTGGACTGTTTCCTGGATTGTGATTGTTTGCTGGTTGCCACGACATTTGCCTGTGTACTCCGACCTCGATTCTGCCTTGCCTTCACTGCTCTGTTTGCCTGTCTTGACCCTGCCCGTTGACTCTGATTAAAGTTGCACATGGATCTGCATAAAGAAATATAATTCATGCTTATAATTATAATGAATATAATTCATTCAAATTACTGTACGTTACATAATAAATGAAAAATTGTCATCTTTTGCTCACCTTCATACTTAATTATCAATATATAAAAGTATTTAATATATAAATAAATAGAACAATATATTGTCTTTAATATATGACAATTGTTGACCTATACATAAGGAATTTCTGTTTTACAAATATTGAATAAATCCAGCAAGCCATGGTTGTGTGGGTGAAAAAGCCTTGTTGATGCCAGAGGTCAGAGGAAAAGGCCAGACTGGTTCGAGCTGACAGAAATGCAACAATAAAATAACCGCTCGTTGCAACTGAGGTGTGCAGAAGAGCATCTGCGAACACACAGTATGTCAATGCTTGAAGCAGAGAAGCTACAGCAGCAGAGCATGGATCTGTCTTGTCTCAATGGCTCAGGCTGCTGCTGGTGGAGTAGGGTGTGAAGGTGTGGGCGATTATTTTCTTGGCACGCTTGCACTATATGGAAAAAAACGTTTTCCATATACAGAAATGTAGAAAATGTATTGCAATATATTTTTTCAATATCTCCCTCTAGATGTTTGTTTTGTAAGCAACATGGACAAACAAATGAGCTTACAATGAGCTTATTTACTGTACACTTCATGGCCCATCATAATGCAAATGAGAACATGAAATTATATGTTAACTTGAAATCATGATATAAAGCCAATCTCATCCCTATTTTACATTTTGGAAAATTGATGGCAAATTTAAAAAAGTCAAAAACAATTTGACTAAGCATGAAGGTCCATGACTCATACAGAAGGAACAACTTTTTAATTACAATTATGGTGTGTATATATATATATATATATACACGCTTTTTTTATACACATACAATATTTTGGGAATTTTACCATTTAGTAAAACATAATAATCATCAATAATAATCACTTATAGGTTCATAAAACAAATAACATAAGCAAAATCTAAAAATATAAAATTTGTTTAAGTTTTCAGACATTAGTGGCAGGCAGGTTTCAAATATTAATTTGCCACCTTGCTTTAATTTTGCAGAAGTGAGCATTTGTGATGTTTTAAAATCAATCCATGAGATCTATATTTCATAGCTGTCTAAGCTTTGCCCCCAACTTAGATATATAATCGCTTGGAAGAAAATTCAACACTTTAATGGAACAGAGGAGAATACATTATTCACTTGATATATTGCTGTCTGTGTTATGAGATTCTAGAGTCAATAACAGATATCAGTGCCATAATCATACTCTCTGTGGTATCCCGTAAGATATAGAAAATCTCCACTAGAGCTTCCCCTCTAATCCGTAATTAAATAATTAATTAACAAATTGGATACATCAGATAGATGCGCACACACACACACACACACACACACTAACTGTGTGTAACTGATGGCTCAATTAAAACTGCCACCAGGGAACAAACCAAAATGATATCTGATTTAATATGTTAACTGATCATTTAACATAAGGGGTTTGAAGTTGTTTTTGTGGGGACATTAACGACAGTATTTTTCTTTTCATCAGTGCAACTTATGTTTGAAGAATAATTCATGAAATAGATGTCTGAAAGATGTTAAAGTTGTGCTGAGCTAGATAGCAGCCTCAGATACGAATCATAAACTATTCAAAAGCACTCTATTCTATTAAAAAGACAAGTATAAGACACATCTTTTATATTTGATTTCTATACTAGGACTTCAAACAGTGGATTTGAGTCAACTGCACCCCTTGTGTTTTTCCCACCTGCATAATCAGACACAAATATGTTTGATGTATGAATAATATATTCAGATGGGTGTCTAGGTCATACATGCAAACTACTGACGGTTTATTTCAATTATTAATGGGACTTCAATGCAGCAGCTTGCATAGGGGCACATATAATGTGTTAATGAACACATAAATTATTTAGAATCTAATCTGTGATAATAGTGCAATTAACACACAAGCTTATAAAAAAAACAAGTATCACAATGTAATATTTTCCTGACAAGGTAATGCGTTTTGCTGCAGATTACAAAAGACAGAGACAAATGACAGAATGCAGATGTAGTTCAGCGTGATAGCAGAGAGAAGTCATATGAGCTGTCATATCCCTACAGGACACATATATCCTGTGGTTATGGTTTATTCAGTGTTTTATAACCTACATACAGTATGGGGGCTAATTTATCCACACATTATTAAAGCAGGGCTGTGATTTGGCCATACAGTAGGTATTTCAATGCATAAACTTGTAAATAAACAACTTTTTTTGCCATGAGTTAAGGATCTGATCTTGCTAGTTGACAATGTGCCCCAATCCAGTCTTTCATCAATTTGGGGCAAAGACCCACCATCCAAAAGTGTCCTGGAATTTTGATCTTTTAACACTTTTTTTTTGGACAGAAATGGAAGTAAATAGTCCATAAGATGATATAGAGGACATTTCAGTTCATAAAAGACGAGTTTTGTTTCTTACTGTGACTTAGAGTTTACATACACTTTGCAGAATCTGCTGAATGTTAATTATTTTACCAAAATAAGAGGGATCGTGCAAAATGCCAATACAGTCTCATGATCAATTCGTACATATTCGTCTGAGGTGGAAAATTTGTGCTAATTCGTAAAAATTCGTACAACCTCACTGGTGCGAATTCGTAAGATTTAAACCCCAGTGACTGGTAGATTTTGGGGCGGGTTAAGTGTAGGTTACTGTATTTGTACAAATTCATACGAATCATTCACAGCTGTAGGGTTTTTTTGTAGTCAGTTACTTATGAGTCACTTGTTTGTCCTAAACAGTTAAACTGCCTGCTGTTCTTCAAAAAATTATTTGGCTTTGGCTTTTGTGTGTTTGAAGCCTTTCCGACAATGACTGTATGATTTTGAAATCCATCTTTTCACACTCAGGACAACTGAGGGACTCATATGCAATTATAACAGAAAGTTCAAACACTAACGATGCATTAAGTTTTGAAGATAGGGTAAAATTAGCTTATTTTGTCTTCTGGAAAACACATGCCTTCTGTAACTCCTGAAGGGCAAAGATATTACAGCAAAATAAAAAGATGTACCTATCTTCATTATTTTCAAATGTAAAAAAGTATAAGAACAAAACAAAACAAAAAAAGAACATTTATGGATCATCCAGGTACAGTAACAACAGTATAAAGAACCAAGCGTATGTGAACCTTTGAATGAGGTCATTTTTATTAACTCAAAATTACAGTATTTTCTCTTGTGAGCTATATGTAAATGTCTTTTATGTTACATATCTTATTCAAGTCAGCACCAAATAAAAATACATTTCTCAAATATTACAAGTGCAAGAATTTATCAGTAATATTTTACTGGAGCTCAAGAGGTATTTCACTGGGGCTTGTGCCTTATAAAATGGGTCTAGCAAAGCCCCTGGGACACACCTTTGTTAATTAAAAAACATGATGTTAGAAACTGAAATTACGACTTGGCTCTTTCTTTGAAGTTACTGGAGTAATAAGAAGGCATTGCAATTTTGTGATGCAACAGTTTAATAAACTCAATGTTAAGTGAATGTTAACTCAATCAATACTAGTGTTACTGTAAGTAACTTGCATTTCAGACACAAAAGAGCCAGATGGAAGGAGGGGATCCCAATGGATACAAAGAGGTAGAGGTCTGAGGTGTAGCTAGAGGCCCAGAAGTTTATGGCAGAGGCATAGCGACAGCTAGGGGGATCCGAGCTGAGGAAGCTGGATGGAGCGAGCAGGAGAAGAGGAGCCAAGGAGCTGGATGGAACTGGAGAGGATGAAGGACCCTGGAGGCTGGATGGAACCAGAGGAGAAGAAGCATAGAAGACAGGTGGAACTGGCAGAGATAAAGGAGACTGGAAACCGCACAGGACCAGAGGAAGAGCCAGGAAGGTCAGCGGAGATGAAGGAGCCAAGAGGCTGGATGGGACCAGCAGAGGAGAGAGGATGTCCATCTAACCAGATGGGACAGTTAAAGAAGAAAGGGCTTTAAGAGTAGGGATATTGGTGGGACAAGATCTACCAGTACTCTCTCATTGTTCATTGGCTCCATCTGTGGGACAGACAGGACAGCAGGTTCAGGCTTTGGGACAAATGTCTGCTCCAGCAGGAGGTTCTGGTTCTGTGGCCCTTCTCTTCACTCACAGTGAATCAGTAGCCAATTGTAAAGAGCAAAAAATAAAATAAATTCCTGTGAATGTAATCAAGTTGGTCTCCACATGCTCTCCAAATACCTAAATATATTTTTGCAATATATTTTGATCCATGGCTTGTAAAGCTTTAATAAAGCCTTTTTAGAGCCAGCACTGCAAAAAAAAAAAAAAAAAAAAGTGGATGGGCAGATTGGGCACTAATATACACATTTGTTCAATATGCAATGTGGCTTTTATGCGTTGACCTTAAGGCTGGTCAAATGTTGGCCAATGATGGGTCATCAGCAAAAGTCTGAGGCTTTTTTCTTTAGTGTTTTAGTTTGGTATTTTCACTTTTATTACAATAGGACAGATGGGAACTGACAGGAAGTGAAGTTGGAGAGAGATGGGGGCAGGATTGGGAAAGGTTGTCAAGTCAGGATTCAAACTCGGGACACCTGTATCGCAACAGCATTGGATATCAGCGCACTTCCCACAAGGTTATTGACACTTTGGTGGCTATTTGTCTGATTCATAATATTCAATCGGCGTCGAGTAAGAATGAGAACTATGATATTAAAGTTCAATAATGAAAGCAAACATATCAAGACAGAAGGCTGTTCTAATGTTACTGCAAGGCATGGGGGTTTAGCTGCCCGTGAGATGATTTGAATATAGACAATGGACTTGAAAATATTAACAGTAATTTTTATTAAGCAGTATGCTAGAACTGCAGAAGAGCAACACTACACTCTTCTACTTCTGCTTTTTCTCTTTTTCTGGCACTCCCCTTCACATTCCCCTCATTCCCCCACAACTCAATAGATCCTACTAGTGTGCATTTCCTGTACAATGTCATATTAACCTTTATATAGTATTTTGCATCATTGGAGAAAAAAACAAAAACAAATCAGAAACTAGTTAGTTGCGACTGTTTCCTGAGACCATAGTAATGTTAGCACATCTGTCATTTGTTAATGATGTCATACACAGTTGGCGGAGTAATAACTTCTGTTGATTACTCAATTCAAGATCACAATTAATATCACATTATTATAGTTCATTTACATGAAACAACAGAATGCAATTGGTGTACTCCACTAGACTATATGCACTTCATTCCCCAAGCAGCTTTCTCCGCAATGCAATTCATCAGAAATGCTGCTGTAACGAACGCAATCTCTTCACTATTATTGATCTTTGTCATTTTGCTTAATTTGATGTTTGATTCATTTTAGGTTACCATCTAGTCGTGCTCCAGGGTTTCTGTACATATACAGCACATGCTCTTCAAAAACAGTGTTTGTGTTGACACAATATATAGATTTAAAAGGATAGTTCACTCAAAAATAAAAATTATGTCTTGGGCTATTTTAACGATGTCCTTGCAACCTTTCTGGGCCTTGAGTGTGTCAGTTGCGTTGCTGTATATGCAGGGTCAGAAAGCTCTCAGATTTCATCAAAAATATCTTAGTTTGTGTTCTGAAGATGAATGAAGGTCTTACAGGTTTGGAAAGACATGAAGGTGAGTAATTAGTTACACAATTAAATTTTTTGGGGTGAATTATCCCTTTATTTGTATACTGTATGTGTCACAATGTATGTCTGTTAGTTTCAGTTTTGCCTCACTGTTTTGGTTTCGTTTTCATGTTTTGCGTGTTATGCCCATATTCTGAGTACAGGTACCTGTCTTTTGTCATTATTAGGGATGCTCCGATCGCGATCGGCCGATCTAATGCGCGTTTTGTCGGTAAAGGCGGTTCTGTAATCAGCAGTAAATGCCATCAGGTGCGTGATTTCACATTGAGCCGTATATACTACACAAAGCCGTTGTTTCAATGACGAGCTGCGCAAATCCACGCTGATAATGAACATGGTTTTGCGCAGCTCGTCAGTGAACAACGGCTTTGAATAGTATATACGGCTCAATGTGAAATCATGCACCCGATGGCATTTACCGCTGATTACAGAACCGGCTTCATCGACAAAACGCGCATTCCTGATCGGCCGATCGCAATCGGGACATCCCTAGTCAGGGCTCTGGCTGGACCATTCAAGAACAGTCACAGAGTTGTTGTGAAGCGACTCCTTCGTTATTTTAGCTGTGTGCTTAGGGTCATTGTCTTGTTAGAAGGCCCAGTCTGAGGTCCTGAGCACTCTGGAGAAGGTTTTTGTCCAGGATATCCCTGTACTTGGCCGCAATCATCTTTCTTCTGAATACTTTCTGTATACACTGTATATATATATAAAGAAAGACATTTACAAAGAATTTACTGCCTGTTACCTTACTTATTGTGCCCAAGACCACATCATCCTAACAAGAATCCATGCTTATAAAATTCAAATAACATTATTATATTTGTGAACGTGTGTTGGAACTATGGCTTTGGGAAATCTGCAGCCATAGCTGGCTAACAATGTTACTGGAACACACCTCTGGCTTCTTCTTCTTTTTTCATTTTTGTTTTGTGCATTGGAAATTCAAGGACAGCTCCAGTAGGATTTAACCTGTGCATCCAACAAGAAAAAATAATTTTGATGAACCATGATGGACCTTGAAAGTATCTCTTTTGCAAGGTACATTTGTTCATTGAATCATTGTTATTTTTAAAGACAGCCTGGTTTTACCCTACATGGAGCCCTAAAATAAAAAGACATAAATGCTCTGTGAACCGAATCAAAATGCCGGCTGTGTGCTTCATAGATATGCACTCCCATCTGTAGAAATATGCACTGATAGAGTGTTCCACCTTTGGGGACCTCAGCATACAGTCCCACTGGCAATCATTTCTATGAAAAAAAAAACCCAAGTGATTGCTTCAGCCTCACGTCATCAAGGGCCTTCTGACCTTGACACTGTCAACTCAATCTTTCCATCCTGTTGTCCTCAAACTGTCTTTTGAACTTGAGTTTAGGTGTTTCCGACTTTGAATAAATATGTGGAAACCAACTTGTAATTACTTACCTGCCCCTCAGGTTTGTAGGTTTTGGTTTGTTTGCCTGACATATCTCAATAGTGGCTCCAACTAAAAGAAAACAGATTATTTCGGTTTGGTTTATTTCTCATCTGAACTGATTGCACAAATTTCCAGAGCTCTTCCTAAATGCCGCATTAGAGAAAAGCACAGATTTCTAAGTATAAAAGGAAGCCCCCAATTTCTGGATCCACAATATACTGCAGGCCAAGACAGAAACTTGCAGCTAAAATAATTCCAGACACTGACGTTAAACTCCCAGCAGGCAAGTGGTCAGGTATTTCTTTCATTGTTATAGCAGGCCCTTAGCGTGGGGTGTGAGCTTGCTAACGAGATGTGCCTGCATCTCCATGCCTCATCAGGATCTCATTTGTGTCTCAAAACTTTGAAGTCGTTCTTCAGGCCAGCCCCCGAAACCCACGCAACTTCAAAAATCACGACCTCGGAAATAGATCAACGCGAGCACTCTGCCCGCAGTCCTTGCTTTCTCAGTTTTACCCTAATTAACCCACTTCGATTGCATCGTATGGCAACATTCAACAATATCTTTCATATCCAGCCAGAGGAGAGACATTTATCTGCAAGACAATCATTAGCAACCTTAAAACCGGAAGAAATACTAATTAGAGACGGAATAAAACTGGAAAGAAGATTGTATGTATGTGGGTGATGACAACTTGTTATTCTTTGAATTTAAGAGGATATTAACGCCTATCTGAAGGTCACGGGTTTGATTGCTGCTATTTCCTTTGCTTCCAGTTATTTCAGTCCTATTTTCAAACATCTCACTTCCTTAAATTGGTGCAGTGTTTTCATTTCTGAGTACATAAGCTGTCAGACACACACACACACACTAAATATTGTATTTGGGTAGTATTAACAGAGCTTGAACTCCAATCTGTGTTTTAGAATTGTTTTTATGACGATGAAGTTATGAAAGATGTGATTATTAGGCTTAAATGCTCTCGTTACACCTAAAAATATTTGTTCACATTAACACGTCTGGGACTCTCAGTGCGTTTATTGCTTCTGTAATTGTATTGTTTGGTGATACATCACTGATAAATGCAAATGACCCTTTTTATTGTCGTCTTATTAAGGCTTCCAGCATAATCCATGGCGCTTCACAAGACAAACTAAATGTTTATTAGCTTTTGGTGAAGGGTTTTGTGACTTCTGATGTACATATGTTTGTCATGTTCACCGGTTTTCATGAAATATTCATTCAAGGTTTTATGAAAATGGAAAACGTATGATGGCACACACATTTTCCTGCTCGAAAATTGCCAGTGTTGGAAAATGGGTTCTCTTATAATGCATAATTCATTGGTATATGATATCATGTAAAGTGAGCAAAAACCCTAGAAGACTAATATTTTACGTATTTTGGATGCTGGGTGCTGGTTTTATTTCACATAACTGCCTGTCCAGTTGTTTTAACCTATTATCTGAACACTATGTATGGGAAACAGGTCAGTTTAGCTCGAAGTGAATTATTATTATTATTGTTTTACAGGGAATTTGTGCAGAAACACTGTTTTACAGATGATCAACAGAATCAGCAATACACATCAATTACATCAAGTACAACATCAATTTTTCTTGGATAGTAAAATGTACTTAAAACACTATTATTTAGCACAGTAACAAGATCAGCACAGATTTAAAACATTAATGGTAACACTTCAGAATAGGTCATATTTGTCAACTTCTAACTACCTCTGTTCACGTAATAAATTCTTAATTTGCTGCTTTATTAATAGTTAGTAAGGTACTGTTATGTTTAGGTACTGGGATTAGGGATATTCTAGTAATATGCATGCTAACAAGCAACTACCATAAAATAAAGTGTTACCACATTAACTTGTAAGCACAAAACACAAAGACACTGTACTTCTCTTCTCAATATACTGTAATTAAGACTTTATTGGATAAAGACATAGAAACTAACACATCAACACGCTCACACACTCACACAAGTTGCAGAAAAAGAAAGTGAGAAAAGAATGAGTTTAAGAGAGTGAAAATGTGAAATCCCAAGTTTATAGCAATTGCATTTAATTAACCCTTGCACTGAGTTCCTCAATGAGGTTAAAGTTTATACTTAATGCACCAGGTCAGTTACAGTAGGGTACTTGTTGCTCATTCAGGGGATTCCCTTGTTTGAAGTTACTGCAGAAAGGGGTTTCCCGAGTTTGTTGATTGGCTGGAAGTCCAGTAGTGATGTCATGGGATGCCAATGGTTGGGCTGGATGAAGTTTTGAGGTGGGCGCAGAGTTGAACTCGGCTTTGCAGCAAAACTCAACTCAGAATGCAAAACTCTCAATAGAAAAGAAAGTAAACTGAAGTAAAAGAAAGAGAATAAGAGTGTACGGAGAAGCTGGCATGTACATTACTCAATAATGACATAAATATTAGACAGTAAATTTTAAATTATGCACAGGCCTATATTTGTAATCAAAGTGCTGAAAAAATTTGCCTGACTATAGTCAAGTTTCCATCCAGCTTTTACGCTGTTTTGTTATTTTAGCACTTATAGTTATAGACTATTTAGACACTCCAGCATCAAGCCATAGGCTATTCATAAGCAGGTGCAGTTATTTTTTAATTTATTTTTTATTAGACTGTTAATGTTAATTTAGTTTATTTTGTTATTATCCGACAAGATTTTGCTAAATTAAAAGTAAATTAAATTTGAAACTTGAAAACTGAGGAAGCTGAAGTCCAGCAAGGCGATATGTGATTGGCTTACAGGTATGTGAATGGTGATATGTGATGGCACTTTGTAATTGGCTTACGCTATGTGATTGTCATACGGGTACACCAATGATTTTAAACTAAATATGAGCATTTTATAAGGTATTGTATGAATGAAATATTCTTATTAAATACTTTGTTGTTTACATGGTTGACTGTGCTGACAACAAAATCTCAAACAAATGATCAATGGAAATCAAATGTATTACCCCATGGAGCTCTGAATTTGGAGTCACAGTCAAAATTGAAGTGGAAAAACACACTTCAGGCTGATCCAACTTTGATGTAATGTCCTTAAAACAAGTCAAAATGAGTCTCTGTAGTGTGTGTGGCCTCCACGTGCCTGTATGACCTCCCTACAATGCCTGGGCATGCTCCTGATGAGGTGGAGGATGG
>JAUCMS010000044.1:1139066-1150993 GCA_032357445.1 Enteromius radiatus | reverse complement strand
TCTTTAGCGTTGTCCCTTGAAAAGATATAATAAAATATCTACCAAAATGTGAGGGGTGTACTCACTTTTGTGAGATAGGCTACTGTATATATATATATATATATATATATATATATGTTCTGTGAACGTGAGAAAGTCAATCCCAAGAAGACTTTTTCTTTCTATAATGGATTTACATATGACAGTCATCCTGTGAATCTCTTTGACCATCAATCTGATCTGATTTACGATCATCCATGTTGTCTTGGGCCTCTTTGTGGAATTGGACTCTTTTTCTTTCAACAATGTTCTGATTGAGTCTCAAATCGTCTGATTCACTCTGAAGCACTATGTCTATCTATCTAATTAGTTATACAACGCCCAGCACAAATCAGCTTTGATATGGATTTGAGTTTTGTTTAAGGTTACTTGCATGCAATTATGCATAATTTATTGTTAATGCGACTTCTTAAAATAAAATCTTACTACCTGCACTTGTGATGTTTATGATTATACTTGTAGCTAGTCGTCTAGTCAGAAAGTAAATACTGACAAATATTTGTATTATAATCAAATATTTTATGTAAATGTATGCATTTTGTCATTATTGTGCATGCACTTATGTTGTAACTCAGTAATGACATGCATATTACACAGTATATCGAGGCAGGCCTCAAACAATCACAGAGTCGGAGAACAGGACGATGCCAAAACAACTAAACAAATACTAGAAAGAAACACTTGGTAGAATACCTGAGCAAGTCAATACTTTGCGTATGACTAAGCATGCATGTGGCAGTTAAATAATGTGAGTGAAGGGGTGTGGTGATGAGTTGCAGCTGACGGTGATGATTACAGAATGTGAACAGGTGTGAGAGTGCAATGCATGATGGGATATGGAGTCCAAGGGAGGTGTGCAATGTGCAATGAGTGCTGTTGACAGTAATTAAAGTTAATAATAATAATATAATATAATAATAATTATTAAATAACTCCATGAATTATAATAAATATTAAATATATGCCTATATTAAAATATTGCTACTGCTGACTTTCTGACTTTTTTTGAGGAGCTAAATTTAAACCCCTCTCACTTCATCTTATCACAACAATATATTTTCCTCTACAAATCTAAATGAGTTCTGTCCACAAATCCCCTAAGTAGACATAATATAAACCATTTTAATATGATTGTAATAAAACAAATTCCCAGATCACAGTGATCTAATAATAATAATAATAATAAAATATTAAATACATTTTGATGTTCAGAAAAAAAAGATGAATAAGATTATAAGAATTTAACAAACATGTTGAGATTTAGCTTTAGTCAAGAAGAAAAAAAATAAATAAATAAAATGCGATGTTGCTAAATGTTGCTATTGTTTCCTTCCCTTCATCCAAATAAATATGGTTCAGGAACATGTAAAATGTATTGTTTCACACAATCAATTCCCTGTTTTAGGAACTCTCACAGAAGAATGGTTTACTGCTGTGAGGAATATGATCAATGAAAACCACAGATTTATTGATTGGATACTCTTCTGGTGAAAGCAAAGCTGTGATGAATTTCAATCCACCAGTTAAGCATTTCTTACACCCTACAGTTGACTTCTTTGAGACATGTTTGCGAAGAATTGCTGAGTTTTGCGTTCTCTATAATTTCAGGTTTCCTAAGAACTCCAGGAGACGCACTTTTGTTCTCCACAATACTGTCACCTCAGTTCACGGCATCGGGTTATTCAGCTTTTGAAGAATAATATTTCTTTAAAAAAACTGACTTTAAAAGAACTGCATGTGCTGAGATATTTTATGATTCAATTGAGTTTGTTGATTTCAGAATGTCAAAAGTCAACTTTTTCTTTTTCTATTTTTCTAACCTTTTATCTGCATTGCTGGCTTATATCTGCATTTTATCTTCCAAATACTGCCTCAGTCTTCTTTTACAAAGCGCCACAGCAATGAAATTGAACAGCTGTCTAGAACTGCAAAAGCAAGGCAATCAATTTCTCCCTTTGAGTCTGCTGTAAGCGGTGGGCTTGAAAATGAAGAGCCCCTGAGTAAAAGGGAGTGTTTTTTTGAACCATAGGCATCAGAACACACTTCAGCAGAACACACACAGCTTTTTAATGTGTTCTATAATGGTGCTCTTTAAACTTGATACTGCAGTGACATTAAAGCTTTATGGAAATGCTGTTAATCTCTTTGACCACATTTAAGTGATAGAATTCAGCGAGGAGTTGTTTTACTAATTTGGTAATCATTTTGATTAATGACACTATTAAAATAATGCTTCACAGACTGTATTTTTATGAATGTGAGTGTTTCTTCAACTGCAGGCATAGTTGTGTCTCGGAGGTTCATTTTTATTAAAAGTAAGTTTTAATTCTTTACTTTTTGTTATATTAAGATCACATTAAAGCCGTTGACATTGTTTAACAGACATTCATCATTATTTTTTGATAAGCCTTTTTTGTATAGATTTACTGTCTTGCCTTGTTAGAAACTTTGAAAACTATCACATGTCTGTACTCTAAAAAAGTAATTAATGCAGCTATAATTACATCTCCAACAGTGTAGATAAAAAAGTATTGCAAGACTTATTAGTAACTTTCTAAATCTCATATCAGTCTCAGTTGAACAATACAAGGACAGACATTAAACTTCTCTTTTAATTCTTTCCAATACATAATATAAAGTTACAAAAAAAAAATTAGTCGTGAACTGTATTTAAAGGGAGAAGGTTACGTTAAAAGAACTATTAATATTACTTTTGAGCACCCTTATGAAAAAGAAGTTTATTCAAGTGCGCTATTAATATACTCCTTTTAAACGAAAAATAGGAAAGTGTACTTTTAGTCCCACTTCTCAAAAATGGGCTTTACATGTACTTCTCAGAAATAATCACAATGTACATAAAATGACACTTGGCTTATACTTTGAAAAATATTTGAGCTACAGTATACTCGTGTAACACCTGGGTAACACTTAATAATACAGAGTAATTACCTACACATTGTACTTACATAAAACAAAATCTACTTACCAGGTAACTACAGTAAGCTACAATTACAAACTGTAATTACAGGCTGTTCCATAACTAAGTTACATGATAAGTACATTTTATTTAATGTAAGTACATGATGGAAACATTTATGACATAATTACTGATGGATGTTGTTATAAACAAATATTGAGAGTCTGTTTTAAAGACGTTCATTTAGAACCCGCAGGGCCAAAAGTGGCCATTGTTGAAGAAACCCCGCATTTCTGGTGCATTGGCTGGCCTGGATTTGACTTCAGATTTATTCCTAGCTTGATTGAAAGCCTTTTAGGATTAAAGAGACTTTAACCATATCAGACAACAACAGGACGAACTTCAGCTCCAAGCTACTGTACTGCAGTTCAATACACCAACATCAATCATCCAAATGCAAAACATCTTTAATACCACAGTGGAGATTCTCCCTGAAACAAAACAAATCCTTTTGATCAAATACCCCATTGTTCGCTTTCATTTTGATAATGTCAAAGTCTATGTTTAATCTCCCCAAGATGAGATTATTACTATATTCTTGTATGTATATCTGTTATAAAAACGTAAATGGGAAGAACATCCACAATTAACTAGAGTCTAATAGTCTTTAGGCCTACATAATATAACCATGACAGATGCACCTTGGATCAGTGGCAGCAAAGTATAGTGGCCTTAAGTTTATAGAAAGAAATCAAGCTTCTTTGTCGTGAAATGTCATGAAATATGCTTATATTTCATCCTGTAAACCCTTATATATAAAACAATAATTCAGTCTATTGGTACTGTAGGTGGAATATGCAAAAATGTTCTCATTATATTCTTTTATTTTGTTGTGTATTTATGCAGTACATATTTGGCAACACTTTAGAACAGAACACTTATTCACTATTAACTATGACTTTTCCTTCAATACATTTCTAATTTGCTGTATATTAATAGTTAGTAAGGTAATTATTAAATGAAGTATTGATTAGGGATGTAGAATAAAGTTGTGTAAAATAAGGGATTAACGTGTACTTAATTAATGTATAATATTCTAGTGCATGCTAAGAAGCAACTAGTAAAGAGACCCTAAATTAAAGTGACAGATGATTATATATATTTACTACATTTAAAACATTATATAGCCTACATGTTTGTTCATATACTGTGTAAGTATAAATATGTTAATTGGTAAACTGCAAAATAAATTCCATAAAAACTGGCAGCTGCTGAAATTTGACTGTAAAAAATATGGTGACAAAATGTTTCGTTTTACAGTTTTAAGTTAAATTTACAGCACCATAATACCACTAAACACCCTCATGGTGAGACTCATTAAACTGAAATGTGTAATACACATTAATTTAACAACATTACATGTAACATAAGAAAAAAACTAAGAAGAAACATATTATTTCAAAAAAAGAAACATCAAATTCAAACTAAATTTGAAATGAAATGCAGGGAATTCTGGGAATGTCAGTTTACGGTTTTTCCCTGTAAATAAAGTAAATGCAATGTAATATAAATAAATATTTCCATTTATAGCATTTTCTTTTTAAAAGCTTTATATTTGATCAAATTTTACCTATGATGCAATAATATTTATTTCATATGTACACATGTATGTAATACCAGGCTGCTAGAAAACAGCAAGCAAGAAAACAGATGAAAATATGGCTACATCTACTGTATATGTGATCTGTATTTGAGAAATAAAAGATGCAATAAAATATCAATGTATTTTATTTTATTTTATATATTACAATAGACCCATCAACACACTCTCACGATCAACTCGTGCATATTCGTACGAGGTGCCAAATTTGTGCCAATTCGTACTAATTCGTACGACCTCACTCGATTTCATACGATTTGTCTAAAACCACGTGATGGGTAGGTTTAGGGGCGGGGTTATGTTTAGGTAATTCGTACAAATTCATACGAATTGGCATCTCGTAAAATACGTACGATTTAGAGTAAGGAGTGTGGTCGTACAAATTTGTACGAATTAGCCACCTCGTAAAATATGTACGAATTGCCATGAGATCAGGTTGGACCCATGGTAATAGAGGGATATTATATTATTCAACAGCACATGTCTTGATGTTGCTGGCATTAGATCTTGTGTTTCCTGATCTGCCAAGGAACATGAATTATCTTCTATAAGATAAGCATGCATGAAAATAAATAATGATCACTGAAGGAACCTAGAGAAAATGCACATAATGAGTCACATCGAACAAAGATGTTTTCTCTCACATGTATCTCATGACTGGCGTTCATGAATCATTCACAAACACTCATAACTCGTATTGGTTTTTATACCTGCCTTGGGAAATCTGAATGCGCTTCTATACAGACAGCGCTCTACGAGCCTGGAGGTTTGAATAGAGTTCCGAGAAAACAACAACATCCACATGTATTTGTACCTTGCTATTTACCATTTCTTGCATCAGAGATGGAACGCTTACGTATTATATGCAGCAATTTCACCGAAATAGCATCTGACTGCACGTTGCTGTAAGTTCTCATTATCCACAAAGACACATTTTAACACGCTTTCAAGAAAACTTTTGATGCTGGCAATGCTTTTCATTCATAAACTCAAAGCATGCAATGCCTTTTTGTCTTCTGTATTCAACAACAATAAAAATTAACATCAAACGCATTATATTTTCATCCTAATGTTGTCTGAGATATTCAGAGCCTATTCTTCTTTTCTTCTGTTTCAAAGAGTCTTGTTTTTTTTTTTTTGGGAGTTGGTAGGTTTTCTTTTGAAAGATTCTCAGTTGATGAGAAATAAAGAACACTGAGCAAAGAAAATGGCTTAAAATTTCTCATAAGAAATATGTGGTAATCAAAACCTTTGAAAACTTGAACACAGACTGCATTAAAAACATAAAAAGACATCACATTTTGAACTATCAGCAAGCAACAAGTAGTATTCTCCTTTGAATATTAAAATATTACTTATTTTATGCATTGTAAAGTTTTTCATTAAGTTTTTAATTGCTTCTTTTCATTCCATGAAGTGTGCGTTTGAATTTGCAAGTTGACTATAATAAAAAATTCTTATTTAAATCATTATCACATAATTACATATCAGTTACATCATTGTACTTTAGAAAACTACTATCGTGTAAGTTTTTTTTTTTTTTCCTCGAATAATTATTTTTTACTAAAATATGTCTCCGTACTAAACTAAGTTCTGTAGAGTCAAAATAATAAACACAGACACTCTATTTCTTTCCTGGTTACTTTAAATTAAATATCAACATAAATTTAATTACATGACTATATATTTTGAGTAAATTAGAGTACTCTGGGAAATACTTTACTGCCTAGTGTTCTTTTTTTTTTTGGAAACTGCAGTGATATGTATTGGTACGTATTTCGCTAAAAAGCGCACCAATATACATTTATGCCATGAGACCAGGTAGGTAAAAAAATGTCATCACATTTCAGTACACATTTGCACAAGTCACTCACTAGCTTGAGGTTTGGTCGCGTCATGCATCATACCTACAGTACAAATGCAATGGGTTTTGGAGAGCCGTCGGTACGTATTCAGCGGATGAAGCCATCCCAGCACACCGCTAACCTGTGAGGTCTAATAACGACAAAGTTGACCTTTCTGATCCCAATCTCCCACACGACCTTTCCCTTACATTCACACTCCAGCGACAGAGCAGCTCTCCTGACAATAAGCGTGTCTTACAACTCCCTGATGTTTCACCCTCCATCTCTCTTATTTTCAACCAATTGTTCATTCCTTTGCTTGTTCTTTCTATCCCTTTCTTCTTTCCAGCACACAATTGTTCTCTCAGGCTCTCCTTCTCTTCCCCTTAGACTCATTACTGTTATACGCATGTCTCTCTCAGAGCCCCTGTAGTTCTGGACCTGTAGTCTCTCTGCTCATTATTGCTCTTCTAGCATTCTCGGACTGAGTTGAACATCTTTTCTTGTGTCATACAAGGATGAACGCAAACTCCCGCAGTATATCCACAGGACAATGCAACATCACAAGACTGAACGGTATTTATACCCTCGACCATCTTTTAATCCTGCCAAACTTGTGATTCTGTTTCATAAAGATCTGAGATGCTCATGTAAAAGAATATTATGTCGTTTTTAGTTTTGATAGGGCACATGCTTTAACATTTTTTTTTTTTTTTTGCTTTACCACATATATTATATCTTTGTTAACAGAAATTAATAAAAATATTAAAGGTCAATTAAATGTATGGTGTAACTAAAAATACAGCTAACACAATGAAACACAATAAACACATGTTAACTACTGAGAAAAACAAAACAAAACATGATTTCTTACAAAAAAAATGTTAAAAAAATTATTATTATTCATTATGATTAATAAACGCATTTTATGTAGTGATGTAGTAATTCTCATTAATGTAGTGATCTACTGTTAACAATTAAAATCTTAACTTTTTATAAGATCTCGCCCTCTCCTGCAAAATTTTTAAATGTAAAAAAAAATTCATTCATTTATTCATTATGATTAATAAACACATTTTAATGATTCATGTTAAATAATGTAGTGAAATAAATAAATAGTGTAGTCTTACAGGCTATGTCCTTTTAAAATCTACACTAAACCCATTATCCGGATAAATTATTATTTTTTGTTTATTATTATTATTATAATTTCTCTTTTTATGTCAGCTGTACTTCAACTTCCAACTGTTATTTTGTTTAGAAAGTTTGCAAAAAGGCCTAAATCCACAACAAAGCCAGTGCAACAGCGAATTTAGGATGAGATTAAAGTTACAAAATACTGTACATCTATGAAATAAAAATGCTCCTGACCTCTTCTGGGAAATCTAGTCAGTCTAGGCTATATTTATAGTCTTTCATGACTACTTTCTCAAAGTCTTTTATTATCATGTTTTTTTCTTCTTTCTTTCTTTTTTTCAATTTTTTTTAGGAGGCACATCACATTTATGAAAAAAAATAAAGCTCTGCAGATGCATATTTTTATCATTAGATAGAACTAAAAGTAAAAAGGCCCTGTTAACTTTATTGTCAGTAGCAGGCATAACCACAGGTGACAAGCCCTGTTTTTTAATCACTTTATGTACTTTAATAACCAGTAACCTTGCAAGATATTTCTTCCTTATGGTTTCCACAGTCCAATGCACACTGGATGCAATATTAATAAAAAAGCTTAGCAAAAAGACTTTAGGCAAAATAGTCTAAATTTATAGAACAGATTTTCGGATGAGATTTTTGTCTCTCTGTGTGTGTGTGTTATCTTTCCCAGGGCACCAAGTGAGCCAGAAACATCTCTAGTGCCCTATCAAGAATATAGGTGCATGATGTCCTGTGATGCTACTGACCTCCAAACTCCCCCTCCTTCACTAACAGCTTATTTGCAAAGAATGCATTGTAAACATAAATAAATAAATCAACTCTTTCAAAAACACATGCTTGAGTGGAAGGTGCTACACTCAGCCCAAGACACAAGTTTCTCACACTGACATCTTTCTAATGTCACAAAAACAGTATTTCTGTCATAATACAGTACATCTAGTCTGATTTAGATTTCGGGGTCAGTTTGCGTTGGGGTCAATTAGACCCCCATTAGATTTTTAAACAGTTTGAAACACTGGTTCTTATGACTCAAAAAAGTTATGACTCAAAGTTTTCTCAAAATGAAGATCGTCTGAATCATCCAAGGAGAATTTTATTTTAGTGTTTATCAAAATATGTGAAAAAATGTGTTTAGATGTTGTTAGAAAAGTTACGCAAGAAACCCATTTTCCTCTCACAAAGGAAGCAGAACCAAAACAAACCTAAAAGGCAGAGTGCAAAGTTTTGAGCTAAATAACAAAAAGAAATGTGGATCAAATTGACCCCTAAACACAATAAAAATAACAATAAAAATGATTTGTTTTTACATGAATCATTTGTATTTTTCCTAATATTGATGGAAACCAATGTCTGGTTGTTTTAACCACAACACAAACAGAGGATCCAGATATTTTTGCCACACCAGGAGGGTTTTAACATTACTTTTACGATGGCTCTAGCAGATGCTTTCTTTCCAAATGGTTTTATGAAACAGCAAAAATTACAATTTTAGTCTTCAAACTGCCAGTACTAAATCTGCAGTGTCCTCAAGTTCAGCCCCCTGAGATTGCCAGCGTTTCCTGACTGGGGCAAGAGCAAAGGTGAAGAGGCTTTATTTGAGCTGCGGGAAAGAGATAGCACAACTGACAGCCCAGGCTAAAGGCTCGTGTCCCTGAACAGTCACAGCAGCTGTGATAGCATTGTGTTCCCTGAGATCTGTGTGCTGGAGCCGGCCAACACACTGCCTATGTGTCTTTTTCTCTTATTCACATCTGACAGTTTTCTCTTTTTATGACATCTTTCCAGGTGGTGCAGGACGTGACCAAATGTCCACACAGGCCTTTTTCATTCTCCTGATGAACGCTACTGTTGTCCAGATCCAAATGACAGTGACAGACCATGCTTTGGCTGCCAAATAGCAGCTTAAATTGTCTCTTTCAGCTGCTCTTAACAAAAATAACTTGGAGTAGAAATAGTCCCATTGGAATGATCAACTTTTTGAAAATGGTTATTAAAAATTGAGTTTGGCTTTTATGACTGTAACTTTTCTATTACACTAGAAACAAAGAAAAAAAAAGAAAGAAGAAAAACCATCTATTTAACATCTTTACCACTATAATACATGTACACGTTGTCATGAGAGCAATTGGAGATTTGGTTTGGTTGTCATCCTGCATATAGTGTGATTTAAGTATAACTATAAAGAAAATCAATATTATTAATAATAATAATGATATTGCAGTTTATATAGGTTTTTAAAATAAAATAATAAGCAAAATATATATAATAATAACGGATACAGAATGTTTAATAGTAAATGATTGTGTGTGTGTAAATATATAATTTTGTTTATTATTATATTTGTTTATTATATATATATTTTTGTTTATTTTAGGGAAAATCTACAGATTTTTGCAGAGTGGATTTAAGCATAAAATGTATTAAACCAAGCTAAATAATTATCCTGTTAGCTAAAATATTTACTAATATTTTAAATATTGTGTCCATACCTTTCATATGCAAATCTTGCATTTATATGAGTATATAAAAATCAGCTAACAAAAAAAATCTTTATTTGACCTACGGGTATTAACGTCCCTTTATTAATAGAACTTAAATAAATGTAATAAATTGTGAAATTAATTAGCAAAAAATGTAAGGAATTCTTGCAATATCAGATGGAAAGACCTTCCTCCAAAACACCACACATTTTACTCAAGAACGTATATATACTTATATATACTACTGTATATATAGAGAGAAAGAGAGAGAGAGAGAGAGAGAGAGAGCAACAAACATTTCATTTTCAAACAGTGATCTTGGCTGTTCTTAAACTGCTCTGAAGAACAATTTTTTTTAAAAGAAAAGCATTTGTACTTTTCAAAGACTCAGACGGTGCCAAACTTTTTTAGTTCCCGAGACAACCCCATTGTTGCCCCAAAATTGGCAGTGCAGCTACAAAACACAGCTCTGCTCACAAAGGAGTTCAACACAGGAGTATACAGGAACATTTTTATCATCTGAAGCAGCAATGTGAGCTGATTTACTGCCATCCTTTTTAGTTTAGAGACTGCTTTTAATGAAAAAATTAACAAAGTAGATAAAATAAGGATAAACTTCAGCATGCTGACTGCTCATAACTCTGTATCATTGTGTTGTTTTCTTTGGTAAGTCTGCTGAAATCAAACATATTTTAGTCTGTCGTGTTTGTGTTAGAAAAAGTAACGCTGTAAATCCCACCATGATTTGCTGCAGGCTAATATGGAAATCCTCACATACTGTGAGCAGGATTGCCAGAAGGAAACAATCATAATTCTTCACATCACTATTAAAATCTTTGCCACTGCAATGTTTAGATATGGATGAAACCCTATACATCAATACAGATCCCTTTGAGCTAAGCCAATCCAAAGATATAGCGTATCCTCACACAAGATTAATATGGCACGGCAGTCTAGGTAGGTTTAAGTGCAAATAGTTTCTCTTTTTTTTTTTGTACGTGGGACCATCTGGTGGGCCCTTGTGTTAGGTAGAATCACGCAGCAGACGTGACCTTGGTGTAAGGCGCAGGAGAGACGACCCACACACACACACAGATATGGCCTGGAGGTAGATCGCCCCTCAGGACAGCTTGAGGTGAGCTCTGCTCCCACCATGAGTGATAGGTGTGGGAGGACGGCCCCCCCAAAAAATACAGTTGAGAGTGTCATTCACAACCCAGGCTCATTCGAACTACATGCCTCTGAATAAATTAAAATCTTACTGCACATTTTGTGGCAGATAAAATTTGAAAATGTCCAGTGAGTTGCACTAAAATGCAGGTTCAATATGTGACCCTAGAACTGTTTTGTTATGTTGATATAGGCACATACTGCAGTGTTTTTATTACGTTGCTTCAGCTATGTATTGCAATGGTTCATAACTTAAATGTTTTTAAAGTTTTAAAAGACTTTAAAAACAACACTTAAAAATATGGTCACTTGTTGCCACCTACCATTACCAAAAATGTTGCTTCAGTTTTGTGAATCAGTTTAACCAGTTTAACAAAGCCGTATTTAAAAAAGAATTAAAAATTTTACTGTGAACACATATGTTTTTTCTGTATTTACATTTATATTTACACTGCTGACCCATCCTTTACACCATAACCCACCCTTAAACCTACCCATACCACCAAATCTGTCTCTAACCTTACCTATGTCCCCCCTTAAAGCAGCAAAAGTGTTCCCTTTCGTACGGTCTCTCCGACGTCACGCCGGGGACCGACGAATAGGAATCTTGCTTCAAGATGTCCAATCTACTCTGCGTGTATAGAAACACGCCAATGAAATTG
>JAUCMS010000044.1:1110950-1124522 GCA_032357445.1 Enteromius radiatus | reverse complement strand
TTGCCATCTCGAAGCGAGATTCCTATTCGTCGGCTCCCGACGTGACGTCGGAGAGACCGTACGAAAGGGAAACAGAGTTATTTCAAAGAAAAAAATACCAATTTCAAACTAAATTTGAAATGCAATGCAGGGAATTCTGGGAATGTCAGTTTACGGTTTTTTTTTTTTTCCTGTAAATTTTACAGGAATTTACCGTTAATCGTTTAACAGTTTTTTTCCCATAGCATTTTCACAGTTTTTTACTGTTAAAATCACAGCCAATTTTTACAGTGCCAAGTCTATTTTTGCGTTTCAGTAATAGAGGTCTCGTTTTTATTTGGTGTATGTAGACGTAATTTCAGGAGACCTGGCTCAAATAAAAGGAAAATACAAAATAGTGTAATTCCTTTTGCTATACATTTTTATGATTATATCACTGTTTAATTGGAAGGGAGATAAATAAACAGAAACATTAAAGGAATAGGTTACCCAAAAATGAAAATTAGCCCATATTTTACTCACCCCCAAGCCATAGGTGTATATGGCTTTTTTCTTTCAGATAAACACAGTCAGCTCCATAAATGAGATATATCCATAGCGAAACTAACCCATACAAAAATTGGTGGGGATCATCAACGCCATGGACCGGAGATACTGGAGAAGTTTGAAGTCAGCGCCAACTAGTGATCCAGAGGTATCTCACTTGTCATTTTCCATCAGTGTGTCTGTCTGCAATATTGAAGTAAATAAAGTGTTTTTTGTTGTTATTCATTCTAATGTGACTCTACAGCTATCAGGTTAAGCATAAGCTATGTTACTATTAAGTTAGCTTAGCATGCTAATCTGTCTCACAGGGAAAGCTCTCCTCAGTAATCTATCTCATTGTGTTACTCCACTGATCCTGCATGCTGCATGTCATGGGTTCGCCGTTTAATGTGACGCGTGCCCAGACCGCAAGAGGTACTGTATCAAGAAATGATGCCGAACTGCTTCTGTTGCAGAAATTTTGCCTTTACAAGAATAATCTGATCTCAATCTACTAAAAATATGACATTTAAGTACAAATTGATTACTGTGAACTGATTGTCGCTTCATCTGCGTGAACACCCATATCTCCAGTGTAACAGGATCGGTGATGCAGCGTGGGTTTGATACCCGTGTGGTGCAACTTTAAAAATGATCTCTCTTATTATTCAGATCAGCACTGTGCAAATCTTTATTGATCCTGGATTAGAAATAAATGTTTTTTTGTTTTGTTTTTTATCCATGCTGCCTTTAGTTTCATTTGAACTTCATTCTGGGTTCATTCTTGCCAATACTTCTTCAACTGGCCGTTTTTCAAATTCATTAAATTTCTGCTGTTTTTGATTTTTGATCTTCCCACTCTGCGCTGCGTTACAGTCCCTTCAGGAGCTTGGCCCCGAACCACTGCTTACTGTTATATTTATGACTAGTTTGTGCTCCAGGGTCACATATATTATATAAACAGTTTTGAGGAGTATTTATTTGTACATCTTTCAGTCATATCTGCATTGTATTGTATGGCACTGTATTCTGTATTCTGCATTATAAAAACTACAGAGATTGATTATAAAAACATTTAAATGTCATCTTGCTAAGACATTTTACTGGGAAATGTAGAGTGACAAATAAAAATTCTCCTCTGTTTTGCTTCGGGATCAATGTCACAAAAATATATGGTAATATACTGCAAAACATAATGGGATATATAACATAATACATAATATTTCCATTTTGGAAATTAGTGCTTATATTTTTCCATACACAGCAATATATGCATTGACACTATATCTATATATTGATTCAAATATATTTAGAAATGAAGACACAATTTTATATTCATTGTCTGATCCCTTAATAAGCCCCTAATAAACATATGTCCCCATATAAATGTGAAAGTGTGTACACACGGTCCCCATGATTTTGCCGAGTAAGACATGATACTGGATCAACATTACAAATATAAACCCAATCCTTCCCCCTAAACCTACTACTATTTCTATTATGCCATTATGTTGATTAATGTATTACTACTTCATGTATAAGAACATATGTATGATTTTGGGTAAAGGCTGTGCTGTCCTAACATTTGCTTGAATAAAGAGAAGAATTCTCAAGACTCAGAAGAATTCTGACAGTGCACACTCTCTGGAGAGAGGTTTAGTGAAGTGATATTCTACCTGATCAAGCAATACATCTGATGATGGTCTCTCGTGGTTTTTGCTAGGCAACAATGAAGTGCAAAGGGTTCTGATTCATATTTCTTAATACCAAGCGTTGGGGAATGCTCAACTCATGAAGCGTCATCATGGTCCTTGTAGTCTGGAAGACACCAATGCAGGTTCCTGGGGGGTGAAGGTTCTGGCAGTCTGGAATTTGCAAATGAAGGAGCCTTGGAAAGAAACTTCTCATCATTGAAGAAGGTTTTAAAATCAGTTACTAGAGGGCCAAAGTTCTGCACAGTTTAGCTCCCACCCCCAGCTAACCAATGTCTTCAGGATAACTAGAAATGTCCAAGCAAGTGTGATTTGGAGCTGGTTGGAACAGTAGTGGTAACACTTTACGGTAAGGGTACATGAATTACTATGAATTATAATAGTATAGCATGTAATACTGCCTCATAGTAGCCTGCAGGTAAATGGACAGACCCCAATTTTGGGCAATAACAGCACATAGCATGTGATTTCTGTTGACATCAAAATCTAGTAGTCATTATTAACTAAGCATTAGCTTCTAATGACCTCACATTTGTGTGGCCCTCAGCTAAAATGGCGACCAGACCCAAACACTGGCCAATCACAGCGCACCACACGATGAAGTCATGAGAAACGAATGCATAGTTAATGATGACTGCTGTATTTGGATCAACAGAATTCACATGCTATGCTGTGATTGGCCGGTGTTGGGGTCTGTTCATTTACCTGGAGGGCTATATAAACATGCTTAATAACTAATGAAACAAAACAAACAAACAAAAAACATTAGTTCTCACATTAATTGATAGAC
The DNA here is from genome assembly GCA_032357445.1 of Enteromius radiatus. NCBI lineage: Eukaryota > Metazoa > Chordata > Actinopteri > Cypriniformes > Cyprinidae > Enteromius > Enteromius radiatus. The sequence goes on along the minus strand of JAUCMS010000044.1, from coordinate 1,121,516 downwards.
TGTTTGCAAGCCTGTATGCATGAATGAGGTCATGTGGATATTTGTAAATTATCAAGCAGTTTTACATGCACAAAAAAAATCATAATTTATGTACTACAAGCATAGATAGATAGTAAAGACTTTTCTTTCTTTCTTGTAAACAAAGAATAATCCATGCATGAGTTTATGCATGAATTCATTGTAATTCATGTACCCTTACTGTAAAGTGTTACCGCAGCGGTAATATAACTCGGTCTGCTTCAAGAATTGCTGGTTGTGATCTTCCCACTATTGATCAGATCTATGTTTTACAATTCTGAAAGAGCCCTTACATCCAGTCAGACACTTCTTTACACCTCTTTCGATCAGGCAAACACCTTAGAGCAAAGTCTACATGTTTTCCTGAACAGCCCTTATTGTAGGATTCTTCATTCTCTTAATCTGCATTTTACTCCTTATAACTAATAATAATGATAGGACATATATGTATGGTTGGATTAATGTATTTATGTATGCATTTTAATGTATGTTATTGTTGTTAATCAGCTCGCCAAGCAAATTTCAAACAACTAGGGTGTTTGGCAATAAATAAATATTCTAAAGTTTAAACCACAGCCTGGGTCAATGGTTCACAGCGTGTTCATGAATGTAGCATAATAACAGATGAACAGGCACATACTCATATGTAAGATGATGCTGTTTGTTTACAATGGAGAGTGAGGATGTGTGGATTTTATTGTTCATCAAAATGGTTCTTACCTTTCCTTGTCTTTAGCTCACAACCAGCTCAATGTGAAGAGGAGCCTGATGGAAGCTCTGACCTAGATGAAGACCCACCATCAGAAAATAAGGATGTTTTGTTCCACCTACTTCCACATCTGCCTCGAGTACAACTACTGCAAAAGAAGCAGAGGAAGAACTGATATGAAAAGAAAGGAAATGGATTGTAAATGAGTCACCACTGATTAGCCTATTTAGAAGATGTCAGTGTGGTGCACTGATCACAGAAAAGGAAAAGGCATTTGGGAGAAGCATTCATTAGGAGTTTGAACAAAAAGACGTAACAATAAGGACAGAAGCGCAATGATACCCGAACAACAAGTAGATATGTGTGTGTGTGTGTGTAAGTGATGTGTTATTCAGCAATCTTTGTAATGTATTTTGAATGTCTCACTTTTTATTGATCTACTTAATAGTTTACAGAAACGTCAAGATCTGATTAAATGGAGCCAGTTGGTTTCAAGAGAGCAGTAAACAGAATTCAGGATAAGGGCATTAAAATAAATGTGATGACCACTGATATGCCCATCAATATGCAAGATTATGAGAGCTAATCATCCAGACATACACCACAGGTTTGATGACTGCTACAGCATGTGCTGAGAGGTATGTAATGTTCATCATATGTCTTGATTCAGTCTACAATCAAAAAAATCATTGATTGGATAAACTCGACTTAACTGAGGGCAGGATTTCCATCCAATAAATATGTGCAGCCCCAACTCATAAAACACATAAAAACAAATGAATGCGATGGAATTTAATTAACTCATCGCATTTATTAGTTTTTTTATGAGCTTGATTTACTTAACTTTAGGCTTTAGCCAACTTAAATTTCAAATTTACTATCCTTCTCCAGCCCTGTGCAAAGGGGAAATCCACTTCCTAGCTACACAAGTAAAATCATTCATGTTCTTTCAAAATGAAAATATTGAGTTGAAACAAAACAGAACTGTTTCAAGTCAGTTTAACACAATGCAGTTGTTTAAATAGGGAACCAAACATAATGGTGTAAATATAAATTATGTTTTTCAAATAAACTGAACCGTGTTGGAGAATAATTTGTGTATATTACAGCAAATCCTTTCAACTTTTGTTTACCATGTACTTTTTACATATAAATGTATACATTATAATCAATATTAATTCAGAGTTGATCAAAAGGTGTAATTCTCAATCACTTTTGTGTGGTTCATACATGGACTGAGGAACTGTCCTGGACTGAAAGAAAAAAGATGTCTGCATAATGAGCTCAGTTTTTTTGCCCAGCAGACAACAAAGAGATAGCTTGAAAAATATTCCCAAGCCTTCAGTGCATTACAAACCCTTGTCTTGGGCAACGGCCTATTGACGGTCTTTCTGTTTCACAAAAGGTTCTTTGTGGCAAAAGAAGGTTCTTTAGATTATAAAAACAAAGATATGGTTGTTTGAAGAACCAGAAAAAGTTCTTCTATGGCATCGCTCTGAAGAACCATGTGAAGCACCTTTATTTTTACGAGTGTACTGGACAAAGCATATAAACAGGGCTGAGTTTGTAATTATGTCAATGTAACAGCCAGCCACTGTTACACATATGTTACAGACCGAGTCTGTTACACAGAAAGACTGTCACATATGTGTTGCAGACTGTATACAGCATCATTATACACTCTAGTACACAGACATACAGTAAGCTACTTAAAATAAAGTGTATCAAGATTGTAGTTAAGTGTACTTGATGTGTATCAAGAACTGAACCCTGAGGAACGATTGTGATCAGCTGATGCACTTTGGATACCTCGTGTACCCAAGCCTCCCTGAAAGATCTACCTCTGAAATAGGATTCAAACCAGTGAAGTGATGCTCAGTGATGAGAGGGTGGACAGGAGGATCTGATGAGTCACAGTGTCAAACTCTTGTCTGTTACAAGGCTGCTCTCTATCATTATATCATACTTACACGCTCCATTTGCACTATTTGCACTACTCTGTGTGGTTTGCACTCTCTGCCACGGGCCCTTACTTGTACAGTATATTGTATTGCTTTTTACATTATACGTGATACGTATTATTTTATTTATTAAAATGTTTTGCATTTAATGTTTATGTGTTACCCACTTAGGGTCTGAGTAATGCAATTTCAATCCTCTGTATGTCCTGCACATGTGGCAGAATTGACAATAAAGCTGACTTTGACTTAAAAAGCAGCAGATGATAGCCTGACTACATCAGGCTTCATACTTCCACTCAATTTCAGTTCACTTCTGTACTCAGTCTGATATAGCAGACCATCTCTCGTCTCTCTCTTAGAGCCGTGACGTAGACGCTAAGTGCAGAATTTAAGGGTATAGTTTTGGTCAGGGACATCTAGCAGCGGACATGGAGACACAGGATGCAGTTCGCTCTGTTGTGGAGAAGATTCCATAATAAGATGACGTCATGTTTTACTTATTTTATTTAAGTTCCTGGAAGTTAAAACGCCCAAATCGTTGAACAAACTTAAAAGTTTTAAGTTGAATGAACTGTTTCACAGTTTTAAGTACAGTTCACTTATTTTTTATAAGTAGGTTATACTGTTCGGGAATACAGTGCAGTCACAAGCCTCCCGGTTTTCATCCAACATTTCAGAAGCTTTTACGGGTTTGGAACAACATGGGGGTAAATGGCAAATTTTTCCTGTAGGGATGGAGTAACCCTTGCCAGGCACCGCCAAAAAAGTTGCCAGTCACCGCCAGCATTTTTGATGATTTTCACCTAAATTTGACGGCCTTTAGAATATGTTCTGCTATGCATATATATTATATACAGTATCGAAATAAAGAACCAAGCCTCTGCTTTCAAACAGAAAAAATCTATTTTATTCTATCTTTATGCACTAATGTTTTTCATCACTTCAATGCACATAGGTTTCATCAAAAATACAAAATTAAAAAAAAAATTTCACCTGTAAATAATTATATGAATAAATTAACTTGCTTAAACAGAACAGACACACATGTATATACACATTTAGGCTACATGTACCTATATATACACACATACTCTATTTACATATAGATCACGAACACACATACGCAAACATTCATGTTCATATTCATATCGCATGGTTATAGATCTATCCACGACATAACTAGGGATGTTTTTGTGTCTGTAAAGGCGTTTTCGTCATAGCCTACTTTGTCCCAAACAGATTCAAAATGGTCAAAACATGATCTACATGCATATGAAGAGTCTAGATGCAAAAGCCTCTAAAAGCCATCTTGGACAAAAATGACATAATGGTAAAGAGTGAATGCTCTCCACACATATTATATGTTCATCAAATACTTTCACTTCAAAAGGTGCTGAGAAGTACTAGTACTTACATAGAAACCTATACAAAGTAGCCAGAAAGAAATGCTTATTTTAAAGAAAAATGCCAGACGTGCTTAGAGGCTTTTGCATCTGAAGTCTTCATGTATGATCTATACTATGATCTACAAGGCTCTAGAGTGTGACCTAATTTCTCAATGGTGCGACAAAAAAATATCTGTTTGAGGGAAAGAAAAAAAAAGTCTCCGCGGCTCTGAAGGTCTCCCTGTGGTTCAACAACGGACACACAAGCTGATGGAAGTAGCATCCATTATAGACAGAAGAATAGGTTCTATTGTATTTTGTTGTGTCCACTGCGCTGCTCGCGCTATGCTGGTGTAGATACGGCAAGAGAGAAGTGAGTAACGTTAGCCTAGGCCGTCAGATAAACAGAGTGGTTGTAGCCGCGGATGATAAGAGAAGATGAAAAGAATGATTGACAACTTATGCATTAAGAATATTAAGTTAAGGCCTGATCTGTCTGAGAATCATTTAAGCACAGAAGTGATCGATGTAATATCAAAGATGGCGACATCCGTAAAACTGAAAGTCATATAAATTTTGGCACAACAGTCCAATTTAGCCGTGAGTTCTTTATTAAAACCTTCTTTAACCGACAGCAGCTTTTAAATTTGAGCGGACAGCGGAGCATTCGAATCTCTTCGGTGGAAAAATCTTTCAGATCACACCCAGCTAATTTCTCCTTTACTGTAAGTTACGAAAACACACATGATAACACACACTACCCAGTAAACTCTCTCTCAGTAAATGATTTGACAGACAACTGGTTGTCCAGTCTTGTTCCGCTCACACAGATGCGGTCACACCAAAGAACCAAATAAATAACCAAACTGCATGTGAACGCAACCGTATTAGGGACTGAAAAACAGGATTGACAACCGTATTCTGCTGCTGTGTGAGTGCAGTCAGGCTAAACGCGGTGTTAGTTAATAATTTACATGTCAATATTTCCTATATGAAAATTTGGGTGCACCTAACTTTTGTGCTGGTGCACCAATGCAACCATGCAAAAAGTTAGTCTAGAGCCCTGATCTATATTGTCTCTAGTCCTTCTGTTTATGTTTTTTTTTTCAATCCCGTTAGAACTGGGAAGTCCCGTAATTCCTTCAGGACATGCGCTAGGGCTTTCCTTACCATAATACACCTAGAACACAGATTGCTCATCTTTGGCGGGGAAGCGTTGTAACCTAATTGACAAAATATCTCATCAAAGACTTAATGGGCAGAAACAACATAGACAGTGTTCAACATCGGCTCAACCAATGGTGGGACTATCTGTTTTTTGACCAATGAAAGATGGTTCCTTTTAAGAACTACATTTTGTTGATACAATCAACATAGAAATGTTTAATATTAAAGAACAGGTCACTCACTTTCGTCTGCCATAGATTGGTATTTATTCTCCCTCCCAGATGTTGTCACACTGTTATTCCAGAGTTTTCAGCGATAAAGCACGGTTCTGTTTGCTTGATTTAACGGCAGGCTGTGGGCCAGCCTACTGAAGGGAGTTTTATAGAGAATGAGAGAGTGAGGTTTTTATCGCTTCACCTGAGTGATGGGGCTGCATGATAAAGAACCAACAATGATTTGTTTTCCAGCGTTTCCCATTCTGTCACTCTCACTCAGTGCAGGAAATGTACGAGTTTTTCTGCATCAACACCTAGGTAATTAGCTGTGCGAGGCTTAAATCATTTGCTTCATCTTTTTTTCATAAGTAGTTGGGTAGTGAGAGCTGAAACGATTACTCTGAAATATTTCAAAATAATCTTGTGTTATTACTGTCAGAAATAGGTTCACTCAGAATGGATATTCTGTCATCATTTAAGGCATTTTCAGACCTGTAGATCATTTGCTGAACATGAAAGAAGATATTTGGAGGATTATGGTAACCAAACAGCTGCCGTTAGCTACTGACTTTTATATTATGGAGAAAAACTGTCCTCTCATCAAGATGAACTGACATGTTAGCTCCACTGGCTTATTTCGGCTTTATCTGTAGCTTGAGCGGGAATCAAGGCTTTGTTAGGATTATTGCAATGCACCTGTTTTGAAGAAGAGCAATTAGATGACATTTTAGGATCAAGAGGCACTCTTTGGTTTTCAACTGCGCACTAATGTGATTACCAACAGAATTAGAGACTGCTGCTTTTTACATAACATTTTTCCCATAATGAATTATGAGACAGCCTAGTTTGTTGGTCAGTTGAGTTTCACCTCCAAGTTATAGGATAGTCTTATATGAGTAATAGTTCAATAATGTACATCATTATTCAAATATGATCTTTTTATCTGACATCTTGATGCAAATATCCAGAGAGAAAGAGTGAATGAATAATTGAAATCAGTACTGTAAACTGGATGATTCAAGAATAAGATCTGACTCAGTAGAATGAGTCATTCTTAAATTGGTTATTTTTCTTAGGAATGTGGAAAGGACAGGTTGTGTGGATGTCAAGATTTTCATCAATAACCACACAGAGTCAGCGGCCGGACAGTGTGTTCTGCCATTAGAGGCTTTTTGGCCAATTGAGCCTGCTGCGCTGGTGGCAAAGCCTGATGGTTTTACTCTGGCTGCTTAGCTTAGCCAACTAGAAAAAGACAAACAGAAGTAATGAAAGAAAACAAATTAACAACTCAAGAGGCAACATAAAAAAAACATTTCTCAGTTTTCATCCTATCTGTGTTGAGAGGGAATGGTGAGAAAGTGGTATCTTGTCCTAGCTTTCCGGTTTCCCTTTTTGAATGATAATTATAGACTGCTGCCACTTATTGGTATGGAGAGTTATTATGGAGAGTTCAAGCACGTAACGCTGAAATCCTCTTGTAATTGTTAAGATTTTCAAAGGTCAGCATTCTGTAGTGATTGGGCAAACCATAAGGCACAGAGACCTGAAACTTTGAAATATGGTAGCACCCACCTCATCTACAACATCCCAAATGCTAACCCTGATCGGCCTGATGGGGGCGCTACAGATAACTCCTAAAACGTTATGATTGGGTGGGTCGGATACACAAAATTCATATCATATGATGGGTTGGGCATAGATCTCCTCATTCTGAACAACTTTACCCTAAGAACCACTAAGTGCACATGTATTACTTAAATAGTACTTTTCACAAGATTTGCTTTTGGATTAATATTTATATATCGAAAAGCATGAGTGTATTCTCCATTATCATATTTTAGATATGATTTAGTTTCAGTCATACATTTCAGGTTGGGTTACACCCCAACAACATTCATGTCATAAAGGCCCTCAAGTACTTGATCCCCGGTATTCACTGCTTCCAGATATATTTTCCTTTCACATTTGCTACTTGACTGTAGTCTTTGCAGCATTTAAGTGCAATATTTTGCCAAGAGGCAGGCAACACCATAGTCAGCTTCCATTGCGATAATTCTTTGTTGTCAGTTTAATGTGTCTAAGCCTTGACTTTCATTTCTGTCTGTTCTTCACACAGTGTAGATATCATATGGCTTCAGAAGACAGTAGATCACAAGTCATGCAGACTCCCATACTGTACTTTCATACTGTGCTTTCTGCTTTTATGCCTTTTACACTACTGAGGCCCATTTCATGATAAATGCATGGAAAAGAGCATGAGTTCATTCTTCATAGAAGATACAGTAGTCATATGAGCTTGAATGACATGAGGAATTTTCATTTTTGAAGTGAACTATTCCTTTAAGCTTATTAAACATACTAATTTGCTGATACTACTTAAAGTTTCATAGAGTTTTGCGATCTCTCTAATATAGTGAATGCCTTGGGGAACAAATCACTCATTAATATAGCTCCGTTTTGACGTGTCCTTCAAATCCGGAGACTTGACAAGTGAGAACATGCCTGCAATTAAATAAACTGACAGCTTTTATGACGTCATGGCACATGTGATAAGAAACTTTTACCTCGGCTGTAATTATAAAACTGTACTTGCAGTACTTTTTTTTTAACAGTAATCTCATTATTAGGTGTGTTTCCACAGCTCTGCAGGCAAAGACTATAGTCAAACACTCTGTAATCTAAATCCAGCAGAGACTAAACTGTTCCCAGCGCAGCGTGGTATTAGGACCAGTCCCCTTGTATCTACTACTCAAAGAAACCCACCTGCTGACAAAAGATCTGTGAGTTTCTGAATAAGCCTAGCTGGATTTACGTTGACGCTGGGCTGTTTTTCAAGCCTTTGTATGTTCTTTCTTCCAGCGCTGTGGGTGTTTCAGTCATTTGGTGAAAGTGCATTAATTGATTTGGTGAGTGTCTAAATGCAGGTCCTGAAGATGTTTTACTGAAAGGTGGCCATTCAAGTGTTTATACTCTCTACTAACAGGAACTCTGAGAAATGTTTGAATTTAAAATGCTTTCATAAAACAAAACATTATGGATATCCGGTTCGGTGAATTCAGTACTGTGGCATTGCATTGTGTTTCACTTACAGCTGCGGTCAAAAGTTTACATCCCCCATTCAGAAGCAGCAAAATGTTAATTATTTTAGAGAAATCCTGCCTAACCAAAATCTAAAGTAATTACAATTTTGCAGATTTTGAAAGGGGGATGTAAACTTTTAGTCTCAACTCTAAATGGTTAGTTTAATGAAGCACGCCACTTTTAAAGAAGCCAGCTCATTTTACAACACACCTAGAGTTAAAAAGTTAAGTTTTACCGTTTTCGAATCCATTTAGCAGATCTCTGGGTTGACACTACAGCTTTTTAGCTGTAGCTTAACATAGATCATTAAAACTGATTAGACCATTAGCATCACACTCAAAAATGACCAGAGTTTCAATATTCCTTTTATTTAAAACTTGACTCTTCTATAGTTACATTGTGTACTAAGACTGACTGAAAATCAAAAGTTGTGGTTTTCTAGGTCGATGATATATCTAGGAACTATACTCTCATTTTGGCATAATAATCAAGGAACTTTGCTGCCACACCATGCGTGCAACAGGCGCAATGATATTATGCAGTTTAAGCAGTGCCTGAAAACAGTCACAAGCAATTTCAGGCACTGTGAAAAAATTCATGCAACTTAACAAACATTTTACAATTGTTCTGATCTGCTTTGGTTAAAAATAAATAAATAAATAAATAAATAAAAGCAATAGTAAAATAAGTATACTTTAAATTATGTCATATATATATATATATATATATATATATATATATACACACACACAAGGTCCAAGTTTATGAGAAAAAAAATTCACAGCAAGAACAGTAATATGCATGAAGAAGAAAAATAAATGCTGAAAATAAATGGTGCATTTGCTGAATTATTGCAGGTATTACAACCATTAACTAATTATATTGGGGGTTCAGATCCTCTAAAAAAACGTAAGTGAATTAAATCGTAATAATGAAAAGAAATAAGCACAGTTCTGTGTTCCATCATTTGTAAAAATCTGTGATAAAACAACATCTGTGAATTCTTTCATTCACACACAATGATTATTCTACTGGACTTGGAGACTAAAGTGCCTGAACAACAGCAAAAGTGATTTGCATACATTTATGCAAACTCTCTTCTGTCATTTAGCACCGCTGATTCTCCATTACTGTGTTTGTTCCATAGTTTTGAAAGGTTCAGGCTAGGCCGTGCTAGCTAACCTCTCCACCCATTCTTAAATTTGCTTCCATTAAAAATGCATTAGCAGTGAAAAATCCTACTTAGTCCATTATCAAATGGGGCTCAATAGATCCTCTGCCATGTATTTCAAACCATCCCACCCATGATAAATAAATGAAAGCACAGATAAACAGCCCTCATTTATAACAACGCCTCGAACAAATGGAGGGAAATCAAAGCTGCACATGTCAATTTGCTAGAGGGGGTTTGCTCGGGATCCCATTGAAATACAAATGGCATGTGGTGGCTTAATGGTTAGGCATCTGGATTGCTAACACAAAGCCCATTTTACACCTGGCAATATCATCCGTCAGTGATACGATCAGTGCTACAGTAAATACAGGTGTAAATTTTGTGATTCAATCCAAAGTAAAAGAAAGCATGTGCATTTGTATTGTTCACACATGCTGGAAAACCCTAAAAGCCTACTCACGTGTCAGTCAACCGCTGTGTTAAAACAAGGATTTAGAACTTCACAGGTATGTGCAACTTTATTTTTAAATTTTTATTTATTTTGTGCAAATGAACAATTTGTAAATTTCCATACAATGCCCTCTAAACAATGCTTCAGGTTTCAAAATGGTTTTCACAGCAAAAATGTGTTAAAGGGACACAAATTCTGTCATTGATTTCTCACTCTCATGTCATTCCAAACCTGTAAGACCTTCGTTTTCATTTAAATTAAGATGTTTTTTAAATGAAGTCTAAGTCAGTGCCCGGTTGCATAAAGCACCTTAAGTTTTTCCCTTAAATTTTTCACTTAAGGCATAATTTCCCCTTACCTAAGGCAATAACTTAAGGGTGTTGCATATAATCCCTTAAACACTTC
>JAUCMS010000044.1:1072994-1099681 GCA_032357445.1 Enteromius radiatus | reverse complement strand
ATAACTCAACACACAGCCATTAATGTCTGAACTGCTGGCAACAAAAGTGAGGGGTGTACTCACTTTTGTGAGATACTATATATATATATATATATATTTATATATGAAAATCATAATTTTATTTATTAATTTAATGTTATGTAATTTTGGAAGTTGTTATCAAGTTGTTCATACTAATTTCCCATAAGATACCGTCGATCAAAAAAGGAAGGAGAAGTATTTTCGGGGCTATTAAAACGGCTGGTGTCTCAGACTACCAACAGAACATGGTCGTTAATGTAACACCACATGTACAATAAACTTACAGCAAGTGACTTACCTCATTTAAATTCTGTTACTTAGAGGAAACAAAACCACATCATAGTACATTTTCCAGGGCACAATCTCCGACAAAAAGAAGTGAATGCGCAGAAGGAGGGGCATACCGGGTGAGAAACATAGAGAAAGGGTGGAGGCACGAGAGTTATGCTTTATATGTATTGCTCAGTGTTAAAGTGTCAAAGCAGGAGATGCACTCGTGGGGAAACCGGCATTCATGCTCCATCATATTTTACAGCCGATCAAGACCGAGACAGCATCCAACCTGCTCCCCCCGAGACAACAAAAGGATCTAAAGAAATCTCACTTCTTATTCCTGCGAAAAGCGTTTCCCACAGAACATTTTTCCCCACCTCTGTCAGATGTGCGTCAACTTCTTCCATTGCGCGCCAGCTTGGATTTGGGAAGGCGCGCGCTCCTGCTTTCATCTGACGTGAGAAAACAATTTATCGACATACTTTAGACGTGTTCCGAAAAGGATCGCTTTTCTGGGCGGACAGTTGCTCGGAGGATTTCCAAGTGCCGTCTTTTATATTTTCCTCAGTGTCTCGGATAGCCCGAGAGTAACTCATGTCAGGTAGTGCCTGCGCCTCTTTCCGAAATCTGTGTGATGTTAACTTGAGCTCGTCGTTTGAAAACACCTATTATTTTGAGTTGCAGGACACAACGGGGATTTGCGAGGAGGAAGCATGTATGGCTGAAGGATGTGGGCTCGGAGCGTTGGTCCTAGACCGCCTGACCTGATGCTCCTATGGGAGGGGATGGTGATCTGTCTCCGCTGGGCTTGTGTGCTCGTCTCTCTGGCCGTGTATGTGAGCTCCGCGGAACCTCTCGGATGGCTGCTGTCCGATAAAGGTCCTTTCCATCGCTCTCAGGAATTCATCGAGTTCAACGAGCGATACCAACACGGTTTTACAACCAGATACAAAATATACAGGTACGAATGTGTGACAGTGTGAATCGTGTCGGTTCCTTTGAGGTCAGGGTCAGATTCCAGCACCCCTTTACCTTTAAACCGTTCTTAGGTGTCTTTTTAACCCAGGCTAGAGTGCTGCTGAATATCAGCATGATTGAATCGCCTTATGCTCGAGCCCACAGGTGACTCGGATCTTTTGACTCCGTTCTCTAAAAAGAGTTGCTCATATTCCTATCACATTCTTATACAGCAGTTCTATAAATAATAAATGTTGAGAACTTGAGTAAGTTCTTGTATTTATTTTCTGCCAATGAAACTAGTTCCAAAGGAAGCACAAGCTTCAAGCACTGAAGCTGGAAAATGATTACAGATAGTGTCTGCTTAACATTATAATATCCTTCCAGACATGACTTTCTGTGTGCACCCCTTCTGCTGAAAATTGTCTAAAGCCAAGCAGCCAATCAGATTAGAGCTTTCCAGATCAAGAAATGTATTCAATATGCAACAAACAGGCTTGAGGGTGTCATTTTTTGCTTTTTTTTCTCTCTTGTGATACGAAAACCCACCATACACTATTACACAGTTTGTCAAGTGGTGGTGTGACAACATTCCTAATGTTTGCTGAAGTATTTGTTCTCATGGGCTCATATATTAGCCATAACAAAACAACTCATAACACAATTCCGCATAACATCCCTGCTGAAAAAAACGTCAAGTATCATAAACTCAGCAGAGCGCCTCAGAAATCACCAATAAATACCTTCTCCAAACAATAAGTAATAATGCATAAAACACACCTCCACAGCCTTCTCGAAACCTTGCAGCCGAACTCTAGATTATTATTAGCGTCATTTTCCTCTTGATCTCATTTTCATTTATGCCTCTGGTTTCTGCTTCTGATTACAAAATAGCTTGTGGCTTTTGATTACATGGTGCCCTCAGGTCTGCACCGCAGGCTCTCAGAGAGCTCTCCAGTAAAGGAGTGTTTTGCCCTCTCTGGTTTGTCGCTGGTGATCAGTGGCTTAGGTGCTCAACGCTAGTGCTCATCAGGCACCTCATCTGATACTTACACCATTCCTCGTTGGGCTGATTGGTGATAATGACATCCTCCATTCCCTTCATGATTGTTCTCTGGATAGGGCCCTCCATGTGAGTGATTGGATTGGTTCCCATGAGTTTTAAACTCTGTCACTAGTATAGAGGGCTGTGGTTTAATTGCTAATCTCTAAAGAGAAATTTCTTCAGCTGAGGTTGGGGAAACTCCTGTGTTGTTTTTTTTTTTTTGTTCTGGCTTGGAGACTAATAACCTTGTAATGGAGATAGGGAATGTGGGAAATAGAATGAAAGAAAATAATAAATATTGATCTAATGGTGTGGTCTTGCAGAACCTGAGAAGAAGAGGCATGTTTTTTTTTTTTTTTTGCTTGCCATGCAATTCGTACACTGCCTGGATACCAGTAACTGGATTTGTATATAAATTATGAGATATTTTCCCATAAGACGAACAGTACTGGCTACAAATCGAATTTGCTGTTATATGACACACTGATATTAAATGATATTTTACTGTATGCAATGCATGAAAAGACAGATATAAACTAGTATTCAAAGGTTGTGGGTTTGGAAGATTTTTTTTTAAGACATTTATTATATATATATCAGATATACACATATTTGATCAAAAATACAGTAAAAAGAGTAATATTAGGAAATATTATTAATACATTTGAAGACTGTTTTAAGTTTGAATATATTTTGTAATGGATTCCTGTGATGCAAAGCTGAATTTTCAGCATCATTACTCATGCTATTAGGCTGCTCGAGAAACATTTCTGATTATTATCAGTGTTGGAAACAGTTGTGCTGCTAAACAAGTTTGTGGAAAGTCATATATTTCTTTAGTATTCTTTGATTATTTAAAATTTAAACCTTTTGTAACATTATAAAAGTCTTCACTGTCACATTTGATTCATTTATTGTATCCTTGCCAAATAAACATGTTAACATTTCAGTGTTAATAAAAATGAACATTTATTGATTAATTCAAGAAGAAAGCAAGTGACTTGCAAAATGCTACTGTATGTTCTCAAGAAAAGTGGTTCTGCTGTGTCTTTGGGTGGAGCTCTTTTTATTTGTAAAATTGAGCAAAACGGTGATATTGACAGTAATGTGTCTATATATATATATATATATATATATATATATATATATTATAGGGCTGGGCAAGTTAGCATGCTATTATCGCATTAATACATTAATTGATTAACACCGGCAATTATTTTATCACACATTAAAGTAGTTTTTATTATTATGAAAGTCTGTTGCTCACTCACTGGCTCTGAATGCACATACAAACAAGCCATGGGTCACAGGAGGAGTGGGATGGTCGTCAGTACTGGCTTGGGATGGGTGTAATCGCACGTCTCAACTGAGTGCATTTGGGGTGGTGCTGCAGCCTGGGAAATAAAACAGATAAATACATAAAAGATTGTGCTAGATAGGACTATCATGCTTGGGCTCAGTTCAAATATTTTCTATAAAAACGTTAATGCCCTGGCAGTGGCTAATCAAACTTATATTTAGTTTGATTACATTAATGTTATAAATTGAGATTTACAAGAAATATTTGAATTGCTACTATGTAAAAGGAATACTGCTGTAAAAAGCACCTTTTTTGTTTAAAGTGTTTGTAAACCAAATGTTATTGCACTTTTGTTCATATAGCAGTACTTTTAAATGGAAAAATATACAATACACTACCTCTGGATATTTTTATTTTTTTTTATGCATAAGAATGTGATTAATTGCAGAAAATCATGCGATTAATCACGATTGATCAAAATTGTAATAGTTGCCCAGCAATAATAATACCTATAAATACTTGTACTTTGTTATAAAAATAAATATCATATTTATATCATAGTGTCACTTTGCCATGCAATGTAAGATGACATACAGGTCTAGGCCAGGCCGAGGTGTGGCAAACATGTAAAAAACAAAAAAACAAAAAAAAAATTTTTTTTTCATAATTAATCGCACAAAATAAATAAATTAAATTGACAGCCCTAATAATTATATTAAATTGCATGTAAACATTATGATATTTTCCCCAAAGGCAAAAAGCACTCAAGTATGTCATTCTTAATTGCCTGGTATGAATGTATTATTATTTATTTAATTTACAGATATATGATCACGAATTTGGAATTTGATGCTTAAATTGAGTTTCCACTCACAAAAATAGTTTTGAAATATTATCCAAATAAAAAACGAGAAAAGTTTAACATTCTCTCTCAAATTTTGCACCAGCGTTTAGGGACGCACGAGTGGGATGCTTTGTTTGAAGATCTACCATTTGAGCGTTAGCTTCAGGGAATGCAACAAATTCTGTCAGACTGGATTAGAACAGAATATCAGATGACTAAACTTTGAAACAGAGCTCGCTTGCTGCGTAATAATAGATGCAAATGTATTTAAATATAAAGAAACTAGATTCCCTTCTCCATCCACAATACCTATTTCATAGTTTAGTGGGTGTACAGTATGCATTTTAGTTTGCAGTACTTCCTTTAGTCAAGCATGGGATCGCTATTATTCTGTTCTGAAAGGAAATGTAACCGACATTAAAACACACACAGTGGCACCTCAGCGTTTGGTTATAGCGGTTAAGCAGACGTTTACAAGCTTTACCTTCTTCAACATACTAATATGCACTATTCGAGATGCACAGGCACCACACAGAGTTTAAAGGAGGATCTTAAGGGATTATATCCTCACATTTCTTTGTAAAAATGTGCTCAGATTGGGCACCTGGCTCCCTATGGAGGCTCTTCAAGCCCCTAAACAATGAAATACCACCTACTGGCCTGGCTGCTCTGTTAAGCCCAAAAGAGCTTTTTGGAACAGCAATAGAGCAAACAAACATGAAGAGAGGGACGGATGTGGAGAAGAGCCAGATAGAGGAGAGGGCGACTTGAATGTGACTGTAATGACTAATGTGCTGATTATTGTGCTCCAGTATGGGCTCATACAGCGTCTTATGTAAATGATTATGAACTCACAGGGAGTTTGGCCGATGGAAGGTCAACAGCCTCGCTGCGGAGAGGCAAGAAGGCAATGGAGTGGCCGTGCCCTTTGACCCCGACTTTATCCATAACATCAGGCTTCTGGGGAGAAGGCCAAGCCTGCAGAAAATTACTGACACCATCATTAAGAAATACGGGACTCATTTCCTGCTCTCTGCCACTCTGGGAGGTAAGAAACTATATTACGTGCAAGCTAGTTATTATCCCTGCAAAATAGATTCTCATTCTTGCCTTGTTCCTGAGTTGCAAGGACATCTTTATATAGTCTCAGTAGAGGCTGACGTGACATTATGCATTATTGAACACTGGGGTTAGTGTTGTCTAATGGATATGACACTCATAACTTCAGTTCCTAGATTAACTTAATAGGTCAAACGACGAACTCAGAATTCACCCCGTTTTATTTATTAATCTACATTTCATCTGTGCATGTTATTCCAAAGAAAAAAAGGCTTGCCTTTGTAACCTTTCATTAAAAATGCAGGTTTTGTTAAACTGAAACGCCTCTGAAGTGACTTGCCTTTTTGGCTGATGTCACCTATAGGCCAGTGGTTCTCAAACAGGGTACAGGTAATATAATAATAATAATCATATACTAAAACAGTGTAACTTGATTAAAATGATAAACACAATCAAGATTGTAATCAGTAATGTTTTACTGAAGAGCAATTGACACTATAATCACAATTGTGTCAATCACAATCTTAATGAATTGTGCTTATAAATGTAATTATAGTTATGGTTCTGTTAATATTGCGTTACATAGGGGGTCTTTAGATATTGTATTACACATTTTAGGCCTTTGAGTCAAAAGGGTGATAACCACTGACCTATAGGCCATGTAGGCCATTAGTTAATAGATACTGCAAACACATTCTTTTACACTGTTGTTGTAGGTAATTTAGCCCTTTTGAAATAGTCAACACACTACATGCAATGTGTAATTTACAGCAATAATAATTATAGGCTTCCTTTACACCTGGCTGCAAAAACATTTCTTAATGTACAGTATGATTTTTATGTTGTTTCATATTCATTTTGAACACACTGATATATAACCTGAATTCCGGAAATGTTGGGACTTTAAAAAAAAAATGTAATAAAAGGAAAATAATTGATGTTGTTATAGCTGCAGTATGTGGTTTTGCATTGTCCTGCTGAAATACACACCTTCCATGAAACAGACATATACACCTTTTAGCATTTATAGTGCCTTCCATAACCCCCATAGCATCAGAGATACTGGCTTTTGAACTGAATGCTGATAACACGGTCTCCTTTCTCTTTAGTCCAGAGGACACGGCGTCTGTGATTTGCAACAAGAATGAATTGTAAATGAGCCTTGTCCCACAGGACACAACAGGCTTCTGGACCATATGCGCATATGGTTTCCTTTTTGCATGATAGAGCTTTATTTGGCATCTGCAGGTTGTGTTTACCGACAGTGGTTTCTGGAAGTATTCCTGGGCCCATTTAGTAATGTCAATGACAGAATCATGGCGATGACTGATACAGTGTCATCTGAGGGCCTGAAGACCACAGCCATACAACAAAAGTCTCCTACCTTGTCCCCTTAATGCACAGAGGTTTCTCCAGTTTCTCTGAATCTGTGTGATGATGTTATGCACTGTAGATGATGAGATTTGTAGCAGACATCAAAGTGAAATTAGCTCATTTAGTGGATAGAAGTATACAATTTATGAGTTTGTTATGTTCTCTATGTTCTGTTGCAAATAACATTGGTCCATATGATTTAAAAGTCTTTTAGTTTTCAATTTATTTCAATTTTGAAAAAGAAACATCCCAACATTTTCGAAATTCAGGTTGTATAATACAGACTCTTTTTTTTTTTTTTTTTTAAATCTTTAAGAAGTTAGTAAGGATTCGAGAAAAGTAGAAGGGGGTGGTGGTTTAAAATTCTTATTATCTGGAGATTCTAAGTGTAATCCGAAGGAATAATTCAATAAATAATGGGAAATTGATGATTGAACTGAGTGAGACAAAAGGTGCAGTGCCTTAGTGTGAAAATTATGAATACATTTTTTTGCAGCCCAACCTCATCACATATTACTTTCATTGCAGCATACAGATAATGAAAAATAAATTTCATTTACACCTTCATTTAAATGTAGTTCCAGTCCACCTCAAAGTGTGATCTGATAATGTGGTGTAGTATGATCTCATCACGATCACAGAAAAAGCGTATTAATGCTTGATGTCCATGGAAGCTGTGTCTTATGTTGAGATGCTCTTTACATTAGCACCAGCATCAAAATTTCTGATGACATATTAGAAATATTTTTGCTTTTCATGTGTAAAATAAGTCTCTCTGCTTGGATATTCTGTTTCACTCACAAAAATATGTCAACACAAAAGTAAAATGGATTGCAGCTGCCTTGTCAGTTTCTATAGGCAAGATGAAAAGTGTGGACAGGTACGGCTTTGTTTGTCTAGCTGCTTTTCAGCTCTGAGAACTCATTTTCATTTGTAGATACACCGGAGAGCAGAAGTCTCTCGATTCTCTATAGTCCCTTACACCTTGCCTGCCGAGAGACAGTATACACCTCTTCAAAAGAGACATTCTCAGCCATCAATATCTCGCTCCATAAATAAACTGCTTTTATACCATGACTGCGGCTGAAAGTGGAGATCATTTGAAGGTCTGGCTAATGCTCCACGGGACACCTTTTGACTCTAACATCTTTTTTTAGGCATTTATTCTCTTCAAACGAACCCACCAGCTGAGTCAATTGATTTTCAGTGGATCCCTCTCACTTGGAGATGAAGGATACTCTCATCTATACCATGCATGTAATGAGAGCTGACGTGTCAGATGAGGAAGAGCTGCATGGCTTTGTGGGCCCCCGACGGGCCGAGACGAGGCGAGCTCATGCTGTAGATGATTAGGGTTGATTAGCTTCTCCAGCTGAGATGATCATTTTTGTCTGGCTTTTGATCAGGCGAGGAGTCCTTGACCATTTTCGTGGACAAAAGCAAGCTTAGCAGAGGTCAGCAGAATGGCGGCGCTTCCAACGCTACAGCCGGTACGCTGACCCTCGAAGCTCTCCACCAACTGGCAGCATCCTACTTCATCGACAGAGACAGCACGCTCCGGAAGCTCCATCACCTCCAGATCGGCTCCACCGCCATTAAGGTATGATCCCCATGCTACCGACCAGGTCTGAAATGTGATGGCAGCGCTAAATAAATGCAAAAATCGTACACCCACATAACAACACACAACAAATACTCACCACGCAACCCAATACGGTTGACGTTTTTCTCCTGATCAAATCATCTTGGGTTTAAATCCTCCATTAGTAGATTACATTAATAGTACATTATGAGGGAATAGGGTATGATTTAGCTTCAGTTTAATCAGTGCTCTTACTGATTAACTAACTTGACATCAAATCAGTGGTGGACTCGCCTCCTTGGCAGCTTTGATTAAACCTAATGATACATTAGCTGTAACTACCTATGAGCCAGATTTACTAACAGCTTGCACCAGTGCAAACCCAATTCTGGCTTTAAAAGACTACTGTCAGGATGTACTACAGAGGAGTGAAAATTAGGCATGAAAAGGCTGGACAGTTATTTTTGCTGCTAACTTTACAGCATTTCCCATTCAGACGGAGGAGGGTATTTAAATAAATCAGCCTAATTTACCAAGGCTTGTGCTTGTCAGTTTACAGTATTTTGGCACATTCTTTAATGCCCAATAGCCGATAGGTTCTCATTCGCTCTTTTCTTGGACTGCATTGGTCATTATGGAAATGATCTGGATGTGTTTTCTCAAATTATTAGTAGATCTTTACATTTTCATCAGCACTTTTACAGGATTGCGATCTTATGCAAATTTGTTCAGTAAATGCAGCACTTAATCTTACCTGCTTATCTGCTAAAATGTTGTAAACTTGACTTTTAAGCTCAGTCTAAAAACTGTTTGTGACTTCATTGTTAACATCTAAAGATATGGACCTGCAGTTTCAGTCTGCAGTTGACTCATTTGGACATTTAGACCTTTCTGACAGAAGATCAAGCCACAATTTTATGTTTTTTTTTATTTATTTATTTTTGAATTGAAACATTTATAGAATGTTATATGTTAATAGTTTTCTTTGTGATGTAGGTATAATAGTTTATTCATTACCCATTATCCAAGTGAGCAAGGGAGCAATTAAAAATAAAAAACACTGAACAATGTTCAGGCACACGGCCCACTCACAATCTTTCTTTGTTTTTCCTGTAGTAAATTAATGCTTAACCTGTATATCGTTATATCGACAGCTACATTTAACATTATGAATGATCCAGTATTTAATGTTTTATATGGTGAATGTCCCGCTGATATGCACAGGAGCCTGGTGGATGAACCAAAAGAGTTGTTTCATTTCATTCAAATACCATTCTAGACTCTTTCCTGAATTAATAATGAAGTTGGTTCTTTAAAGCTAATTAAAAGAATACAGTGCATCCAGTGTGGTGTGTTTCCCAAAAGAATGATTCTTATGATTTGGTTCTTTCAAATGAATCAAAACATACCAGTTTAGTCTATTTTCCAAATGAAGGACTTATGATTCAGTTCTTGTAGGTGAACACATACAGCTCATCCAAAAATAAAAATTATTCATATTATATCATGATTTACTCACCGTCAAAATGTTTCATAGCTGTAAAAGGTTATTTTTCTGTTAATCACAAACAGTTCTATTCTATTTACTTACCAAATCCATTAAAAAAATGTATATATTTGATTATATTATTCAGTTTTTATTTGTTTTAATGGCTGAATTGCATTTTGTTAAAGTATAAGAAATGCATATCTATAATTAATCAAAATCATGAAACTGCAATTTATTAAAAGTTAAAACACACACATATTTTTTAAAGCCCTATGAAATGTTTTTTTTTCCTCTCAACTTGATGTGTTCTGTTCAATTTCAGTTGTTCAAATTTAAAAAATTAATGTTTTCCATTAATTTTCTGGATTGCATTTGACCATTTGAGCATTTCTAATTAATAGATTTTATATAAAAAGAAATATATATATATATATATATATATATGTGTGTGTGTGTGTGTGTGTGTGTGTGTAAAATTTATTTTTTATTTTCTGAAATATTTTGTTTTAATTTTTCTGTAAACTCTGGTGGGCTAAATAATTTGCTAAATTGCTAAATATTTCTCTATGTAACACCGCATGTCACCATGTCATTGACTGGTTAGGCATATGACATGTTATTATGATTATGACCAATTATGATTGTGTCAATAGTAAACAAATAATTATTTTGTTTAGTATTGTTACTTATTGCATATTAAACAACACACATTGGCATTTGAATCAATTAATTAATTAATCAATCAATCAATCAATCATTATTAAAAGAAACATTAAATGACCAGAACTGGAATTTTTAATTTCCTCACTTCTACAAAACGAGAAAACGCTTCTCTTTAAATCCTGCAAAAGTCTCTAAATTTCAATCCAAGTCAAGTCTCAAATCACCAGGATTGCTGTTCGTTGTGAATTTATGTTAGGTTCATACGTGCAACCACGGGCGGTACATACGAGCAAACGCCCTCCTCTTGAATACAATTATTAGCGCCTCAGAGGTGAGTTCATTATTCAACGCGCAGTTATCAGCAGCATAACCTGGCGCCTGCGGCGTTCGTGATAGACTCCACACTGATCTCATTTGCTCAGGCTTTGTTTAAAGCGCCAGCTCCTTTAAATATAAATCCGTGCTTAAAGCACTCAAGTGCTTCAGATATGAATGACCCAAGGTTTCCTTTGAAAAAGAGTGCTGACTTAATCCCAGGCTGCAGTTTTCCATCCGAACTCGGCCCTGCCACGTTCAGTCATTCGCAATCTCACTCAGGCAAAGTGTTTTGGGGTCTGGGCCCGTTCGCTAAGAGGATCCCAGGCTAAGTTGCTATTAATGAGGACAAAGCGCCTGTCGGTGTTAGTTGCAACATGCATCACGGTGATGGATCAGCCTGGCTCTTCCATTTACATTCCCTTCTGCGTTGACTAATTCAACTCATTAGTTGCATCTAGCATGAAGTGAGCTCTGAGGCAAGAAAACAGATGTACGGAAGATGCATTGTAAGGTTAGCCGAGGTGTTAAATGGAGCTAGTTGGATGATTCTTCAGTGTTAGTCTTATGGACGAGCAGGTGAGGGAGGACGCTATTCACAGGCTAATAAATGAGAGGTTTGATTATGATGCACTGCTGCTGAATCTCTCAGGCTCATTAGTTTAGCTGGGTCTTCAGTAGAGTCGCAGATGGCATCAGTAACTGACCTCATCTGTGCTTTGAACAATTATCAGTCTCCACACTAATTAATGGGCTTAAGTGCGTTTAGGAGAATAATGATTTGTCTATGCGCTATGGTAGTTTTATAGAGCTGTGTCTTATTCATTAAGAGCATCGATTCTCTTATCAGGTGGAGATTTCTTGCTGTTTGAACTAGCTTTTCATTTTAACACGGACAGTAAAAGTAGGGGTGAAATACTCACTCTACATTTGTATTAATCAAAGCGGTAAATCCGGAGCATTTGGAGAGACGTTTAGCACTATTCACAGATTTTTACTCTTCAGTGAAGCGGAAGAGAGAAGGGCAAAGTACATTAACCTTCACATGAACTCATGATGCTTCTTTCTGGCACCTAAATTAAATTTGACCACAGGATGCCATACTTTAGATAGCAGAAATCAGTTTTCGCTACTAAAGTGTCTCTAAGTTCACCGGGAAAGATTTGTTTTAGTGTGTTGTTTTGTCAGTGTCTGGCCATATGTTGTCATCTAGTGTCAGGCGGGGCTTTTAAAGAAACAGTTCACACAAATATGGTCACGTTGTCTGTCTAGTCTTGTTTCGTGTCTTGTCGTTCTGTTTTGATTTCATTCGATGTTCACTTGTCTCAACCTTATTTGGAAGTTCCTGTCTTGTCATTATTAGTTGATTTGTTTCCGAGCTGCGTCTCACAGGTGTGCCCAGTTTCCCTCTTGTTTCCTTGTGTATTTAATCCATGTCTTTTGAGCTCTCCCTTGTCGGATGTTAAAGTTATGTGATGTTCTCGTGTTCCTTGTTGCCATTGTGCACCCGTTTCATTTTGTCGTTTGTTTTCAAGTCTTGATTTAGTAAATGTTCTTGGCCGCACCGGCCTCACCAGTCACATCGTTACAAAAAATGAGCATTCTGAATAAATTCATTTGGCCCTATATCTTATAAAATGCAGTAATTAGTTTTATTTATAAACAATTTATTTTATATATTTTAAACACTTAAGATTTAGATGATATTTATAAACAGAAAGTAGACTGAGCAAAAAGAATAAGTGTTTCCACAGTAATAGAAGACCTAGAAGACCTAGAAATTTCATTTAGTTTTAAAAAGAATAAAAAAAAAAAATTATTTGCACCCTTATATTGTTCAAAGGCTCACTGATGTTACACTTTAGTAGCTATATAATATATATGTAATATAAAAAAAAGTAAATAAATATTAATTAGAATAATATATATATATATATATATATATATATATACACACACACATTAGTCAGCATTTGAAGTGGATCAAAACCTTTCATCAAAGTTGTCCTAAAACCATAAACAATACCCATTCTTGTCTTAGGACAACTTTGGAGAACTTTTATGATCCACTTCAAATGTTAACTACTGTATATATCAAAATACATTAAATGCAAAAGTTTCAGAAATAACAGATCATTTTACCTTTTTATGCCCTTTTTACCTTAGGCACAGTTATTTCACAATGTTAAAATCCCCCCTCAAAAAGTAATGCAAATGAATAATTAATTATACATATATATATATACTTCATAATAATTTTAAAATAAAAAAGTTAGATATTAGTTGCTTATTAGCATTTATATTACTAGAATATTAGCCATTTATTAGTGCACATATTAATGCCTTATTCTACATCCCTAATACCTAAACTTAACAACTTAATAATTATTAATTAAGAATTTATTGAGGAAAAAGTCGTAGTTAGTTAACTAGTGTTATCTCTTCTAAAATGTTAAGTTACTTTTTAAAAATAATTATTTATATGTGGACACTTACAGAGTGTACAAAAATATTGCATCAAGTTCAGACACAGCCGGCGCCGCATTTCCAATCACCTCGTAAGCCAATCCGATCCCAACCATTCCACTATAAATAAGCCAGTCTCCTTCACTTCACATCCCTCCTCCACCCTTTCTCTGCTTCATTCGCTCCTCCTAACGTATGCGGGGTCCGATCCGGATGCCGAGCTCTACCCTCGCTAGGGTTCATACTTCCAGGGCTCGGAGTCCGCCAGGCTCCCGGCTCACCCCCCAGGACAGCACGCCAAATACGCTATCATTATTTCCACTATTTTAAGGAAGCGCAAATTACTGAAATATATATATATATTTTTTTTTTTTTACAAAGCAAACAAAGCTTTTATAGGATGAAAGTGTAGCAGTGTTTTTTTGAAGCCCCTTCTCTATAGCTGACACAGCTGACAACAAACCTTATGCTTGTCGTTTACAAGGTCCTGAATACAATTCTGTATTTCTCAATTATTTCTTTGATGTACAATTAGATGCAGAGTGCATCAACAGGCCTATTGTGTTTTTGGCCTTTGCAGGAACAATGAGCTGGCTCGGACCTCAGAGAGAATTTGTAGGATTTAATGAATCTCCCTCCAGCAGCATTAACAGAAGCCTAGAGCCTGCTGAGGGTGTAATGAAGTTGTGATTTTTCTCTCTCTGTCTCTCTCACACTCTGCTGATTCTTGCCCTTGACTTCATGCCGTTTCAATACTTTTTATAGCTTATTTTTTTCATAAATGATGAACTACCTAAGCTTTTGAATTATTTTGCTGGATAAAATCTATAATGTTATGCCACAGCAGAATACAGAGATGAAGAGTGCTCGCTGGGCTGCACAAAGATGCAAAGATAATAAAAATGTTAATTAAATACAGTGATGTTAACCTAATTAGCTTCATGATAAATTAGGACCAGATGCAACCAACTCTTGCATCATTACACAAACAGAAGTAGGCCTTCATAGTTATCGTTGCTGTTGCAAAGGTAAAAAAAAGTGCTGATTTTGTGTGTTCTTTTCTAAACTTTTAAAAATAAAGCAATTCAGGTGACGTTTAAAAATAGGCAACTGTGGCAAGATTTTTAGGGAAATAATACAAAATATGAAATATTAATAATCCAGAAAGAAATATTAGGAAAAAAATAAATAATCAGGTCAAATTTAATTTCCAGTGCTGAAAACTGCAAAAAGTATAACAAAAAAAAAAAGAAAGAAAGAAATCCCTGTCATGCAAAGCAGAATTATTAGCATCAATGTCAAAGCATCAAAAGCCCCGTTTCTCTGTAGACTAGTTCATTAAATCATATTCATATTATTGTGTCTAAAATTATATATATGGTAAGAAAAAGACCAGTTACCTCTCAAACATGCATATATTAATTTGATGTTGCTATAATACGTTGAAAGTTTCAATTTATTGGTCTAATTTTGTTCTGAAGACTAAAGTTGTCCAGTCAGGCATAATGCGTCAGGAAACGACTTCTAGAAGACATTATTCTAATCTATTTTAAATATTTATTTCATCTGTGTACATTATCAATAAAAACAGTTGTGCTTCTGTACATAAAGGAAACTACTGGATGCTGCTTTCTGAAGAGCGCATCAAAGAAATAATACTTGTTGCATTTTTTCTTTAGTTTTGTTAATTTGTTATAAACTTATATTTCACATATGGGCTTATCTAGGCTATTGTTTTTCTCTGTTAGCACAAGCTCTCACGTATCAATTCATGTATCAATTCAAGTTTAATTTAATTGTAATTTTAAATAACCTTTGACAGTTAATAGCTAATGGCTAACGACCGTTGGTTGTCAGTTATGAGAAATAAAATAGGCCTAACTGAAATTAACAATCTTATTTGTATTATTAATACAATCTAATAAAAAAATTATCAGAACAAAAAATAAAAAAGAATAATAACACAACTGCAAATGGTTATGAATAGCCTGCCTGATGATGAAGTATCTAAATAGTCAAAGAAAATCATCTTTAAATTATTTTCGACTTCAAAATTTCTCTTCAAAATTCAGTGTGTTATTGGCAGTTTGTTTGTTTACAAAGTTAACCAGCAATTTCTGAGTGAAAATTGATTCCACACTAAATTAAAATGAGCAAATCATATTTGAAAAAACTGTGTATATTTATCGGCCAAAAGGTGTAGGATTCCTGGTGCTACTCATTCAGATGGCTGCATTGAAAAGCTCTGACCCGCTGATCAGATGTGTTTGATATTTCCCAGTCAGTTCAATTAACTTATTAGACAAAGACAATAATTGCTTTTGTCTCTCTCTCCAGGTAACAGAGACCAGGACCGGCCCTTTAGGCTGCAGTAACTATGACAACCTGGACTCTGTCAGCTCCGTTCTGGTTCACAGCCACGAGAACAAAGTTCAGCTGCAAGGTAAAGCAGTACACACACTCCCGCACTTCCTCTCAAAACACTTCCTCTCGTCCTGACGCTGATGCTAAAGTGTTTTCCAGAGGTCGTGCTTGTGTGATGAGCCGTGGTAGCTACACGATCAAAGCCTCGATGCCGCCGTTGTCTAATTAGCCTGCTAATTATACACAAGTCTTGAATGTTGATATTTGACTGTGCTTGCTAATGAGATTAAAGGATTTAGCGACTGACAAGAATAAGGCAGTCCTGGAAAAATGCAGGCATGTGTGGTCTACCTCACACTTTCGTCTTTCTCCTTCCAGGACTTCAGGCTATTCTGCCCAGTTATTTAAGGAGCAACTTTGTTCAGGCTGCCTTAGGCTACATAGGCTGCAATGCTGAAGGCCAATTTGTGTGCAAAGACAATGACTGCTGGTGCCAGTGCAGTAAGGAGTTTCCCCAGTGTAACTGCCCCGAGGCTGATATCCGTTCCCAGGAAAACTACCTGGAGCGCACGAGGGAGGCCTGGAGGCAGGAGAACCAGGATTTTCAAGACTCAGGTACCAAAACTTCTCTTTTTCTCAGGGGACATCATTGTCCATGTTAGGCTGCTTTATAGCTTGCTTAACTAACTTAACCAGCAAGACTTTTTTGTGAGCCATTTTTATGTACTGTAAGGGGTTTATTATGCAATATTCAGCTAGCTGTACATTGTTCTGCTTATTGCACATATACCAGTGTTGTTATTGTTAACTAAAGCTATAACAAAAAAGTAAAACAGTATATATATATTTTAATAGTAAAATAAAAAAGAGTAGAATGTTTGGCAACTGATTGAAATAAAGTTACTGTTTAATTATATATAAATGTGTTAAAATTATATTTATTTATAATTATATATTTATACAGTTATGACAGGTAATAATATTTATGTTTTTTTTATTTTAGCTTACACTAACAACTTTAAAAACTATTTTACTCAGTAATTTCGCAAACAATTACAAATAAAGGAAGCAACACATTTAATTAAATGTGACATTTTTTAAGTAGAAAACTAAAATCATATTTTCTTGTAAAGCATCTCCAGTAATAGATTGAAACGTATTTTTACAGTAGCAACAAGACAAACAATATTACAGTAGCCTTCTGAGGTCATTTTCACTGTTATTACGATCAGCTCTTATAACAAAATGAAGTTCTCACGCAAACTCACGAGCACAGACGGAGGAAGAGCTTGAGCTGAGATGTGGACAGTGTAGCTGTATTTTGATTGATTGATTGATTTTTCTGTACGCTTTCATGGCTCATGCTCACAGAGAGAACTCTGGCTGCTCTCACTTTTGACTTTATTGGTTTCGTCTTCACTACACACCATTGCAGCTGCAGTACATCATTGATATTTTTTCCTGAATATCTGTGGCTTCACATTACTGTGGGTGCAAATAACTGAGCTGTGTGTGAGATGCTGTTTGCACCTGGGTACAAATAGACTCTTTGTATAAAAAAATAATTGTTGCTATGTGCAAATTGTATTCATAATAATACTGTTTGGCCAAATATCCATATGCATTATGATTTTTTTTTACGTAAGTCATAACTTTGGAATAGCATTAACATATGAATGCAAGGCCAAAACACAGAGGATATTCAAATGTTTTAAAAAAATATTTGTGTGGACTGTATCCAAGATTTGTTGTTTGTCTGCTTTTATTGCTGTCTTGTAGTATGTGAAAAAAGTCCATAACCATTATACATAGAAAACAGATGATAATAATAATGATAGTAATAAAGTTTCATTTATATACTGAATATAAGTTATATATTTATTAGTTATATATTTACACCCTATTTACCTTTGCATAGCTCAACGACTTAACAATTAAGATAAAGCATGGAACTAACAACATAGTAGTACAAATACAATACACAGACAAAAGTAAAATGTTTTTTACAATAAAATGGTGACTTTTAAATTGACAAATAAATTACAAATAAATATCTAATTGTACTTAATGCTCTAATTTTTTTGTATTGTACAAAAATATAACTAAATGTTTTTCAGTTGTTATTTTTTTGTTCTTATATAATTATAAAGTATGCTTTCTAAGTGTAATTTCATATTCGAAGAGTTAATAAACAATTTTCAAAAATATGTTTCTATGTTCAATCAAACTGCAGTTAGGTTAAAAAAATATCTTAAGGACACTCCAGCCAGAACTTCACCCACAGTCACAAACTCCATTTCCCATGATTCATCCCTCGACTGATTACACACACCTGCAGCTCATCACCACACCCACACACTCATTACACCCTGCATAAAAGCCAGAATCAAACATTCACTCACAGCAAGGTCTTGTTTTCCCTGAGATACATTTCTGAGCGTTCCCTCCCATGTTTGTTTTTCCCTATTGTGTTTTTGGACTGTTTACCTGTTTTTTTCTTATTGTTTGCTGCCTACCCCGACCTTTGCCTGGACTACCGCTTATGACTCTGGATTATCTGTGTTTGTCCTGGATGCTGTTGTTTACCCTGCCTGTCTGACCACGAATAAAGCTTTGCATTATGGATCCGCATGCCTCCAACGCCAATGATTTGGAGGGAAAAAGAGTTATCTGTTTTTGCTATTATATTATATTATATTACATTATGGGTCATCACTGAGTATTTCATCAGAATGTTTGACAGAAGCACCCTGTCCAGACCCTGCTATACAGGATATAAAAACATTATTACTTTTCTATATTTGATCAACAGTTTAGTACCTTGAAAGCAATTGTGTTCAACGTATGCTAATCCTACGAGGCTAGTTCCTAGTATTGTTATTTTATTGACAGTTACCTTTCAAAAATCTTTGCAAAAAGCTGTTTTAATTCAAATCTACTTTTTCATCAGATGAGTTCCAGAGCTTCATGGGTAAACTACCAACACAGAGTGCTCTAAATTCATCAAGAATCCAGCAGTTGTGGAGGACAGACAGCGCTCTACAGCAGCGCTACAGGCAGCTAGAAAGTCGTGTTAGCCTCCTGCTCTCCAAGACCCGACGAACTGCTAACAAGCTCTTCAGCCTCAGCAAGAGATGCCGCACACAGCCCAAAATAGTGTCTCTAAGGGAGAGGTAAAGCATATTTATAGGCATACATGAAATCCTGTGAATCCAAATTTTGTGTCGTATAATTATGCAAGCTATGCAAATGAATGCTGCAAAGTTTTAGTCTATAAGGAATTCTGAATGTTTGTGCATTGAACTCAGTAGAAGTTCCAGTCAGTCTTCTAGGACAGAAATATCATAAATAAGATTTCTTTAATAACTCAGTTGTTTGTTCTAGACAGTGTTGAAATTAAAAGTACAGCAAGAAAAAGGCATTTTAAGACCTATCTTTAGATTTATTTAAAAAATTAAATGAAATCATCACACTTTATTTTAAGGTCACTATTAACGAAACATGAACAATGAATTTACCTGCTTATTAAATATTATTAAGGTAGTTATTAACTAGGATTAGGATTAGGGATGTGGAATATGGCCATGCAAAATATGTGCTTTATCAGTATCAATAAACATATTATATTTATAATAAACATGCTAATTAGTTAATAGTGAGAATTGGTCCCCACACTAAAGTTTTACATATTAAATGAATTAAACACTTAGCATGCATTTGAACACTACTAAGCATATATTGGTACAGTGCTACGGTTTTGTCTTTCATTCTTTTTTGTTGTAAATCATGAAATTAATTGATTTTTATGTAGTTTTATTGAGATATTGTAGCTA
Source organism: Enteromius radiatus (assembly GCA_032357445.1). NCBI lineage: Eukaryota > Metazoa > Chordata > Actinopteri > Cypriniformes > Cyprinidae > Enteromius > Enteromius radiatus. Next base: position 1,080,096 of record JAUCMS010000044.1, on the reverse strand, counting down.
TACATACACACACACACACACATACATACATATATATCCTCCTGAGACCCAGAAAAATAAAAGTATTGAAATTTTTAGATTTTTTGCATTAAATAATTGCTTTGGGTGAAAACAACATTCCACAGCATTTATTTTGCCATAAACATTTTTTATTTATTTTTTATGTAATGTCCTTTGTAGTGGACAACGGTATCTGGTCCAAACTGAATAATTATTTCAACTATTCAACTATGAATAATTATTTCAACTGCATTATGGATATAAAAACATTTGAACTGAAAATGTTTCTCCTCAGTTTCATACATCTACCTCACAGTGGTCAGAAAAATACAGAGCCCCTAAAGAGACATGAGTGAGACATCAGATTTCTTTTTTCATTCCCTCTCAAACTGTACATATTTTCTATAGCTTAACGTTTAATTTTGGGGAAGAAAAAGTTTAACGTTGCATTCATGGCTTTTTTTATTATTAATGCTATTAATAGGGTTATTAATATTACATTTGTTATTAGTATTATTATTTATTGTCCGAAAACTGTGCCGTAAACTATAAGCATAGCTGACTATATTTGAACTTAAAGTTTAAATTAAAACTCTATGAACCGCTCCATTGTGAACCTACGAGCTGAAGATGTAAAGTAAACAGGAAGTGTTTGTCTGAACTTTATGTTGATGACATAAATTAAACCAAACTAAAATCTCTATGAAGTCTTTTGAGCTTTGAAAGGGTAACGTCTGAGCAATGCATTTATCCTCTGGGATTGTGAAAACACTTCAATGATTATTAAACTACTGGATTTTGATTTGAAAGCGCCATTGTTTAGCCAAGCCTGATCTCCAAGCGAGTAAAACAGACTAATGACTAATCTATTGTTTAACCACCCACTACAGCCTCTGAGGCTACTGTTGCACTAATGGATTACTTTTGCCCTAGCAGCGCTTTCAAAGGCAGATATTAGCAGAGCTCAAGGTTAGAAACCAATTAGTTCTGTTGCTTAAACAAAGCTGTTTATTGACAGTCACCGTTTGTTGCGAATCATTGCCTTATGATCTCCGCAATTATTTGCATACATTACAAGCTATAAAATCCCACTTTGTCTTGTTTCATGACTCTTTTATTGTTGGTTTTCACAGGCCGCTGAGCTATTGGCTACAGTTCACCCTGTCCGTCCTGTACTGCAGTGAGAATAACCAACTGGGATTTTACGCAGAGGAGTTACGGACTTGCGCCTGTCCGTACGATAGCCCCTCGTGCCAGGCCATTGTCCCTTGTGAGGTGGGCGATGGTCACCGTTGTGCCTCCTGCTCGGTGGACAATCGCACCCGCTGCTCCAGCTGCAACACCGGTTACATTCTCAGCCATGGAGTTTGTAAACATGCCGTACCCAATCCTACAGACCACTACCTGGGCTTTGAGACCGACCTGCAAGACCTGGAGCTACGCTACCTTTTGCAGCACCGGGACGGCCGCATCACGACGCACGCCATCTTCGTCAGCAATGACGTCCGCCTCAATGTCTGGTTCGACCCGTCTTGGAGAAAGAGGATGCTGCTTACACTCAAGAGCAACAAGTTCAAGTCCAGCCGTGTCCATATGCTTCTGGGCATCTCGCTGCAGATCTGCATGACCAAGAACTCCACCCTGGAGCCTGCGTTGTCTGTCTACGTCAACCCTTTCGGTGGCAGCCATTCGGAAAGCTGGACCATGCCCATCAATCAGAATGGCTACCCGGACTGGGAAAAAACCAAACTGGACATTCCTTTGGATTGCTTCAACTGGACCTTGAATCTGGGCAACCGCTGGAAGAGCTTTTTCGAGACCGTTCACTTCTACCTGAGGAGCCGCGTTCGGACCGAGTCCTCTCAGGGGAACGAAACAGTCTACTTCGAACCTCTGGAAGCTACAGATGCCTCTCAGAACTTTGGATACATGAAGATCAACAGCATGCAGCTGTTTGGTTACAGCATGCACTTTGACCCCGAGGCTATCCAGGATCTGATCCTACAGTTGGACTATCCGTACACTCAGGGATCTCAGGACTCTGCTCTGCTGCAGCTGATGGAGATCCGATATCGGGTCAATAGACTGTCTCCACCCGGACCACTGCCATTAGATCTGTTCTCCTGCCTACTTCGACATAGGCTCAAACTCTCCAGCTCCGAGGTGCAGAGAATACTCACCACCCTGCAGACGTTTAGTGCCAAACAGCCGTTCTACAAAGAGTACGAAGCTGCGAAACTTTGTAGTTAGAAAGCAAACCAATTTATTTTTGCCATTGATGTTTTGCTTTACTCGCTGAGAAGTTCATTTAACTGAAAAGTCTTTGTGGGGGGAGGGGTCACTGTTGTTGCTGTTTGATATGAAGTCATTACTATTACATATTTGATGTCTTTGGTTCAAATGGTAGTTCAGATGAAACAACGTTTTGCACAATTTTATCAATTCTGCCATGTTTCAATAAAATAGGCAAAAAAAGACCTAGTTTAAAAAACAAAATTTTTGTTATGTTTTTCTAGCACACTGATTGCATTTGGCTGGATCTCAACCCTGCACTGGAACATTTGAAGTATGCGTTTAACAAAAAGCAGAAAACCTTTCATTTGTTCATTAGTTGGGAAAGAATTCAGAGCAACTCCTGCAGTCATACAGTCATATTTCACATCAAAATAAAAGAAATCCATACATGCATATATTATACACTACCATTAAACATTGGTGGAGTGTCATTATTCAACAAGGATGCAATAAAGGGGTCAGTAAAGGTATTTAAAAGGCCACAAATGATTTCTATGCTAATAAAATGCTGTTAAAATGATTTCTGAATGATCATGTGACATTGAAGACTGGAGTAATGATGCTGAAAATTTAGCTGTACTGTACATCACAATATATGCATTTCATTTTAAAATACATTCAAAGAGGAAAGAGTTGTTCACAATATTGCCATTTTATATATAGCCCAAATTTTTGAATGTAGTGTATTATGAATGTAATATAATGCTTTGTTGTATATATAATTTGTTTTTATCACTCTCAATAGGGATTTGCGTTATTAGTCTTATTGTTCTGTATATATATATATATACACGTGCAGTATATATATATATATACACACATACATTGCATACGTACTTACATAAAAAAAAGTTAGCATAAAAAGTCATATTGATGAATTCTACCATGGCTTCATATTTGTTTATTAGAGATGACCTGCGGTCTGAACATGTGTTGGTCACCCTTACAATTCACATTACGCATGCGTTATATCACATTTTATTTGTTTTTGTTTAGTTTCTTTTCATTTAAAATATTATATGTGAGAGCAGGAAATATATTTTAAATCCAGGGCTGTACCACATTGAACACTTCTATTGCCACTGACAGCAGAGATGCTGTTATTCCTTCAAATGTGTCATTCCAATGGAAATCAGGTTGGATTACATAAAGCACATCATGTAAAGCAGACAAACTACAAATAGTTTCAGGTGTACACAGGATGTTCAAATGAATTTGCTAAAATACATTAATATGTATTGATCTGTCAATGGAGTGGATGGGTCTTTAGCAACATTCAAAGACTCCTTTTAAATTTCATGTCAAAATACAGACATCAATCACGTTGTCATTAATAAACATTATTTCCTGCCTGCTTCACATGTCATATGTCTCCAACTCATCCTTCAGCGTTCCATCACTCACACCTCAGAGTTCGAAGAGGCTCTTAACAACCCCTACAGACGGACGGCATATGCTCTCCTCCTACTTTCTTTGTGGCAGATTTAGTGGCCTAAATGCACGGTCCTCGAGAGACGAGCGCTGGCACTTATCGGCAGGCGAATAACGATGAGGAGAGTGACCTCCCTCAGTCCTCCGCTCTGTCATCGCTCCCGGTGTGATGGATGAGCACCGAGGAGATGGAGACGTGTGGCGCTCGAAAGGCTGGCACCCTGGACAGAGCCCATTATCTGAGATCCTTCTCCACGGCGGCAGGAGTCTGTTCCAAGCGTGTGAGCTATTTACCTCGGTTGCTGGGGTTCAGATGAATTTGTTTTTGGATCTGCGAAACCATCTGCTGTTCCAGAGCGCTGCGTTGTGATTGACAGCAGCATTGTGAAGTAAATTTCCTCATGTTTCTATCTCGCAGACAAGCGTGGCTCATGAGGGGTTGCCACATAAGGTGACCAGATTTCCAGTGTGTCTGTGCGGTTCAGTGAGGGTACAAGCAGAAAAGTGATGGCATGCTAAAATGCTGGAAGAAAACATAAAAGTGCAGTGGTCTGAAGTAGTGGGTCACAGACAACAGGGAAAGAGCACTGAATACAAATAATAGAATGCAAAATTTCTCCTTGTCGAAGTCAAAGGCTGTGCATCCAATCTATTTTGCCACACATTCATCTATAATTTGATAGAAGCTATAGTCAAATTAGTCTGATGTTAACGTGAATGACTTGTGTGCTGTCCTCGTTATCAGAAACTACAGTTACATGACAACAATGTTATGTTAATATGCCCTTAAACAACATATGGTAAAAGACAATTACCGGCTTGGCTACATGGGTTTGATAGAGTGAAGGTATTCATAATGCATGCATAATGATATGTACTTGTTGGTATGTACTTCGTGTTTCACTAAAAACATGCATTTATGCTATGAGGCCAAGTAGGGTTCATTTATATGACCTTACATCCCTAATCCTACCCAATAGCTAAACTCTAAAATCTTACTAACTATTATTAAGCAACAAATTATTAATTTATTGAGGGAAAAGTCGTAGTTAAAAGTGAATAAGTTTTTTTGAATAGATTACACAGTAAAGTGTTACCATATTATTTTTATATAACATAAAGGTCAACGATGTGACACTCATCTATTAATTTAGTGATAAAAAAAATACATTAAAATTCACTTTATACAGTACATTGGATTTGAATATACAATGGGCATCAATGTATTAAAATTAATTTAATATAATTCTAAAGAGGGTAATATACAATATACATTATATCAGTAAAGAATTGAGTCTATTAAAAAGATTAAATTAGTTGAGTGGAAGACCTTTTAGTACAATATGTTATAATATTACCTAGAAACAAATAGTATTTTAATAAACATGGATCATTGCTTATTAATACTTGGAAGTCACCAAATTTCAAAAAGTCATATTAAGTGTGCATCAATGTCAATACATTTAAAGACAGCATGGAATGAGAATGTATCTGTTTAAATGCATGTTATAGATATAATATTGTGATATGGTTCTTTACTTTGTTCAGACCTTGTCATGTTTAATCAAAATGTCATAATTGAACCTCTCCATGGAAAATACTCAAATGTACTTAATAATACAGAAGAAAAGGGTACTGTTTTATCCTGTCCTCAGGAAAATGAATTTATGACAAATTAAGGTTAGTACAGGTGGAAAAATGTCAGGTGGCATGACTTCCATGATACAGCATATTAAAACAATTTACAATAAGGTGAATTAGTAATTGCTTTAGAAGTATTTTTCATTGTTAATTCATAAGAATTTCATTCTTTTTTAGCGTTGATTATTACAACATGCAAATGCAACGTTGCAAAATGGAAAAATGTCTTTTGAGGGAGAATTTTCCATTCTTCAGACAGTGTAATGAAAATACAGAATGAATAAAGATGAATAAAGTCACTGAGAGATTCAGTGGACAACAAAACTGACACTTCTCAAATCCACAATGACAGTACAATACAGACGCACACGGGTTCTGCTGAATAACAACATCAAAACCCTTATAAGACTATGTTCGGAAAATGTACTGAGACAATAACAAGCAAGTGCCAATTAGCTATAAAGATGAAAGACTTAAAAACAGACTTAGCATTATGCTAATATCACAATGGAATTAAATATGCATAGCGATCAGAGAGAAAGTCTCTGACAATGTTTGCAGACCGACAAACAATAATCCCATTCAGGGCCCACAGATCTATAGTCATATTCATGACAAATTGCACAACTGTTGATTCATTCAAATTAAAGCTGGTGTGTCAAACTTAGAAACAGTGTTAGAAAGTCAAAAATTTAACTTTCAGGGTTTTTTCCTTTAATGGAGATTTTAATTATTAAAATGAAAAGCATACATTTATGGGAGTACAATAACTACTACAATGCCACAATGAAAACACACAACACATCTAATTTTCATTAAGCAAATAACTTCTTTCTTTCTTGGTTTTGGGGTGAAATATGACCCTAGCAGGTTTTAAGAGCTTCATCCAAACTCTGTTTGCATTAAAAATTAGTGTAGCTCTTATATTCTCTCTTAAGTCTGTTGAAGTGCAAAGAGTCATGTATGAAATATTGAATGAAGGTCAAAGGTTTTCTGTAAGTCTTCACAAGGTTTTCAGACACTGTTGCTGGTATTTTGGCCCATTCTTCCATGCAGATCTCACAGAAATGCAGAAGCTTTTCTATGGGGTTGAGATCTGGAGATGGGCTAGACCACTCCAGGACTCCAAGGAGCCGCTCCAAGCCACTCCTTCGTTGCCCGGGTGGTGTGTGTGGTATCATTGTCCTGCTGAAAGACCCAGCCACGTTTCATCTTCAGTGCCCTTGCTGATGGAAGGAGGTTTTCGCTCAAAATCTCACGATACATGGCCCCATTCATTCTTTCGTTTACACTGATTAGTGGTCCTGGTTCCTTTGCAGAAAAACGACCCCAAAGCATGATGTTTCCACCCCCATGCTTCACAGTAGGGATGGTGTTCTTTGGATGCAACTCAGCATTCTTTCAGTTCAGTTTTTTACCAAAAAGTTCTATTTTGGTTTCATCTGACCAATCCTCTTTTGGATCATCCAAATGCTCTCTAGCTACCTTCAGACGGGGCTGGACTTGTACTGGTTTAAGCAGGGGGACACGTCTGGTGACCCAGATCGAGGGAGATAATCAGTGGTCTTGTATGTCTTTCATTTTCTAATTATTGCTCAAACAGTTGATTTCTTCACACCAAGTGGAAGACAGAGGAGCCTCTTAAAGAAGAAGTTACAGTCTGTGAGAGCCAGAAATCTTGCTTGTTTGTAGGTGACCAAATACTTATTTTACTGAGGAATTTACCAATTAATTC
>JAUCMS010000044.1:1035907-1053011 GCA_032357445.1 Enteromius radiatus | reverse complement strand
TGTGAATATATTTTAAAATGTAATTTATTCCTGTGATACAAAGCATCATTACTCCAGTCTTCAGTGTCACATGATCCCAATTTAATACATTTAAAATACATTAACATTACATGTTATGAAATACGCAGCCTTTAAGATTACAATTATTTAATTAGAATCACTACACTTTTTACTATTTTAAACAGTGCTGTTAAAAAAAAAAATATATATATATATATATATAGAGAGAGAGAGAGAGAGAGAGAGAGAGAGATTTATTTGATGAATCTATAAAAAAAAGGTATAAAAAGGTTAATCTTATATGCATGTCATATTTAAATCTATTTGTGACAAAAAGTAGCAGTTGAATAATTTTACGTTATATTAACTTTAAACGTTATAAGGCACTACAGTTTAAATCATAATACTCAACATTTAAAGTGTATGATTTTTTAGGATAACTGATGAAATGTTTCGATCCACTTGAAATGTTGTCTACTGTAGTACGCTAGCACATTAAAAATTAGTGTACTTGAGAAAAACATGATGTACGGCAATGTAACACATTTAATTTGACATTATTACAAATAAAACTTATTTTAATTTTTAATTCATTATTTTAATTTTATCTTAACAAACTGTTTTTAATGCACTAAGATCTGAAGTTCACAACAACTGTACAGTCAATATAATTAAGTGCCTGTCTTTTTCACAAGAGTTGCACTCCCTTTTTTTTAACTACATTTAATTACCCATAAGATACAATATCTGATAACAATGAAGCATTTTAAAACAACTTCTAATATGAAAACTGCACAATACAAAGGCAACTATATTTCACATTTCACAAGACTAATTGTTTAAAACATAGCGAAACTAGAAATCATTTAGTAATTTACATGAAGCACTTATCTATGCACTAAAGGTACAGTCCCGCTGGAGTAAGCTGAGGTTTAGTGTCATGATCAAGACCACAGTGGAGAACATGACCTTTTTAATATTAGTCTAGATCTTTAACTGTTACACCACAACACCCCCACCTAATCAACAATGCCTGTGTGTTTCTGTCTGCTTCTACCAATTTTAAGAAATATTAAACGGATGAAGAATTTACAGGGGTAGCTTAGGTGAGCGTAACTATACATATTCAAAATATAATTATATATCATATACAGTATATATGTGTGTGTGTGTGTGAATGTATGTTTTTTATTTTACATTTTTTATGCATAATGACATAATTGTACAGTAATAGACAGACCTAAATCTTTCTTGCAAAAGTCCCCCTCATGATGCAATTATGCTGTAGATGGTTGCCATGGTGTTGATTTGTAGTTGATATGGTGTTGTAGTGTTATTAAAGGGTTAGTTCACCTCAAAATTATTTAATTAAAAAATTAATAAAAAATATTTTTTTTACCTTTATTTCTGAGAGTGTGATATAAATATATGCTGCTTGATAGATTAAAAAATAAATAAATAAACATTCCCATTCATGTTTGTAGTATAAACAGTGTAGGATGATTTCAAATACAATAGCAATAGTCATATGATTCTTGTTTTAGCAAACCATAAGTGAAGACTTCAATGCAGTTCAGAATGTTCTTTACTATAAAATATACATGTAAAATAATTGTGCAGTTTCTTTCTAGCAATGAATCATGTCTCCATCCTGCGCTATAAGACTAAGGCTGCTTTGCAGTTATGCTGCTGACAAAAGCTGAAGGTTGTTCAGAAGCGGCGTAGGCTGATATTTCACGTCCTTGCTCTGTGGGGTCTTTCAGACTGCAAGCCATTAGTTTATGGATATATTGTGTAAGTAACCTCCCACAATTCGTTATGTCTAAGCAGTGTGTAGGCAAGAGAATGTCATATGTAGCTCTAACCTGTCCGTTCCAGTCTCACCTAGTTTTTCTGACTTCTGTTTTTGCAGTGCCAGAGTGCCAGGGTCATTAATATTTTGACAATTAGAAAGGAATACATATTCACAATCACATTCAATCAGCTGCATTGGAATTATAGATTATAAATGAATAACTAAATTAATATAGAATGAAGAATGTATTTTTCACAAGCTTTCATAGACTTTATATACTGGATGAAGCACATTATCACCCACCATAACAGAAATTGTTATGTCTATTAGTATTTAATAGTATCTTATTGTGTACATTATGATCAAACTGTGGCAAATTTGACCTTTGTAAGGCAAGGCAATGCATTTAAAATTATTTAGTTAACATTCTCCACAATATGCACTTGTATAATTCATAATGTATTTACTTTTACTACTGTATTTCATTTTTAATGTATTAAAATATACTACTAGTCTAAACCATACAGGTAATATAATATTATGTAAAAGGCAACTTATGTGTAGTTAAATCATGGCTGTCTTAATGCACATAAATAATGCCTCATTTTCATATTTAAACGTATTATTTGATCAAACTTGTAATACCAAAAATGTCTCGCCTTAGGTTTATTTCTAATTTCAAAATGACTACAATTGTCTTTATAATATTGTTAAAGTATACTGTTGAATGTACCGACACAAATTTATGGTAAACTAAAATATACTTTTTTGTAATTTCTAGAAACTAAAACTAGAATGTCATGTATTTAATTTGTAATTACACACTTATAAAGATTAAGTTGCAAATTAGTATGTATTAAAATAATTCAACTTTAAATTAAATGTACATTTATGATTAGTCAACAGATCAAAACAAAGTGCAATTTAAAAAAAAAAAAAGAGGAAGAGAGAAAATGTACTTAATGAGATATGAAACCACATCTAAACACTGGATGAAGTCAGTTTACATTTTTTTTCTTTTTTTACATATTAGAGTCAAAAGTTTTTAAAGAGGGAATTTTGGGTATTTCATTTTGTCACTCCGTAAGTCAGAAATCCCTCAGTAAAAACCATCAGGATTAGACCGGGATAAAAATGTAAAGTTTGGTGTGTGGAAGTACTACTGAAGTGGAGATATGGCTCAGTGTAGGAGAAAACAGCCTTTAATAAAATGTGTTGTAATTGAAATCAGTAGATACAAAGATAAAGTGCTATAAAAGAAACATCTAACAAAAAAACGTAAAGCCTAAAATCTCACATTTGAGTTTTTGCCTGCAGTTAAGTGGGCAAAAAAAAAAACAGTTCAGCTAAAATGCATTTTAATTTAATTTCTAATGTTTGCTCGTTTTAATTTCAATCAACTTTTTTGAAGTAGGCTAAATTATTTCTATAAATACAGTATTTGCTGTCATTTCACAAGACGATTGGAAAAACTAATGAGGAAAGAGAAGTTCATTTAAAACTGCATGCACTGATGATGTGATCTCTATAAAGACAATCACTCAGCGGTGTGTCATGGATAAACCCATTGCCTTCTTTTGCCCTTCTTGGCCAGACAGTCACATGTCAGGTTGCTGTCATAGAGCAAAAATACATGTGTCGTTTATTCTTTCTTCTAATGAAAGCAGCTTCCTGAAGCTTTAGCTGTGTGTTAAAGCCGTTTAAACAATTATCAGTGCTCAACCGGCACAGTTTTTACAATGTTCCCAATTAGGCATTTTGTATGAATACATCCTGCTGTGAGGCCATTTTCATTTGTTGGCCTGTTATCTTTCCAGGTATCTCCAGGAGTGCTTGATTCTGCAGAAGACTGGGCAAAATTGATCTATTTAATGCAGACCACCATTCTAAGCAAAGACCCCTGCTGTTCTTCACTGAAAGCCCATCAAATGATTTTGAATGCATTCTCTATACTGAGAATATGCTTTGCGTGGAATATACACACCATACTAAAAAAGTTGGAGTGCAAATACACACACAAAAAAGTGGCAACCTGCAGTTAAATAGAGTTAAATATACTTTCATTAAAGTAATTTAATTGTAGTTCATTTATGCCGGATTATCTGTGCTATCTGTTACTTTTCTTCCATTTTCACAAATGGAGATTCTTATTTTTAGCAACAAGACCCCTTGAACCTTCATATTTCAAAACCTCTACTGGCTGACTCAAGGGAAAGTTGAAATTTGTTCAAGCCCTCAGATTCTGGGACATTTGCCCATTTGTCAATGCTTTAAGCTTCAAGACAGCTATGTTCCCATAAGTTCAGTTGAATTCCAGTTATGCAGAATGTTGGGCAAATCCCATATCCTGGTGAAGAATGGCTTGGGCAGTCCCTGCTGAGGTCTAGTCACATGTCAACATCTATGTAAATCCTAATTCATTCAAATGAATGCGGTTGTAAAAAATTGTGTTGGATTTACGTCATTTACTTAAGTAAATTGAACAAGCTTCAAATGTTATTTTTAAAATGAAAACATTAAGTTTAACCAAAACACAACTGTTTCAAGTCAGTTTAACAATAAATGTATTTTTATTAAAATTATTTTTTCTAAAATAAACTAAACATTAATGGAGAATATTTTTTTTGAGTGACGGTGAAGCATGATAAAGTGCATTATATAGTTTAATACATAACAACACATGCCTATAGATGAACATGTAATACACATGCTATGTTGCTCTGTTACCAATGCAGCATCATATATTTCAAGTCATTCTCATTAAAAGTCTTTTTTAAAATAGATATGGAACCATTAAGAAAACACTGGCCCTTTTATACATTATTTATTTTTTTAATTACTTGTAAGTTAATTGTGCAGTCACAGACTGATATTGATGGCGTTTTACAGTAAACGAGTTTGGCACACCATGAATTTGTTGAAATCTGTTATGAAAAGCAACATCAGAAGATGAGTGGTGATTATATTCCCAAGGGAAATTCTGTTGAATATGCCATCATGACACATGAGTTGGTGGGGGTTTAGTCAACAAGCGCTTAAAACAGTGACAATGGTTTTGTCAGCATTTGTGTAAAACGTCACATATTAACTTTATTTCAGACATGACAGCTTAAAAAAGAACTAATAAATGGCTTCACACTTTTGAAAATAAACAAGTAGCACTTCTTCAATATTAGCTATGACTTTTTGTTTCAATATTAGCTAATTTGCTGCTTATTGATGGTCAGTAGGCTAGTTGTTAAGTTTCGGTATAGGGATGTAGACTATGGTCATGTAGAGCAAACATTAATATGTGCTTAATTACTATTAATAAATGGCTAATATTCTAGTAATATGCAAGCTAATGAGTAACTAGTTATAAGACCCTAAAAATAAAAGTGTTACCATAAACAGAATTTTAAACCTTGAAACTGCTCGTTTTCAGATTGATGAAAATAAAAGTAAAAAAAAAATCCTTTGATGCCAACATTTCTAAAGCATGATAGCTGACATATATCTGTTTTAGTGATTTTATGTAACAGATAAATGAATCCAATATGTAAAATGAAGGAAATGGGTAGCTTATAAATATCACTGGCCTATATTATTTGACTGAAATCAATTTGTCTACCATCACACAGAACACTGCAGAGCTGACCCAAGTGTCTATTATACAACACGTTTTCATTATTGTTATAGTGTGATTAGATTAAAAAAGGGTTTGGAATTGGTCTGTTTATAGTTATCAGGGCCAGGCCTAGGACATAATATGCACTGTAAAAATCATGATGAGACAAGGATTCTTTATTCCGTATTGATTTTCATGTGACCCAATTATAAGAGTGCTTTTTTACTCACGTCTTGGTTTGGCATCAAATGTCTCGCATCCTTTTCAGTGCATTAAGATATTTGATGAGCTTTTGAAAAAGTAGCATCATAACCAGGATTATACAACCTGTAACCTAGAAATGGACAAAACGTAAAGCCAATAAGATGTGACCTTGACAGCATACGTGATTATTTATTGTGCAGTTGAAGTGTTCCTGTGAGCTAAACCAGCCAACTTCCACGGAAGCACTGTGTTTAAATAGAAACGGCAGTGTGGTTCATTCCTAATTATTCCCATTGTTCAATGGAGCAGGAAGCCAAGCTCCAGAGACAGGCGGCTTTCCGGTGGCAGCGGTTAATAAAAAGCGGTTCCAGAAAATCAGGAACAGCTGGATAAGAATCTGTCAAACTAAATACAATATATAGCTTTCAGTAAACTGCCAAGAAACCCTCGTCCAAAAAGACTACTTTTCTAAAATCACTCAAATTTGCAATTGCGAGATACACGGTTGTAATAATGATAAATAAAGTTGCAGTTCTGAGATATTAAAAAAAAAAAAAAAAACAGAAATAGTACTGATTACAATATTCGAAATCAGTACTATAATTAGTAATTGTGCATCATGTCCTCCAACTAATCCGCTCGTATAGGTCGTTTCTACAATAGCAGTGAAATACGACCCATCAGAGTCAATTGCGCCCCTATCGGCAACAGAACATTTGCATATTAATGCAGATACAATACAAAACTGTCATTATTTTTACACCCGCTAGAGGGCACTAGAGGGCGTTACTTTAAAAAAGTAATTAGTTATAGTTACTAGTTACTTCTCACAAACAGTAACTGAGTTACATCACTATAAAAGTAACTAATTGCCAGGGAAAGTAACTATTGCATTACTTAAAAAAATAAATCAAATGGCAAACTTGGACGTAATATTAAAACGTTAAATTAATGAAATAGACACTAAATATAATATTATAAAACAGTGCACATTCATCTACACTATTTATCTACTGACATATAGCAGCAGTCAGTCAAGAATTATAATATGATATTATGATCAATTAGCATTATATGATAATCAGAATTACCAAGTATGAATGCATATTTGTCATGTTGACTGAACTCGTGGTGGTTCTTGTTTATCTTTTAGTGTTAAAAACACTACAAAAAAGGGTAAAAAAATGAGATAACAAAACTACTATGAATTCTACTTCTAATGTAAAACACATTAAGGAATAATGAGCTGCTGGGTTCATGAATATTAATCACGTTATCTGCGTTCGCTCGAATTGATTTGCTGAAATCAAAACAGCGACGACAATAGATGAGCGCCAGCCAATGAGATTGCCTTTAGTTCATTAGTTCCGCCCATTACCAGAAAAACCAGCAGTTCTTAAAAGCTTATAAAAGTTGCACTTATCAGAAATAAATTCACAATTATTAAGAGTAAACTCTAAATTATGAGAGATAAAGTGGCAGCTGTTAGATTTAAAGTCAATATTGTGAGATACAAAGTTGTTATTATTCAAATAATTTCAGTTATGAGACATAAATTCATAATCCTGAAACATAAAGTCTAAATGATGTGAAATGCTACAGCTATACAGATATGATATTTAAATTTGCTTTGTGAGAGATCAAGTAAATATTCTGAGAAACAAAGTTGCAGTTAAAGTTTCTTAGAAAAGAAGCCACAGGTGTAAGAAACAATGTTTTAGTTATCAGATACACATTTGCATTTATGAGAAAAAAAGTTGCAATTACAAAAAAGTCACAAATCTTAGTCAATAAATTCACAGTTACTCTAAACAAAGTTTCTCTGAAACGGAAAAGGATTTCCAGGGGAATCTCATTTACGTGGCGATTTAGGACTATTTGTATCACGCATGATGACAATTATAAACAAAGAGCTTCTTTTTTCCCCACAACATTGTTCCAGCCATGACTTTGCATGGTGTATATTATTTCCTGCCTAGGCACTGGCAAAGAAAACATGTTTACATCCAGTCTAAAGTGACAGTGGACAGATGGGGGACAAGTCTCAATAAGACATGCCACAGCTGGCCCGAGATACTCGCTGTAACACTCTGTCCCCAAAAACACTGACCTCTGATTGAGCGTGTAAACAGAGCTCTACATACTTGTCCTCCAAATTGAATGTAATAAAGTTCACAGTTGCTGGAATCAGATCTCTGGCACTGAGAATTCAATACCAAAGCCAGCAAACAAAACATGTTTTTGCTAATGGTGATGGTTACAGGTTCACTTAAGAGAATCATAAATCACATCTCTTCCGTTATTGTTATAACAGCATTATATGACAAGGAAACGAGTCGGCACAAGATGAATATTCACCCTATATCCTACATGTATTTTAAATACTTTCAACTGAAGATAAGACATGTCAATACTTTATAAATAGTGTGCCAAATAAAAACTAAAACCTGTGGTATTCATATTGCAGACTTTGATGTCTTTATGCTATGCAATGGCTAGGATAAGGGTTGTGGTGTAGGTGCATATCAAACAAATGTGTGCATCATATGCACAGCAACAAATTTCATATACTGTAATATGCATGCACAAACTGCATTATATTTCGAATTCTAATTGATCTAAAACTTGAAAACTTGATAAGTTGTAACCTAAAATATGAAACAATTTTTGTGCATAAAGCCCATTTTCTTTGAAGTTTTCTGACTTTTTTTTTTACAGTATAGCCCATAAAAGAAGAACAACCTCAAGGCAGCATCATTTCTTCTGGGATTACGCTCATTGCCTATCAAAAACAAACGCAGAAGCATCTCTTCTCAGCAGGATAAATATTTGATTTACACACAACTCGAAAGAGCATAAAGAATCGCACAAGGTTACATCTTTAGCTTTGATCCAGAATCGTTTAGAACAAAGAAAATCACTTCACCTGAACACATTTTTCTTTATATTTCCATTTACCCTGTCTTCTCCCACATATTCTCCGCCTCTCTTTCCTGTTTGTACGACAATGCTTTTAAGACCCTCCACTTTCATAGCAGACAGGTTCACTCAGTGTGAGTCAGTGGCATCAGCAGGGGTTTTAAGGCACGTGGGTGGGCTTCCTCCTGTCTACACAGAAGTCTCCGCTGAGACTTCCTATATGCCGCAAAAGGCCCCTGCTTGCGCATGCATGTGGTTGAGCTATATTTCCATGTTAAATCAGACTATAGTTATTTGTAATGACAGCTTTTTGATAATATATTTGTAGTCACATATGCATTAAAAGTAATTAAATAAGTACGTTCTCAGAAATAAAGCTGTCAGTGGGTCGGTACCTTTTCAAAAAGGACATGGGTACATTTTGGTACCTTATATTTTAGTACTTAAAGTGTAAATATGTGAACCTAATAAGTACAAAAGCCCCAGTGACAGCTTTTGTACCCTTTCTTCTGAGAGTGTAAAGTGATTTCACAAAGTGGCATTTAAAAGCATAAGAGAAATTTTGACCAACGGAAGAGCTGTTTTTATCAAGTCAACAACATGGAGCACATTGACATTCAGTGTATGAACAAAAGCATTAAAACACCAATGTATTCTTTGGTTTGGAGCAACAAAAGGGTGTGTAAATGTTACAGAATTGTCCTTTTCGCCTGAATTATCCTTGTGAAATTCAGCTTTGAGGATTCCATCCATTTCCAATGTTTCATGTACCAAATGGAGACGATTACACACAAGGAGGAAAAAGTGAATCTTTAAGGCAGTGCCTTCTACTGGAAATGATTCACCAGAGACCAAAGGCTGCTTGAAGGGCAGAAACTCCCCCTCCCTTCACAGCCTACGTTTCATTGGCCGAGTCGAGTGATGTCATGGAGAGTGAAACTGTATAAATAGCCCAGCGCTGCAGACATTTAGACAGAATCAAAAGTCTCTGACAACACTAACTATCAGACATCCATCCACTTGTGGAGCATCTCTGGACATCTCTATTAACATGTGTCGGTCACTAGAGCATCTGCCAATCACCTGCCTGGAAAGGTATGTTTCAGATTTACTTAATAAATAAATACTGCTAGAACAGCTAAAACGCAAAAAAAAAAAAAAATCACTGTTAAATATCGAATTGAATATTTTTGTTCCTCACAGGGCAAAGGAGCTTAAAGCTCGCTTTGGAAGTTTTCTACTAAAGCAAGAGCTCAATATCATGGGCCACTCGCAAAAAACTGACAAACTAACAGCAGAGGACAGACAGAAATGGTCTTTCCATGAACTCCTGGCTCACAAAGGTAAATTCATATTCATAGCAAGAATGGAGGCGATACAAGAGCACATGATTAAAATGAAAGGGTCTAATGTTTTCTTTGTGTTTCTTTGCAGAGGGGCTTTGCTCTTTCACAACGTTCCTGGCATCTGAGTACAGTGAAGAAAACATCGCTTTCTATTTGGCTTGTGAGGACTACAGGAGCACAAAGAGCTCCTCGAAGCTGTGCACCAAGGCCAGGAAAATTTATGAGGAGTTCATCGCTTCTGACGCACCAAGAGAGGTACGTTTACAAAGAATATTAACTAACAAAAGACTTAATAGATTTCATGGAAAATCTAATCGTTCCTCATTGCATATTTTCAGGTTAATCTTGATCACGAAACTAGAAACATCACCTTGAAGAATATGGAGCAGCCCACAGTGTCCTGCTTCAACCTTGCCCAGAGTAAAATTTACACCCTCATGGAGAAAGACTGCTACCCTCGTTTCCTCAAGTCAACAGTTTACCAGGAACTCATTACACAGCATGTGGGTTAAACTACTCTAAAGAGGGCAGCGGAAGATTGCGTCCCTGATAAACATGGCATTTGTGTGACGTGATGGTCGCTGGATGATCGGAACCGGTTTCCTGAGGTTCCAGAGGACCGGACACACAGACTCATAAGCCGACTGGAAGGCCTCAGGGCATTTAATGATATTGTGGAGCGCACAGAGATCAAGATTGTAGCACTGGACAATAACTGTGAAAGTGACTATGACTTTTGCACAATTATGTGTTAAGTGTGTATTTTGTATTGCCGATGAGTATTTATTGAAAGGTTATATTGAAAATAGTATTTATATTTGTATTTATATTTGCAAACAATTGTGGGTTATTTATTGAACTTTTGAGTGAAAAATTTAATAAATTTTTTACATGAAGATTTGTCTGTAACAGTCTTTTACATTTTGGAGTATATAATTATTGACAGCACAATAATTTCATTTCATTTTATTTTATTATGTGCAGCTCATTGACTTTTTTTAATGTCATGACTGCGGTTCCTCTTCACAGTATTTTAGTATTTTATTATTATTTTTATTATTGATTACTCCATTAGGCTTTTTGGATTTTATTTAAATTTTTATGTTATTTATTTGACTTTAATTACATTTATTATTATTATTATTATTATTATTATTGTTTTATTTTATTTTTATGATTTTATTTAAATATTAATAGGGTTTTTACTTTACATACTTTTATTATTATTATTATTGATAGTATGTTCGTTCTTATTTTTATTTATTTATTATGTGCATCTAAAGGAAACGGATGTTTTAATGTCATAATGCGTAAGATATGTCCCCCCACTGCTCTTCATCTTCCCACACATCCCACTCACATGGGTTAATGGAGGCTCTTAGTCACCTCTAGCACACAAAGCCTGGCACCTTTCTCAGTGAGCCTTATAAAAAAGAGTAAAATCTACTCTATTCACATACACACGCATAATTAACTGCTACCAACAGGATCATTCAATTTTTCCAGAATATACGGCCAAGCAGAAGTGTTTATTCCAGGAAAGCTGTATGGTGATGAGGCTGGTCTCCATGGCGACAGCGTGGACCACTCATGTCTCCCACTCCACGCCTCTGCAGGAGCCTGTTTATCTTCTGCAGTGATGGCACTGAGAGACAGCGGCCCACTCTGACTCACCTGCTCTGAACCCCCTTACACTGCCCTTTAAAACCGCCGTCTGCAGTCGTTCTCACCATTAACATCTGAACAGTGAAAACTGGCTCCATAATGCTTGTAGAACAGACTAAACAGTCTTAGAGCAAGCTTATAAAAATGGACCATAATGTTAGTCTTTTTATAAAAACCTGTAGTTTTGAAGAGAGTTATTTATACTCTTAAAAACTTCTTAAAAAACAATAAATGCCTTTAAGAAACTGAAGCACGCTGATCTTAAGTTAACATAAAAGTATTTTGATTTCCAAACATCTATTCAGGTAAATAGGGTATAAAACATGTACATTAAGACTTGAAAACATTTTTGTTTTTTTTGTTTTTTGGAAATGCCATGCATGCAAATGACACATTATTCAAATAAATATTGCATGCATTTCCAGAATATAAAGGCAAGTTCAAAATTCTTTAATTTGAGGAGTTTGGATATCTCCTTTTATTTCTCAGCCAGAAAGAGTAATAAAATAATGCTTTTTAAGATTAATATTATTTATTTATTTATTAGTATTTTTCTCAATTTTTTTTTTTTTTTTTTTACAAACTGACCAATGCATGTTTAAAAAACAATGTTAACAGAACTAAGAGAGAGTGAAAGAGAGACCGAGCTCACCCAATATTAAATTATATCTAGGCTCTTAAAATTTTAGGTATGTCTACCCCTGTTGGTAGATGTTGTAACTACATTTCAATAATATTTCTTCATTGAACACCATTTAAATGTAGTTGTGAATTCTAACAAAATAACTCCATATGAAACCTAATGTATTATATAATGTATAAATACTGTAGTTACATTTTATGTGTCTGTTGTCTTTCATGGGAAAGTTCTTCTCATGAGAATAAATGGCAGATCCAGAGGGTCCTGTGCTAGCCAAGCAACCATTGAGATGAATGGGAAAGCTAATTAATTTCAAAATATTAGAGATTTCCTTGTTATTACTGTACTATTACACTCTCAGAAATAAAGGTACAAAAGCTGTCACTGGGGCAGCACCTTTTAAAAAGGTACACTTTTGTATGAGGTTCAAATAAGTACACTTTACAGTAAGTACTAATAAGGTACCAAAATGGACCCTTTAGGTACAAACATGTTTGTGACAGCTTTTGTACCTTTATTTCTGAGAGTGTAAATATATATATATATATATATTGTTTCTAAATAAACAGTCATCTGTTTTGAAGCTACAATTACTGTAGTAATTATCAAGAGTCGCTCAGTCAACAAACTATGTATCTGCAACTTCTCCAGACTTGTATGCTTTAGATCTTTTTATTAATGAATTTATCACACTTATA
The DNA here is from genome assembly GCA_032357445.1 of Enteromius radiatus. Classification (NCBI taxonomy): domain Eukaryota; kingdom Metazoa; phylum Chordata; class Actinopteri; order Cypriniformes; family Cyprinidae; genus Enteromius; species Enteromius radiatus. Next base: position 1,040,137 of record JAUCMS010000044.1, on the reverse strand, counting down.
AGTACTATGACTATAGTAAAACCCCTGAATTGCTTGACAGTGAGCTCACTCAGCCAGTGCTAAATCCAGGACTCTCTCTTACAGGAAGAGGACATTGCCGTCTTCCTCTAAAGACGTCTGAAGACCAATGCAGTCGGGTGCAGTTTCTATTATAGGCAGTATGATTATGGTAAGTGCTGATGAAATGAACAACATTGTCAACAGACTGCCAGTCACAGTTATTTGCAGTAAATACTGGCACGTTTAGTCATTGTTGCTTTTTAAGGTGACATACACCCACCTCACTGCAGAAGTTATTCATAACTCAGGCCTGTATATATTGCATGGTGAAGTCACACTCAAGCATGCAGACACAATAGAGGAGCGGTATGAAGGGGACAGATTTCAGAGAAATGACCAGCGTTTTCCATCTATTGTTCAGCATGACTGCGGATCATTTGTAGACACTTTCCCAAACACGAGCTGGTGATGAGGAAGTCCTCAACAATCTGTCGGCCAGGAAGGAGCAGTAAGTGGTGAGTGGGTGTTTGGCTGTGGCTTAAATTTGTGTGTGTAATTAGTAAATGGGTGTGGTAACGAGCTGCAGGTGTGTGTGTGTGTGTGTGATCGGTCTAGGGATGCAGCATGGGAAATGGAGTTTCTGTGGTGAAGGTGAAATTCTGGATGGAAGGAAATCATGACAATATAGTTGTGTGTGTCACGATCACCAGCTGGAGTGCCCATGAACTCCACCCAGGACTCACCCATTCTTTTCTGGACTCCATTTCCATGTGTTCCTTGCCCCTCATGTCACCATTGCAGTATCCGAAATCGCTTACTTCCCTACCATATAATACACGAAAAACAGTATGCGAGACGAGTAGTATGTCCGAATTCATAGTATTCGAAAATCAGTAGGCGAGAATCACTACTGCTTCCGGCCGAATTCTATAGTAGGCATACCATGGACACTTTCCTATCCCGTGAGGCTCCGGGAGAGGAGGCGCCATATTCAAAAAATGGCGGAAAGTTGAGATGCGGCTCATTTCAAGTGTAAGTACCTCAGGAAAAAAAATGTTGTTTATTGCGATTAAATTACACTTGTTTAACACAATCTAAATAAAGGATGACTTATTGAAAGTTTACATTTTCACGCTGCTGTGACGACACATGACACGTGACAACATCAATATGGCGGATGTAGTATGTCCGAATTCCATTCATACTACCCACGTTCATACCATATAGAACCTACTGTTTTAACGGTCGGGTAGTACGTTCAATTTTAAATTTAGTAGGCCTACCTACTTAAGCAGTAAAATCATAGCATGTATCACCCAAAACAAATGTGTGTACATTTTTTATATTTCTTATGTTTTATACAGCTAAAAGAACACCTATGTGACAAAATGTATACAGGGCATTGAAAAAATAATATCATGTTAATTTTATGTTTAACAAGTTTTCCCCATTAAATTAGGAAAAGTCATTCAATCTGAAGCAAAAAAAATATATGTTACATACGTTAAACACAAGGTTAACAGAAGGGTTGAACATGTCTTTGAAAAGTTCTGGAGCAGCCTAGCGCTGTCTCACTCATCTAACACGTCTGACCTGAAGTGGGTCAGAAAAGGTTAAAAAGAGTGTCAGAACTGCATCACATTCAGCAGCGGCAGCTCTTAAAGAAATAACAGCCAAAATAACCTCTAATAACCAGCTGCTGTCTATTAATCAAAGGACAAAGAAAAAAGGCTTTATGGATTCATTTATCTATAATTTAGAATGTGTCTGATAACTTAAATTTCAATTTCTGTATTTCTGCTGAAGCGCCCAAGTAAATATGACATTATAATATATAATATATTATAATGGGTTATGTGAAGATTGTTTTAAGCTCACTTGAATTAGAAGTTGTTGTTTTTTTTAAGTTTAAATGTTAAAATTGATAGATTCTCGATTCTCGATTACAGTACTGTGATGCGGAAGTCAATGGTTAAAAAATGTTTTGGGAGGGGGGACAATTTTATAAAGAAATTAGTATTGGTATTATTAAGATTGTTTGGTTTAATGGTTTTTATGAGATTTTATGAGAACTTTTTTAATGTTGAATGGCTATTTAATGATTAAATAGATACTAGGGGAAAAAAAATATTCCAGAGACGTCAGAGTAATGCTGGCCTTCAGTCACAAAAAAAGCTATTATACAAATATTTACAAAATGTACTGTCTTTATGTAGTTTGTACATTAATTTAATGTTTAAATGTGAAATTATTGCAATATAAAAGTATATTTAAAAACGTTACTGTCTTTAATCGATCGACAGCACTAACTAATATATATATATATATATATATATATATATATATATATATATACACAGTATATACAGTTTTCAGCCACTATCCAGTAGTTTTGCAGACATTTCAATTAAGTTCCACAAAATACAGCTAAAACAACAACAACTAACATGTAATATTTCGTCAAATGAATACAGTACATTTTGCTGTAATTTTATGTATTTATTTATTGGTAAAACATACTTCAGTAATCTTTATTTAATTTTCATTGTGTTAATCAAATCAAATGAATATTTCTTGTAAGATTTAGTTGTTTTACATCAACTTATGATGTAACATTATCCCTAAAACAGTTTTGTGTTATTGTATTTGTGTTGTATATATATTTTTTTTTCCTTTCCTTTGCACAATTTTTTTTTATTAATATTTGAACTTCTTCTTTGTACTGAAATGTGAAATTTACAAGCAATTTCAAGCAATTGCAAATTGTTTCTACATTTTTATTTTTTCAGTGTACTCAGTGTACTACTTTTTCAGTATTTCTCAATGACAAGTACAAAATCTCCCAGTTTAAGCCTCCAATGCATGATGGGTACTTTAGCTTTACTGAAAATGCAACAATTACAACTGATTGGCTTCATTTAGCTTCATTTAACATCCTGCTGTTATCAAGCTAACATTTTTCTAAAGGAACATTCACATTCATCCTTCACATCGTGTCTGTCCTGTGTTCTCACTCCATTTCTCCCTCTTTTTTTGTTCCTTCATCTCCGAAGGGGGCTGTTACACCGATTTGAGCTCAAATTGACAAAAGATGAACTGTGGAACAACAAGCCGCACAAGTCCTCTAAAGTAATAAGATCAAAAACTCAACAGCTACAGTACAGTGTGTTCTGAGTCTCTCCTCAACTGTTTCTGCACCGTGTGTCAAGTAGTGTGCACGTTTGCTGTGTTATTGTGCGCACTTATTTATAGTCACATCACAATCAAGTTCAGGATGATGACGCAAGTCTCTCAACACCTTGAGAGGTAGAGCCAAAAGAACATAAAAAGAACATTCAGGTCATACTAGTCTCTATAAACGGAGAAAGTTTTGATAATGATGCCTGAAATATCAAAAGCTGGTAGACAATGTGTTCCTCGTTAGGCAACAGCCCATTAAAAGGCTAATTGAACGTAAAAATATGGTTATATAATGTTAAAACCAAACTAGAACTACAAAAATCCACAAAAATGTAATGTACCACAATGCTAAGGGACCAGAAGGAAATGTGGCCTGCCAATAAAACATTTCCAGCACTCAATCAGTATGTACAAAATTGATTGACTTAAAAAAAATAAAGTATGACTGTTCACTTTCATAACCTCACCCCAAAACCTAAACTGTAGTGTAGTTTTAGTAAATGTTTGTTGATTGAATTTATAAGAATTGTTAATAGTTTTAGTTTCTAAACTGATAAGAAGTGTTAAGATCACTGATTCTTATTCAGTTTGAGTACGCACGTCCTGATTTTGAGTTCAACACGTTAGATCAACATATTTTGTTGATCCTAGAACAACATTTTAACTTAAAAAAATGTAAACCTAACCTTATGAGTAATGCCTAAAATCAAATTTAATCATAGATGACTGACACTGATGTACCAAACACTGACTGTGAGCTTAAACTTCAAAACTATAAACCAGTTCTTCAGATCTGATTGGTTAATCACAATGTGGTTTCAGGGTGAACAAACATGTTGAACACGTCAAACTCAGCAAAAATTTAAATCAAATAATATAAATAATATAAACTTGTTTTGTCAAACAACAACTTCTGGATAAGTCCTTACTGTTTTAAAACATAATTATACAGTAATGCATGGCTGTTACTTAAAGGTGCCATAGAATGCATTGAGAGAATATTTTAAATTGTTGTCTGATATGTAGAAGGTATGTAGCTTAGGTAAGGGG
>JAUCMS010000044.1:1003457-1028244 GCA_032357445.1 Enteromius radiatus | reverse complement strand
TCAAATTCCAACACAACACAGACTGTTTCGTAACAGTCTAGAGGCGTAATAGTTACGCTCACCACATTTGCATATACATATATTTGCATATCGCTGGATTAATGTAAACAATAGGCCTAACTAGCAGTTTTATTAATTACTCAATTCTAAATAATTCTGTCTAAAACTTTGTCTCATGGTATATTTTTGCATACATACAGATATTTCTGTTTTGTAGAGAAAAATAAAGTGATGTTGGCATAAGCTGCTTGATATGAGTGTCTTTGGCTTAGGTTTTGTTCACAGCACCAGGGTCGATCTGAAATGAACTAATCCATCACTTCGACAGCACCACTATAATGTGAAATTGACTTATGGGTGTAATGTTCTCCCTCTCTGACTCGCTCCTTCTCTCTTTCTTATATCTGTCATTCATTCCTATAAATCTCTTTTCCTCTGTTGAAGGTGAATTAATTCTTCTGTCTCTCCAAGTACAGCTTTTTGTTGAGTTCAGCTGAAAATCTACCGATGTTTACCAGCATGTGGAAAAGCATGTTTGACATGTTCAATAAACCCTGGTCGATCTTCTGTCTGTGTCTCAGAGCCAAGCCATGAGGATAGTGAGGACCGTGGGTCAGGCGTTTGAGGTGTGCCATAAACAGAGTCTAGACAATGCTGACGGTGAGGAGACACTGACTTTCACTCACATTTCATTTTATCAAACATGATCCACATTTCATCTGAACTTTCATTGTGTGGCATTTGCATAAGAGACTAATTAAAATCTTTATTATCATTATCTAAACATGCCGAACATGCTTACAATATTTATAAACGAGGAACTCATGAAACAATGATTTAGTACTATGTTCGGTTTTGAAAGGTTGCTTGTTAATTACAGTATTCCTTTCATTTCATTTTTTAGCATAAATGAGTCATTTGGATTGTCATGTGTAGTAGAAACAGACTAAGTCCTGTGAAACTGGCAGTTGGTGTTTTTTTTTCTTATTATTTTAAATGATGTGATTAATCTCAATTGCAGCATGGCTTGTGAAAGGTGAGGAGGAGAGAAGCAAAGACGAGACTTCAGTTGCAGGTGGCACCGCTGAGAGGTCAAGCAACACTGGGCTGGAAAAAGATGAAAAGGTGAAGGAAATGTGTGTCCAGCTGTCTTATTTGTCTTCATCAATTACATATTTTTTATATTGACAGTAAAATATTTACCAACAGAAAGCCTTGCAGAAACTGGAAGGCAGAAGAGTCAGGTGTTGTCTTTTTAAATATAGCTAAAGTCTTGCCTGCTTTCAGTTATTTATAGATGCTACAGTTTGCTCATCCTACATGGTTTATAGGGCAGAAATTGGGCCATGATCACAACAAGTAGGACTAAAAGATGAATAATTACCAGCCAAGTTTAGTTAAAATATCATGTAGTTCTTTGAAATCAGAATCATATTAATTCCTTTAAAACAAACTATATTAACAATTTAGGGTAGTTTAAAATAAGTCTTGTTTATTAACATGCAGACTTCTTCCAGTTCTGATGAGGATCATTTATGAGTTATGCATTAAAGGAAACACATTTTAGATGCTTTTAGAATTTTGGCTTGGCTTGAATGAATAAGATATGAAAGCTGGCGAGGCTGACACATATAAGATCGCCGGGGAGTTTTTAGGAGGTTAAAGCTTTCATGTAATGGTTTGCAAAATGACTTGCTGTGATACGACTGAACTTGTGTGTTCTTTGATCGGTGGTCTGTGAGTCTTCAAACTTGTACCAATCACATGATCAAACATATTAGACCAGTGTTTAGAATTCACTTTCTTTAGGCCTGAAAAAGTCGGAAAAAAAAAAGTCAGAGGATTTCACAGGTCAAAGGTCAAGAAGCCGGAACTCGATTGTATATGATTTATGGAGCTTCAAAATAATAGTCACCATCCTCCAACATTACCAAGCTTGGAAGAGTTATTAAAAAGAGTTATTAAGAGTTTATTAAAAAAAAAATAAATAAATAAAAACTCCAACTGTGTTTGTCTGATAGAAGAAAGTTATATACACCTAGGATGGCTTGGGGGTGAGAAATTATAAATTTCTAATTAAAATTAATTGAAATTATCTAATTAAAATTTTTGGGTGAACTATTCTTTAACTGCCTGTATACTGATCGTCTAATTTGTTGGTTAAAGGTAGTAAACTGCATGTGTCTCCTACTTTCTCCATGCAGGTGTGTGAAGAGCCGGTGTTGGTGATGGAGTCGTCTCCTCTGTCCAGTCCTCTGTCTGTGAGCCATCAGGTGCAGCTCCTGCAGAGACAGTTACAGCAGCAGGAGCAGAGGAGCCAAGCCGCCTCCGCACAGGTCACATCACACATCTGATTGCTACATAACCATGCTACTTGTATTGACTTGTACACTCTTAAAAATAAAGGTTCTTTATTGGCATCAGTGGTTCCATCCATGAAACGTGGAAAAGGTGGAAAAAAGGATCTTTAGGTTGTTAAAATGTTCTCCACACTAAGAAAAAATGGTTCTTTAAGAACTGTTTACTGGAACAGATATTTCACAGATATATTACTTAAAGGGGTCATACAAAAGCAATTTTGCACAAGCTAATATGATTCTTTAGGATCTTAATGGAAAGTTTGTAATATAGATTGCTTTACAATTTCTCAAAGATAGTGTCAAAAACGCTCATTTCAATTTTGAAATCACTATGTTCTGTGTACTTCCCCTTTAAATCTTCACAAGCTCCGCTGACCCCGCCCTTTTTTCTGAGGCGCTCTCGGAGGATCTTCTTTTTAGCCGTATTCATAGTGAAACTTGCTAATTAGCACATTATTAGGGAAGGCCATCTTTATCATTGTAGGGTGGTTGTGTACACACACTCCCAATGCACATTTTAGTCCAAACTGCTTGAAAAATTTAATGTACCACCGTATGACCCCTTTAAGAAAGTGTCAAATCTAGTAGTTGTTGTTGTTGTTGTTGTTGTGTAGGTGGTTCTGCTGCAGCAGCAGCTGTCGGTGGAGACCAGCGCCAGGATGGAGGCTCAGGCTAGAGTCCAGCAGCTCCTGCAGCAGAACACTGAACTCCTGCAGCATCTCTCACTGCTGGTCAAACACGTCCAAGAGCTGGAGCTCCGCACTCAGCCACACAAAAACTCCCCCTGTAAGTCTCAGGACTCATGACATGTGCAATCAAGAGATTTTCCTCTTTGTTTATACATTGTGTGCAAGGCCTGTTAATGGCATGTTCACCCTATAATTAATATCCTGTCATTTACTCATCCTTATGTTGTTCCAAGATTTTCTTGACTTTTCTTTTGCCACTGAATGTTCATGCTGCTCTTTTCCATATAATATGGTGCTTAACAAGCACAAAAAGTTGGTCTCAGGTCCAGGTCATTAGTATTCATAGATATTGATTTGTAATATTGTTTGAATATACATTGAAACATGCAATACAAATGTGCAGACAATATCTAAAAGTTTTATTTTTACATTTTTATGCATTCAGAGCTTTAGTAACATCTTTACAAATCTATTTTTAATAATTATTCAAATTTATTAAATACAGACATATTTGTACATTGTCTGAACAATATAGAAAATTTAGTAAAAGATCAAATCATTGTGCAAATTTCCAAAAATGCATGTGTGGTAGAGTGGAATGTACTAATTTTGAAATAACTGTCATGTTAAAGTGTTCTTCTTAACAAAATGCTGTTACAATAAGGCTCATTCACACCAATACAACACAGAGGTACAGTATAATTGGAATCAGGTACAGAGCAATGTTTTTTCAACTGATGAACAATAAAAGCACTGACAGTCAAAACGAATCCGCTAAGAAAACACCAAGGGCCAGATTTGTCAAATCACAGCAGAATTTTCCCCAACCATCAGCTCTTTTCTGGAATTGTGCTCTAACAATAATATGCCTTGTTTAGCAAATCTGGCCCTAAAAAGCATGAGCATACTTTGATTGATGTTGATGCAAATATAGTTATTGTTATAGATGCCATTTTCGGTTGGACCAGGCCTTTACTCTGGTGATTAGATGTTTAGCTTGTCGGCTCAGTAATTTATTCTATCACTGACTATGCCATAATGTCATTTCCACCCTGCAGTGGGATCTCAAGACAGCCTTCTGGAAATCGCCCTGCGTGCCAACATGCCGGCTGTGTCACGTGACCCCAACCCAAATCCTCCGTCAAGCGCTCGAGAGGGCTTCCCTCTCTCAAACAGCCTGGCTCGGCTCGACAGCTTCTGTTTCTTCTCAGAATCTTCAGAGCGAGAGAAGAAGCCGGAGCAGGACCGTGACTCAGGGCAGGGTCAGGATGAAGATCAGTCAGGTGGTTGCTCTCCTCCAGGGAACCAGTTTCTCTGCACACTGGACGCACCAGGATTCAGAGAGTCTGGTATCGCATCCGGATATGAGTCTAACACTGATGAGAGTGATGACCGGGACAGCTGGGGCCACTAACTGCGTGCACCATGTGTGAGATTGTTGCTTCTAAAAAGAAAAACGAAATAGCTCAGACCAGCAGAAGCAGATGATCACTTCAACTTTTGTATTGCAACTTCAGCTGTCAGAATTAATCTATAAATAAATATCAAAATATATATTTAATAATTATATAATAATTACATTAAATATGCAGATCCCAGCCAGTGGGTGTCCAGGTTGTCCTAAGCATAATCATATAAAAATTGTTGTACAGTATGAAATTGTGTAAAAAGCATAGTTCAATAGAAAAGTAGTATTCTGCCGTTATTTACTCACCCTCATGTTGTCCCAAACATGTGAATTTATTTTTTTTTGCATACGTGTAACTAAGAAGACCTTTTTCATAATATATTATTTACATTTTGAGGGTCAGTATTTTTTTATTTACATCTTTAAAAAAAAAAAATTCTGCAAGGATGCCTTAAATTTAGCAAATACATTTAGAATTGTTAAAAATAATCTATTCCAAATGTATCATTTATATATATTTCTAAGATCTCTTTTGAACTTTCTAGCATCAGCATATTAGAATGATTTCTGAAGGATCATGTGACACTGAAAACTGGAGTAATGATGCTGAAAATTCAGCTTTACCATCACAGAAATAAATAACATTTTAAATAAATTAGTATTACTCTTTTACTGCATTTTTCATCAAATACATTCATCTCCCATTACCGAACATTTTTTCATCAATAGCGCATTTTTTTTTATATTCAACAGAAGAAAGTCATCAAGGTTTGGAACAACATGACGGTGAGTAAATGATTTTGTGTGAACTGTCCCTTTAAGCAAAACCTCTACAGTTGGCTGGTCTGTTAACATGAGTTTCAAAAGTCATTTGTCTCTCCTCAATTTTTTTTCTTCTGAAGATAGGCCATGTGGTTGTCAACACTTTTTCTTTATTTTAAAGCTATGAATGGACACTTAAACAGACATACATGAATACATTCAATGCCAGTTTACGTTTTATAATGTTCATCACAACGCTATGCGAGTTAGGTTATTGTTGTTTTTGTGGGCATTTCATGATTTGTTAGCCAGTATTTCTAACGTCAGGCTTGACTAGAAAATGCAGCAGTAATAAAGTGAAAGAAAAGAAATAGTTAAAGTCAATGTGTAAGCATGTTTGACCTTCACTGTCAATGTTGCAGCTGAGCAGCTTGAACTGTTACGCAGTAATACCAATGTCAAAACACAAGTGAAAGTATTTGTGCAATAATGTCATATGGCATTTATCAACGTTCTTTCTCTATTACTATTGTTTTTTATTCCTTGGGAAGAGTGTAGCAAGTAATACTAACACTGCATATTTTGTGCTAAAGTCTTGTCTAAAGGCTGCTGTGTTGTAGCGTTTGTTTTCCTTTAAATAATCTAGTGTTGGTGGATCTTAGTTAACTAGTTAACCCATTGGAGTAAATGAAACTGAATAAATGAAAGTCATTTAAGATACTGTTGTCTTTTTGATCTATCAGCCTATATATCTATATATCAGTTCTTTCTCTCATAGCTGAGTATCCAGAAGCACTGTTGCGTCCTGTGGACATTTGTGTTCTATGATCAGACGAGTTCAAATTTGACATTTTGTTGGAAACCATGGATGCCATGTCCTCTGGGCTAAAGGCATTTTATCAGTGTTCAGCTCAAAAGCCAGCATCTCTGATGGTATGGGTGTGCATAAGTGCATTCGGCATGTTTTGGAAGGCACTATGAAAGGTGTATAAAGGTTTTAGAGCAACATATGCTCCGTCTATTTCAGGGAAGGTCTTGTGTATTTCAGCAGAACAATGCAAAACCACATACTGCAGCTATTACAACATGGCTTCTTAATAGAAGAGTCCTGTGCTGAATTGGCCAGATGGCTTTCACCTATAGAAAACATTTAATCTATCATTATACAAGAATTATGTCAAAGATGACCACAATCTCTTCAGCAGCTGGAAACAAGGCAAGAATGAGATCAAATTCTAACACCAACTAAATAAAAACCTTGATGCCCAGACGTCTTCACACTTCAAGGAGGAGATGGTAAACATGCCCCCGTCCCAACTATTTTGACACCTGTCCAAAGTAATTTTAAACATGAAATATAATTTATTTTGGGTACATCTAATGGGCAGTCTAATGTATTATTTGTTCTAGAGTAAGTAGTTTTGGTGATGGTCAAGTCTAAAGTTACTGAATTGGACTGAATTGGATTGATGATGACTGTTGCTGTTTATAATATAATAATATTTCATAAAAATAAAAGTATTAATAATATTTAGTATTGAGAAACGTGTTTGTGATAGTAGAAATCACCTTTAACGAAGGGAAAAAAAGATTATGACAAAGATATGGATTTCCATTCTAACTAATGATGTCTTGTGAATATGAGCTTGAGCTGAAGAATGAATGCTGTATCAGATACAGGTAATCACATGTTCAGTCCATCTCTCTCTCTCTCATTACTCGATCTGTACAATAATACAATCCTTTTTCTTGACGTAAAAATGCTTTTATTTTAGTGTCTTTTGGCGTATTGATTACCATTTGTATTAACCACAGTTTTATCACTAATATCATGATTAAACTTTACTGAACACAATTCCTCCAAAACAGGTTTTTGTTTGGGAATAATTATTTGCCATGTGTTTTATTGAGCAAATTTTTAACTGTCAGTTGTTTGGTATATATTTTTTACAATACACACACACACACATACTTGCATTTGTGGTTTACGGGGACTCTCCATAGGCGTAATAGCTTTTCTACTGTATAAACTGTATGTGGTATTGCCCTACACTGACCCTACACTTTAAACTACCCCTTACAGGAAACTCTGTGCACTTTTTGAATTTCATAAAACACTGTTTAGTATGTTTTTTTTAAACCTCTTTTTTTACGGGGACACAGGAAGTGTCCTCATTAACCATGTTTACATTGTAGTAACCATGTCATTATACACATTTGTGTCCTCGTAAACCACAAATGCCTGAACACACACACAATAGTGTGTGTAAATATATATTAGTCTTACTGTGAAAACAGTGAAGTATTGTGTGAAAGGATCCTGCACTATTAAAACCGTCAGTTTGGACTTTCCCCAAAATGGTGCTGACTGTATCTTTTTTTTCTCTCTGTTTATTTCTGCTCCTGTAAGAGGGTCACTTGCCCCAGCAGCTCATTTTCCCTCAGGATGGTTCGTGAAGACGAGGAGGATAGTGTTTTGCTCAGAGGTTAACACTTTAGAGGCAGTAATCTTTCAGTTTACGACTGAAGAGAGCGGTAAGTGTCACTTGTGTTTTGTAGTTACGTGTTTCAGTTAGATGATTATGGGTTTGTTGCATGCAACCAACATGAATGATTAAGTCTGTTCTGGAAATTCTTTTTCTACAAAGCCAATAATTCTGTGTTAAGAAAAAATTATATCAAAATGTTTTATCCGAGACTTGCAAAATATCCTACTGTTAGAATAAATGTTCTTAGGTAAATTGCTTTTACGTGAACTTTTAATTTAACTATACTTTTAAATTCAGTTTTAAAATAATTTAGTAAACCATAACTGCTTATACCAGAAAGAAGTTGATTAGATGTTGTTTATTATTTTAGTAGAGTGGGATCCTCTTGGTCACTGTACATACAGTACTGCTCTCCCACAGGCAGCTGACTGGAGCCATATGCTATATAAATAAACACCAGTCACATAGTGGACTTTGTATACAGGGAAAACTTACTGACCTGAGGGCAAATGCACCTACAAGAGCCACTTTGTTCCTCATCTTTTGGGTTCATGGTTTAGCAAGCCTTTTTCTCCCTCTTTTTTCTTTTCAGCATTATGAATGTGTTCATTGTAATACAAATACATTTTAGTGTCATGTAATGTCATTGTATGATATTATTATCATCATCATCATATTTATATTCATAATAAACATTTAAATGATTTAATTATATTATAAATTCATATTGGTGTAATATTGACTAAATATTCCTAGTTTTCAGTTGTTTTGATATTGAATGTGATGTGTTTAACTGATCATTTTTAATTCTGTACAAGAACCATTTGTTAAACTACTTTGATGGTTGTTGTTGTTGTTTTTTTTTACAGGAATTAATAATTTATGAAATAAGATGTCCCAAATGAGACTATATCTTATTATTCTTCTCCTGGTTGGAGCCGTGAAGTCACAGGTCAACCCAGGTGAGAGGAATAAAGCATAATTAACATCATTTGCTAATTAAATAAGGTACAGCTTTTGATTCATGGTGCATATTTATGTCAAGTAATTTAGCTGTTATATAGCCTTCAGGAGAAGCAGCTGCAGGTTCACTGCAGTTAGCCTCATGTCAATGTGTGCAGAACTTACATCTGAAATCAAAGGATCTGATGATGAGACTTGGTCAGATGCCCTTTTTAAAATAAAAATAGGTTTTATGAAATTAATTTATATTTACAGTAACAAACATGTTTTATGAACTGATATGCAGTAATGCTAATACGCCAAATGAGATGCTAAAATATCCTTTTTTGTTCCTTCATATTTCACTGATACAAAACACTGTCATGGTAACACACTACACTAAAACAATGCAATAAATATTAAATAGCAGCATTAAATGTAACATAAAGCCCCGATGTACATAACATGACAAGAAAGTGACCCATGTTAGCGGTCAAACAGGTTTTTCATGGTAAATTATAATATTCCTTTTTCTTTTTCACTTCCAAAAGTGTGAAATTAAGAGTGTTCACTGTATTGTTCACTGTATACACTAAGGGAAGTGATCAATAACAAGTTAACATTTTAGCATGGCATTTTTACAGTCTTTTACTGTTAAAATGATGATCACTTGAGCAGCCAGCTGAAAACAGGCATGTCATTGACACTAGCGTCAGAGAGGAAACTATGATTGGGGTCCAGTGTCTGTTTCATCTGCCAAGGCTAACAAATCAAATTTAGAGAGATGGGAAGTATGTATTCACTGGGTGACTGAGTTTGAACATGTCTACAGTGGAGTCTACTTATCCTTACACTGCTGTAAAGTTACAAAAAAACCTGAAAGGCACTTTTGACTTTAAAACGTTTGATTCCCAGAACGTTCTGAGATTGCTAGTTTATGAATTCTGTTTATACTCTGTTTACAGAAAACTGCATCTAAGAGAAAGGTTTTTTTTAATGTAAGGAATCGGCTTCTTAAAACCCCCCAAAGAAACAGGAATCATACATTAACGTTAGGAGAAGGTTCTGTGTGTTTCTGGTAAATGTGTGACAAGTATGAATGAATGATGGATCATTCATCAACTTTTTAAAGAGAAATAACTTGAGAATAAGCTGAGAATGTCCTTCGACTCCTGGTGAGCATGTCCTGGAATGAACATAAAAGTCTCTCTGTTTTCTGCTGAGGCCTCACGGATGGGGTTGAGTGGTATTTTGGGTGTTTGCTTATGGGGTGTGGATTCCACCTATTCGCACAGCCTCCCTGGAGCAGAAATAGGAAGTGGTGCTCCTGCAGCACAATGCCACCTACTGTGTAGTGAATCGTAGCCTGGTGTTTCAGTTTCTGGAGTGGTGGCAGCCTCGGGCTTAAGCTCTATGAAACACACAGATTATCGGTTCAATCCCAAAAACCTAGAAACCAAGAACGAGGAAAAGAAAAGAAAAGATTGCCCTGTTATTGCTCCATTTGTTAAATGTCAATGAGTAATGAGTAACATGCATATCCGTAATCCTCATTAACAGATAGTGGACACACTCACTTTTGTGTCAATATATGTGCTGTCAATATGTGTCATATAACCTTCATATATTTCTTCAGCTGTGTGTAGGTACCCACTGGGGATGACTGGAGGCCAAATTCAGGACGAAGATATTTCTGCTTCCAGCCAGTGGTCAGAGTCCACCGCAGCTCGATACGGCAGGTACGTTCAACACAATGATCACACAGTTGATCAGAAACACTAAGAACTGAATGTATTTTCTCTACCATATCCCTCTCTTTTTCAGATTGGATTTTGATGATGGAGATGGAGCCTGGTGTCCAGATGTCATGGCAGAACCAGACAATCTAAAGGTCTTTCTGCAGATTGACCTTCGCACCCTCCATTTTGTCACTCTTGTTGGCACGCAGGGGCGGCACGCAGATGGAGTGGGCAACGAGTTTGCCCAGCGGTACAAGGTTAAATACAGCCGAGACGGCACACGCTGGGTCTCCTGGCGTGACAGGCAAGGTCGACAGGTGAGATGATGTCAGTGTTATTTCTTATCAGTTACACTGAGATCCTTGTTCTGATTGATTCTGTCATCATTCTGCTACCGTCATGATGTTTCAAACTTCTGCGACTTTCCATAACAATGAAAGTCAACGAGGCTCAATGTAATTAGGACCCCAGCATTCTTCAGAATCTCATCTTTTGTGTTATGCAGAAGCAAAAAAATCAAGCGGGGTGTATTGATCCCTGAGGGGACAGAGTGATATGAGTAAAAATAAGATTGGAGGAAGAATTATGCAAATTTTGCATTCCCTAAGAAACTTTGTGTTCACAACTTTTTGTGGTATAAATAACATGAGTTTGGGAGAAAAAGTTTCTCAAGAAAATGCAGTTATTTTGCTAGAGAAGTTTTGAGAATGACTGAAAAGAGTTTTTGGCCGTGCAATACTTTTTCACATATATATTGAGTGAGTAAATGATGACAGAACTTTCTTTTTTGGGTGAATTTTACCTTTAAGCTGTTAAGAATTATGAGGATTGTAAATTGTGAGTTTTTTGTTTTGTGTTTTCATCCATATTCATCTATTTAGATCATTGAAGGGAACAGTAACGCCTATGATGTTGTGCTTAAGGACCTGGAGCCTCCCATTATTGCTCGTTTTGTGCGTTTCATGCCTGTGACGGACCCCTCTATGATTGTGTGTATGAGGGTGGAGCTCTACGGCTGTGAATGGCTCGGTAAACTTCTCATTCAAGTACTCATTCAAGTACTGAAATTCAGACTGTAGCATTAACAAACATTTTGCATTCACATAATCACGTAGAATATGCTTCAAGCCTTTATGGGATTGATTCAGCCTCTTTAGTCACTGAATCGTTTACTTAGCCTCAATGAATTTCATTGACTTATTTATTCCAGAATATCAACGTTCAGTGAATAAAAACTTAAATTTTAGTCTGTTCCCCACACAAAGTTATCATATAAGGCATGAGCTGTACGTACTAGTTTTATGATATTTTTATGGCAGTGGCTATTTAAAACTTAGTGTAAAAAGATAGATATAAATAAGATAGATAGACAGATAGATAGAAGCTGCAGTCCCCATTTGTTGTACTTGTATGGAAAGCAGTGAGCGTTTCATTGTTCATGATGATTAATTTTTGGGTGACTTTATTGCTGCAGATGGTCTTGTGTCCTACAGCGCCCCTGCTGGCCAGCAGATGTCTTTCAGAGGCCAACAAATCTACTTAAATGACACTGTGTATGACGGAGCCATTAGTAACAGGTAAAGCATTACACACTGAACACTAAATTAAATATCACACCTTCATTCTCTTAAATGAAACAGCAAAGGTTTTCTTCCAGCATGACAGAAGGCCTTGGACAGCTCACTGATGGAAGCTGGGGTTTAGATGACTTCACCAAAAGCCAGGTGTATGGGGTCTGGCCTGGCTATGACTATGTGGGCTGGACCAATGCTAGTTTCCCTGGTGGCTCGGTGGAGATGACATTTGAGTTTGATCGCATCCGAAATTTTACGTCAATGAAGGTTTGTCTGAAGTACATCTGTGTCGACATGTCTCTTGTGAAAAAAAGTATTTAAAAAAAGTGTGCTTAATTGTATTGAATATGCACCTGTAGAAATAATATTAAATATATTGATTTTATTAAAACTTAAATATTATATTGTATTGTATATTAAAAAAGAATTGCAGATATTATATATAGATATACAGTAGCTTTAAAGAAGGGTTTTTAAGAAGGGTTAGGGTTAAGGCTTATGTAATGTAATAATGTCAAAATATTATAAAAGTACATTAAAGTACAATTTAATTTATTGTTTTAATAATCTTTTTGATGTGCAAGTTCTTGATAGTATTATAATATCAGTTTAAAAACAATATAATTTAATATATAATATAATTTTATCTTAGTGTATTCTTTATTATAACATTTTAAATGATCAAAATTGCAACTTTATTACAAATTTGTATTTGCAAATATGCTTAAATACATGACAAGTTATGCACTCTAAAAAATGACAGATTTTTAACTGTAAAAAAACTGTGAAAATGCTACAGTAAAAGCCTGTTAAATTGTTAACCGTAAAACAGATTTCACTACTTTAATAGGTTGGTATATTCACATTATATCAGTTAATGAAATTACGGTATATTACTGTAAATTTCATTTAAAACCGTAAGACCTAAATGTCATGAATTCCAGCTGAATCCCATCAGAGGGCACTCCACCTTGAACTGTATGTGCTCCCCTGTCTGTTAAGGACTCTTATTGTGAAGTGTCTTTTACCCTTTGTTCTCTGCTTCCCTTGCTCTGTTACTGCTTGTTAATCACCATGACTACTCATCAGTCCTGCCTCCTTATTAACTCCTTGTGCCACCTTTAAAAACTGTCTGTGTTTGTAGCCTAGCCACTCAGTATTGTGTTTGTCCCTACAAAGTGTTTCCTTGTGTTTGTTTCTTGTTTATCGTGTGGATTTTCAGTGTACCGATCTTTGCCACACCTGTTTGCTGTGTGGTTGACCCTGCATGTTCTGGCCACGATTTTTAATAAAAAGATTGCATTTGGATCCGCATGCCCCCATCTCCATCGTTACACTAAAATGTTGTAACTATATTTTTCACGCTTTTTTGCCGTAAATTTTTTTATGGATTTTTTTTTTTTTTTTTTAAGTGTGGTTGTAATGATGTTAAAGTATGTTTTTGCAAAATAAATATTTGTCAGTATGCTAGGCACACTTTAATTTCAATTTTTTTTTTTTAAAAAGTGTATTCATGATACATGTTGTTATTATTATTTATTAATTGATAAATTAATTATTTTGTATTGATGGATAACCTTGTGTTTCAATAGGTCCACTGTAACAACATGTACACATGGAGGGTAAAAATGTTCCGACAGGCCGTTTGTTACTTCCGTTCGGATTCAGACTGGGAGCCCAATCCTGTGCTTTTCAAGCCAAAAGCGGACCGCATCAGTCCAAGTGCTCGGTTTGTCATGGTTGCCCTTGGCAACCGCATGGCCAGCGCAATTAGGTGCCGCTTTGCATTCAATGACATCTGGATGATGTTCAGTGAAATTGCTTTTCAGTCAGGTAATAGTGGTTTCATTGCGCTGCTTGTTATTTCTTTTTATATATCTTGCTCCTTTTCTTATCTGTTCACTTTTTCATGAATCATTTTATCATTTTAATAGCCTACTATAAATACCGTACCTCTGCAGTTCAAAATGCCTTTCACCCAACTTCACCTTTCAGATACAGCAGTGTACAACACCTCTCTTGTTCCTCGTAAACGTAATCAGACTCCAGGGATTCACCCAGGTGAACCTTATATTTATTTTACATACAATACACAATTCCTTGTGAATAATGATCTTCTCTCATACAGTGAGGTTATATGATTTTACAGTATAAATTTGCAGGCAACAGTGCCATCTATTGTTCAATACTTCATGCAGTGGCCTTATGAATTTTACAGTTATACACATACAATATATTTTGCATTAATAGATTGGGATGGCATTTAGAGTTAATAATAATAATAATAAAATAAAATTAATGGTGTGTGAATATATTAACTGTATATGAATGGGAGAAATCATAACTCTCATTATGGCAGTTAAAAGTCCCTAGAGGCATTGCACGGCTCGATGTGGTATTGAAAGGATGTAATTTTGATAAATCTAAATATATATTTCATTGTCTTTTCTCCCACTCTGAACCTTCTGCAGGTGATGATCCTACCCACAAAATTGATGACAGCAACACAAGGATCCTAATAGGCTGTTTGGTTGCCATTATTGTCATTCTGTTGGCCATCATAATAATCATACTGTGGCGACAGGTCTGGCAGAAGATGATTGAGAAGGTAAGATTATTACCTACAACATTAACTTCTGAGACATCATCATCCTGGTTATTAACTCGAGTCTGAAGCCTGCTCTACTTCCAGAGCATGAACTTAGCTACTGGGAATCTTGTGCAATAAAAAACGATATAAATTGACTGTAATATTAACTCCGCCAGCCAATGTTATTTTAATATAGTAGTGCTATATAGCTTCCATTTAATTTCTTATGAAATTTCATTTGAATTTTACTTGAAGTTTTAGTCTTTTTTTGTGTTTTTGTCATTTAGGTTTTTTTAAATGTCTGTATAGCTTTTATTCATTCTTATATATAGTTATATATATATATATATGCTATATGAAAATAATAAACAAACATTACACATATATATTATGCAAACAAAACCTTTTATTTTGTATGCGAGTTCATTTGCAAACAATCATGTTTTTCATTGTGCATTCCAATTCACCTCAATCAAACTGCAGTTGGGTTAACAAAACACAATAAAAACATGATAACATAATAAAGATTTTCAAAAATATTAAAATTGGGGATATCATTTCCTTTTTTTTAGGTAAATATTTTTTAATGGTTTTAGTTTTAGTTAACTATAATAACTCTGCTGTCAGTTTGTGGTTATGAATGTAGCATGTATATATCACATTTTGTTGAAGGCCTCTCGGCGTATGCTGGATGATGAGCTGACCACGCATCTGTCTGTTCAGAGAGAGGCCTTCACCCACCGTCACTCCTCTATGTCCAGCGATGTTGAATCCAGTTCCACATATGAGCGAATATTCCCAATGGGATCTGACTATCAGGAGCCATCACGACTTTTACGGAAACTACCAGAATTCCAGGCTACGGAAAACCTTGGTAGGGATGCTCAATATTTACCCATCCTCATTCTGAAACCAGTAGTTTAGCCTCATCTGTCTGGAGGAAATAATACCAAAATATGCATATGAAATAATAAGTTTAAATAAATAAGTCTCAAATAAATTAACAGCCTGGTGTTATTCACTGACAGTCTTTCCATCTGCTATAACTTTCATTTCAAATACCACTCCTTTATCATGTCATTTTTTTGGCTATCATATTAGTTTTAAAAACTATGGCTAAGAAGTTGGTTATCAGGGCAGTGAATACATTTTTTCAGCAAGGAAAAGGAAAGGAAAGGACATGACATGTGGCCAAGTATGGTGGCCCATACTCAGAATTTGTGCTCTGCATTTAACCCATCTAAGTGCACACACACAGTAGTGAGAAGTGATCAAACACAAACACACACACACACACCGTGAACACACACCCGGAGCAGTGGGCGCATTTGGGGGAACGGTGTATTGAGGGTGGAGACAGCGCTGGTCATTCACTCCCTCCACCTTCAATCCCTGCCGCCGGACCTGGGACTCGAACCCACAACCTTTCGATTACAAACCATTAGGCCACAGCTACCTCGAGATCATGTTACTGTAAAGAAATTTTCAGAAACATGTTTTTTGAGCACCAAATCATCAAATTATAATGACTTCTGATCATGTGATACTGAAAACTGGAGTAAATTCAACTGTGCAATCACAGGAATAAATTGCATTACAAATAAAAAAAAAAAAAAATCACATTATTACTGTTTTTACTATATTTTTATAAATACAGCATAAGAGACAATTAAAAATCTTCTAAACTCCACGCTTTAGAAGCAATGTTTCTTTCACTAAGTAAATAAATATTAAATAACTGAGCTGAAATTTAGAGCAGGGCTGTCCAAACTCAGTCCTGGAGGTCAAGTGTCCTGCAGAGTTTAGCTCCAACTTGCCTCAACACACCTGCTGGGAAGTTTGTAACATGCCTAGTAAGAGCTTGATTAGCTGCTTTGGATGTGTTTGATTAGGGCTAGAGCAAAACTCTGCAGGACACCGGCCCTCCAGGACCAAGTTTGGACAGCCCTGGTTTAGAGTGACATGACAGAATATTCAGTTTTGGGTGAACTATCCCTTTAACAACATTAATTATCTATGTTGATATGGTTGTGTTACAGCAATGATTGATGCCCCTTCCGAACCCTCTGCGGCCCACCCTACAGATGAGGCCCCACACTACGCAGAGGCAGACATCGTGAGCCAGCAGGAAGCCGCTGGGCCCCACAGTTACCGTGTCACAGTGGTCAACATGCCCTTATCTCCAGGACGAGATGGAGCTCTGGAAGAGTTTCCGAGGGAGAGACTGACTTTCAAAGAGAAACTTGGAGAAGGACAGTTCGGAGAAGTAAGTGAATAATTCTCTTCACCAAAAGAACATTACAGTTGTAAAAGTTGTTCATTCCTGCCGCAGGTTCATCTGTGTGAAGCTGAGGGAATGCAGGAGTTCATGAAGGACCATTGTGGCCACATCTGCGATGAGCCAATGCTCGTAGCAGTCAAGACCCTCAGAGAGGACGCAAACAAAAACGCGAGGTAACACACAGGTGCAGGTGTCCTGCAATCGATCTTACGTGCCTGTTGTTGCTGAGAAGAAGCACTGCTTTTTGCTTTACAGATGCTGTCCAGCCATTTTAGGACAATTTACATTTTCCTCAAGGAAATCTACATTTTCAGGAACGACTTCTTGAAAGAGATCAGGATCATCTCACGATTAAGAGACCCGAACATCATTCGCCTGTTGGCGGTGTGTGTTGAGAGCGATCCGCTGTGCATGATCACGGAGTACATGGAGAACGGAGACCTCAATCAGTTCCTGTCCCGCCATGAGCTGCAGGATGAAGGAGATCCAGCTGGCGACTCAGCTACCATCAGGTATATCACAATGAATAAAAAAAAATAAATAAATATTTGTTTTTCTCAAATGATATCCGTGGTTTGATTCAAACATTAAATTTAAATATTTCCTTTCATACATAATAGTTTATTTTAAATTTATTATTATATTGTTGTCATTCTGAAAAAAAAATATTTTCTTTAGACTCAAACCAAAATGTTACTTAATGTATATTTTGGGGGCTTTAAAAAAAAATAATAGAGTAGAATTTGTTAATAATAATAATAATAAATAAATAAATAAATAACAATAGAAAATTTCATTTTATATATATATATTATACAATAAAGCAGGGTGAAAAATGTGGAATTGTTTTTCAGGGACTTTTTTTTTTTTTTTTACATTCATGAGGGCAATTTTTATCAACACCTTATTAATGCATGATCTTTAATATCAAATGTAACCAATTACTTCAATCTAAATACTTTATGACAATAACAACTGACTGTTTAAAATTTTAATTACACATTATAAAAGAGGAGCTAATGTGGCAATGTTATGACAAAAATAATTCAAAAATTGTAATAATCATTATTAATGTAAATTAATAGAATACATATAAAACGTGTGTTTTTGTGCCTGTAGCTCTGGCTTCACATACGAACATGTCTGTCTGTGATGTTTAGTCTAGTGCAAGTTATGCAAAATCTCCCATTACAGTCCCTCAAGCTACAAAATGAATCCTTTATTCACATTTTATAGCCACTGTGTTGTTTATGATGAGGCAATTCACAAGCAATTCATTCAGTGAGCATGCACACTCAACAACAACTCCAGAGGTTTCGGCACTGACTAATCCAGTCATCTCTGATTGGCCATTGCATTACTAATAACAGAAATGCATGTGATTGGTTATAAAGCTAAAAAAAAAAAAGGAAAAAAGGTGGGGGACAAAAGCTTTTGTGCTGCAAAATTTATCTGCTGCAGACAATTTTCACAATTATTTTTTAACAGCTGTAATTGACTGTTTAATTGTGTAGGGACACTTTTTGGCCCTTTGTCTTGAATTTGTGGGGCATTTTTGCTCATTTGGTGGCATTTTTGTACAAGCCCCCATTCATTTCCAACCCTTGCAATATAGTGTGCACTATTTTCTATTTATACTAATTAAGTAATTTTCTATTTCATACTTTTTTGTATTTAACATCATATGCATCATCTTTATAATACTAATACTAATAAACATCATCTTTTCTATTAAGAAAAAATACAGTAAACCAGTTTGCACTCCTTTCTTTAAGAAGTGTTATTTGCTTTTACATAAAACAGGTTTAAAGAGTAAACCTTGATTTTTGCTTAGAGACCCAAAAAGCAGACACTCCACTCAGAAGTTTGTTTCTTTGACTTTAGTGCTATATTCAGTGTCTTTTAAAGCTTTATGTAAGTTTTGTTTGATGAACAGGCCAAACTTTAGAATAAAAGTATATTGTAAATGCCTTTTTTCCCCTCTGCAGCTACAGAATACTGATTCACATGGCCTCCCAGATTTCCTCAGGAATGAAGTACCTGTCCTCCCTGAATTTTGTTCACCGTGATCTCGCTACACGCAACTGTTTAGTGGGCACAGATAACACCATCAAGATCGCCGACTTTGGCATGAGCCGCAACCTGTATCGTGGAGATTACTACCGCATACAGGGACGAGCAGTGCTCCCCATCCGCTGGATGTCCTGGGAAAGCATCCTACTGGTAAGTCTTACGATACTGGTAAATCTTACACTAGTAATCTTACACGCTGCTCTATCACTTTGTCCATCTGTGTTTTTTTCAAGGGGAAATTCACCATGGCCAGTGACGTGTGGGCATTCGGGGTGACCCTGTGGGAGATTCTGACCCTGTGTAAAGAGCAACCGTATGCCCAGTTCACAGATGAACAGGTGATCGAAAACACGGGCGAGTTTTTTAGAGACCAAAACAAACAGGTGAGACTTGAGCAAGCAACAATTATAATCTTCATCTCTAACAACATAAGTATCTGTGTAAATCATTTTTAATGTAGAAATTTACAAGATCTAGGAAATCACCTCAGACTTCCAGAATAAATAAAAAAACTCAGTAACACTATATTTAATTTACTTATTTAATAATAGTAGGCTATTCCTTCTTTAATGCTTAAATATGTCATTTTACACTTTTAAAGTCTATTTTAGTGTTAATTTACTAAATACTTCATCAACCTGCCAGTGACTACGGATGATAATCAGCCTAAATCTGGCATATTAACATGATTGTTTTAAGGAGTCATGTTAATTGTGCATTGATAAAAATAAAATAAAATAAAATTTGTGCTGTCAAATGATTAATCACGATTAATCACATCCAAAATAAATGTTTTTGTTTGCATAATGTATGTCTGTGCACTGTTTATATTTATTATGTGCATATATAAAGACACATCCATACAGCATATATTTGGAAAATATTTACATGTATTTATGTCTATTATATTCATATAAATTATATCATATATAAATATATTTAATAAATAAACATGATATATTTTTCTTAAATATATACATGCATGTTTGTATATATATATATATATATGCATAATAAATATACACAGTACATATACATATTTTGTAAACAAAAACTTTTATTTTGGATGCGATTAATTTCAATTTGTTATTTTTTTAGTTTAACATATTTTGTATTGTATTATTAATTAAAATGTTAATTTAAATTTTTATTTTACTTTTAGTGTTTAGATAAATAATATTATATATATATATTTTTTTTTTACATTTAAATTAAAATTGAAAAAGAGTTTTTTCTGTGCATTTTTTTCCATTCTTGGAATGACATATCTAATGCTTTTCTCCCTCTTGTGCCTAAAAATAGCTGGCACTGCAAGATGAGTCAGGAAAAAATCCATGTAATTACTTGTAAAAAACCAAGGGTGTCAGTGCTGAGCTGTGTTTTGAACTCCTCAGGTCTATCTGCCAAAGCCGCACTGCTGTCCTGATTCAGTGTACAGCCTCATGCTCAGGTGCTGGAAGAGAAATGCCAAAGAAAGACCCACGTTCCTGGAGATCCACAGCACACTGATGGAATACCATGACTAATTTCATGCTGATGTACAAAGCAGAACTTTTCTTCACACACACTCAGCAATTCCCAGACATGTGAGGGAAGCCTATGCTAAATCTAACAGCAATATACTTATTTTTCAGTGTAGATTAAAAACCAGAAAATTATAAATGTTGACCTATATAAATATGAAATATTATCTAAAAATTAAATGGATGTTATTTTATTCTTATTTCTTATTAAATATACGCCCTTTTCCTTTTATCTGTACAGTAATATACTTCTGTTCATTTTGCTGTTGTTGTCATTGTTTATTAAATATACATATTTGCTGATTTATTTGAGCAAAATGATTCTTCATTTGGGAAAAAGAATAATCTTGCTTTTTGAAATATCTGTGCTGTCCTAATGTTGATCAGGTTTGAAGGGAATCTGGGAAGTATCAAAGTACATTGGAATGTTGGAAACTATGTCTCTTTTCAAAATAAATTGCGAAAATAAAATTATGCATGCATACATACCTACATAAGTATTAACATACAAAACTGAGTAATGGGTGGGTGGAAAACACAGCAATTTTGTCTTGAGCCTTGGACTCTATTGAGAAACATCAGCCTAGATATGCTGTGACTGTCAATGATAAACAAGTTGGTGCAAGCGACTTCAAATACACATTTGTGCGAAGAGAAACGTTTTACCTTTAGGCCTGTTGGGTTAAGAATAACCTGCCCTTGATTTCACATGCCTTTAATTCACAGTAATTATTTTAAGAGGCATGAGCGGTCGCACCGCGAGTTGGAAAACATCCTCTGTGGTGACGCGCCGTGACGTCATTCTCCGACAATGATGGCGGCCGCTGGAGCCTCAGCCTCAGAAAACAGGCAGAGAAAAGCTCTGTCAAGAGCTCCTTCAGCCCGTTAAATCAGCGCTGCCATCGTCACGAACCGCTCGAAAAAACACCTGAAGGGATAATGTGGAGAACCGGGGTCGGCTGTTTGAAAATATCGCAATATTTGCCCTGAATATGTGTGCCGCGGAGCAGCGAAAAACAGCCGTTAATCTGAGGGTGATTTTCTGCTCGCGATGATTCACTGGTAATTTTCCAGCAGCGCGAGACTCTCCTCAGACAAAAAGCACCCCGAAATATTCATAAAAATGAAATTCACCGAGCACCTGTCTGCCCACATCACCCCGGAGTGGAGGAAACAATACATTCAATATGAGGTAAGAGTCGAGGAAAAGCAACATTGAGCTATTTTACCTCGGACAGCTTCCCTTCAGCTCACGGAACCTATCTAAAATCAGTCATCTGTCGTTATAATGTAATCTATTTACGAAAGACAGGTGTACATGTGTATTTATGTGATTTAACGACTGTCATTTTTGTTAAGGATTAGTCTGTAACTAAAAGTTTACAGCTGGTAGCTTTAAAGCTAAGTTAATGTGAGTCTATATGAACATCAGGGATGCAGGTGAATCAGTCCAGATGTTTCGCTCTGCTCATGATCAGCTTCATTAAAATGTTCATTATATAAAAATTCTAAACCAATAAGAAGACTAAAGTTAAATAAAAATTTCTAATTAAACATATATAAATGTAACTCTAAAGACCTGTTCCTCCACTCAATTCCAGGATGCAGTTTAGAGAACAGAAATCTCTGTATGGTCAGTTTTAATATTAATCTCTATTTAAAATCTTAGATAACAAATAGTGTATCCTTAATTTTAGGATTTAGTAGGAAAACGTAATATTTGAGAATTTACAGGGTGAACAAGTTCATCAGGCTTACAGCAGTGACTAAAATCAAGCACACTCATTTTTTCATCTCTACTTATTGCTCAAGTAGAACATTTAGGAGTGGCAGTGTGATAAAATTGTATCTTTTTTTCCATGGAGTCATTATCTACATTGTTTTTCAGGTCTTTAATTACTGGCAGGGGTCATTCCTTCAAAACAAACATATATGACGGTGATACAGAGCTTCAAAATGCAGTGTTTAGCAGACTACATAATTGCATTATTTCACATGAGCGCATACAAGGCAGTTTTCTTTGTCTTCGGTACTGGACTGGGTTAGAGTTGACAGGGCTTTAGTGTACTGCAGCTCCTTCAGGGTTTAATGGCCTACACATAATGAGATTATTGCCTTCTCCTTGGGCATTTGCTAATTAATTTGTCATCATCTCTTTTTGAGAGTAGTACACAGCGGATTGTGTTCATAAGGGATTGCTGAATCAAATATAAATGATAGCGGAAAATAAACAGCTGATGGTTTTGCTTTCTCTGTCATGCTTAGACTTTATAATTTCCTCTCACCTGCCTTGAGGAGAGATCAGTTCTGATTTCAAGGAGATTATTTTTTTCCCACTCTCTTTGGTAGCACATTTATTTTTGCCCGCTGTGACTGGGCACTATAAATGTGTTGATTTCTTATGTTCTGTGACCTTTCTTTTGTGTCACAGTCTTGACAAAGCTGATGTCAGCTTATTTGGAGATATGAGCGTTTCTGCTGATTTCTGTGTTCTTAGTGGGCTATCACATGATTCCTGACATCTCAAAAAAGCCTGCTGAAGTCAAGAATAAAGGCAAGGCTGCCTCAGAGTTTAAGAGCTTTTTTTTAGTCATGGGAATGTTGTGTATGCTGGCCTGTGTGTAGAACTGTGCCGGCCTGCTGGTAGAACAAGTAAACATCCCTGATACAGCTGTCAAGGCCACGTTCCCTCATGTTTTCTTACAGGATTCTGTTTTTTTAACAGGCTTCTTTAGAATATGCCTTGTACTGTGTACTGCAGTTGTTTTGTTCCAGCTTTTGTTCAGGAAAATTTGACGACTCTTATATGTGTTTGTTTGCTTGCATTTATGGGGTGATATGCCCGGTTTTGGTGCATTTTATGTCTTTGGTACACTTAGCATCAATAATTCAGTTGAACCAACTCACAGTTTGACTACCCTTTTTAGGGGCCCTGTTGGCTTGTTTGGTGTGCACTAAAGTTCAGATGGTAGCATTCACACTTATTCAGATAAACCACAGTAATAGAGTTCATTTTAATTGACCCAGACCTGCCAAGTGTCTTGAAAGAAATTGCCATTTTGGAGTACAAGTGGATTTCTAATATACAGATGAAGCAAAATAAATAACTAAAAATAGATATCTATTTTTTATATCATAATCTTTCATCATCTGGAAGAGGACATGTAGGATGTAGAGTAGAGATGTAGGCTATTGCCCCTATTTAGATTTTTCCATGTGCGTTACAATATTTTGTTTAGTTTTTCTTTGAGATGATATTTTACACTGACATTTAATAGCATTTAACATTAAAATGCTTTCAATCTGAAGCCGTTTCAGAGTGATCTTTAAGAGTGAGAGAAAACTCTGACATTTCTCACATGCTCTTATTACAATGCTGTAGTTCAGGAGTAGCATTAAGGTTCATGCTGAGGTCAGTGTCAAATTCTGAGCTGAACAAGAAATCCCACTGTAAGGAATTTCTGTTTAGTTCTAGGTTTTAAAATTGTTCACATTTTATCTCTTTTTTTTATTTTAAATAAAAAAAGAGATAAATTTGTTTTTAAAGATGTTTTTATTTAAACAACATTTCATAAAATACTCAGTGCAGTTGTAATAGAGAGAACTGTCTATGTCTGTGGGTGTAATGTCATTATTTATTTTATTGGCTTTGTTTGATCATGTGATTATTTATTTTTTTCTTTCTCTGTGATGTAACAGTGAGACGTGATAGCTGATAGAGGGCAAGCCAAATATTGATGGGCTGTTATTGATTTGAGTTCCACAGGCAAAGTTCCTGCCTCTCTCACTTCTCCACTTTCACCTAGTTTGATCTGTAAAAGCCAGTAAAATACACCTCTTTCTACAATATCTTTGCAGTTTTTTATTATAAATTAAATCTTAATGTTAATGCAAAGCATTCTGTCAAATAAAGCAAATTTTAGTCTTAATTAACACGCTTTTAAAAATAGCCTTATATGTTTCCTGGTGATTATGCACTTTTGTGCTAAGATGTGGCTAGACGCATGTCATAATTACCAGTGGTGCACCAGTCAGGAAATTTGACGCTGGCACCGCAATGACTGAGGTCAGTCCCATGCTACTTTTATAAGTCAGGCCTATATGCAAACAAAATCTGTATTTAGCAAGAAATCACATTTTGTGAAATATGATTTTATATGTCTTTATATGTCACTAGAGCTGGGCGGTATGACCAAAAATTTATATCACAGTATTTTTTTTAATTATACCGGTGTCACGGTATTTGACGGTATTTTTTTTTTTCCATACATGACTAGATAACAATATTTACATTTAAATGTCACATATTTATGACAGAACATAGATTAATTATTTTACTCATATGATATAAGTAAAA